>VZSC01013311.1:326343-339794 GCA_013398225.1 Steatornis caripensis | reverse complement strand
CCCGGGCGATCTCGGCGGGGCCGCGATGGAAGAGGAGCGGGCGGGCGAGCAGATGAGACCGTTGCTCACCACGGTAACACGGGGGTGCGGTGCGGTTGGGGGGGGCGGGGGGCGCACAAAGGGCCGCCGCGGGGCAGCGCCGCCCGCGTGGTGCGCGGCGCCGTCCCGCTCCCCTTTTGTCGGGGGATCGGGGACACGGCAGGGTGCGGCGGCGACCCTCTTCTGGCTCCCCGCCGCTCGGCGACGGCAGGACGCGGAAACGGCGCCGTCGGTGCCTTGAGCGCCCGGAGCTCCCCGGCCCCTCTCGCCGCGGGTCTGCCCGCGTGCCGGCCGCGTGCGCGCGGCTGTGCCCCGTGTCCGTTCCTCGCGGGGCGGGGGGCGGCGGAGCCCGGAGCCTTTGTTCCGCCGCTTGGCTCCGGGCGCCGCCGCGGTGTGCGCCCGGCGGCTGCGTCTGACCCGTCCTCCCCCCCCTTCTTCGCCGCTTCCTTTGTGAGATCCCCGCGGGTCTTGTGCCGGCGGCGGTGGGCGGCGCGGCCGCCCCCGGCCTCGCCGTTCTCCCTGCCTCCGGCCCCGCTCGCTGACGAGTTCCTGGGCGAGGGAGAAGTGCGCACGCATGGCGAGCAGCGAGCTTCCCCTCGTCCTCGTGTTGCACGGCCGCGTCGCCGGGTCAGGCGGGGGATGCGGTTCCCCGGCGAGTTTCTAGTCTTTGCCGGGGTGGGGAGATGGCTGAAACTATGGAGCTTGGGTTCGTTTCCTTCCCGGGCCAGTGGCTAAGTAAAGCAGACATGTGTTGCCTTACTTCCTGTGCTACTGAAAAATACATGTGGTTCCACAGTTGTAATTTCCCCTCCCTTCAGATGACTCAAGGTCTGGATTTTGTTAATGAGCCTCTGAGCCCTGACTCTGATATTCTCCTTCAAGGCCTTTCCCCAAGAGATGTCGCACAGCGACTTGTTTTCAGTGCCTGAAGAGGAGGGATGTGTAGCTTGTGACACAAAGAATGCCGTGCCGGACAGAGAAATAACACTGAAAACACGCGAGTTTTCATCATCATTCCACTTCTCTTCAAGGAGAGGCTTGAGTCACGCTTGATAAAATTGGCAATCTAATGAATTGCTAGCTTCCTGTGACATCAGTATGTTTAGTGTCTTTCCTTTGTTATAAGCGGAGTGTTGGTAACTTTGTGGTTCAAAGGTCCATGAATTTTGCAGACTCCTTGGATTATTACAAACTTTGTATGTTGGCTTCAGAAATTAGTGTATGTGCTCACCTCTAAAGGTTTTGTTGATCTATCCTGGATCGCTTCTCCACCTTCTTGTCTCTGCCCCATAAAGGTATATTCCCAATTCACGTTGGCTTGTTCAAGATGAATCCTTGGTAAGAGCAGACTGCTTGATGGGTTTAATTTGTGTTAAAACTACCTTGTCTCTCTGTAGGAGGTATCTCCTACCTGGCAGGAGAATAATCCCATTTTGTGAAGAGGTGCTAGGCTGTATGGAGCAAGTTGAGAAAGCTTTGCACTTCAGGTCTGTGGGGTTAAAGTGGCAGATGCTAATGGTTACCTGCAGGTGAATCCAAATGAGGATTGCAGACTTCATGAAAGTCAGTGTGCCCTGAGCACATCCTTGTCAGGCCTGACAGGAGTTGTTTAGGTTCTGTTGTAACAGAGGCTTTTAGGACCGATGTGTAATCTGCTGCACTACTGCACAGAAATTTTTGATGTAGATGTTTTGAGCAGAGGTGCTCACTGGAGTGGTCTGAGTTGGTTTCCTGGCAACAGCAATGCCTTAGTCAGGAGCCTGACCTTGGTACCGAAGTGTATTCAGGAGGTAACTGCGGCTGAGATAACACTGAAATGGTTAAAAAAGTGAGAGCGCAGAAAGATTGGTAGGAACTAGGAAAAAGGAATTTCTAGGGAAAGTACATGAAGTAAATGGCTTAAAGAAAAGACAGGACGTGCTGATATTTGGGCAGTTGCATAGCATAGCAGTGTTGGGTTTGCTGTGGTTTTTGTATGCAGGAGGTACAGTTTTATATACATGAAGGCTACTTAATCCAAAATACGAGTATTTTTGACAATACAGTTTGACTTAATTTTTCTAATCCTGTGCTTTTGGTAGTACAGGCCACTTTCCTGCTAGCAGAGCTTGCTGAAACTGGTTATGTCTGCATAGCTTTTTGAGAAATAAATGTCTGGGTAAGATGAAAGGACTTCATAGAAAGTGTGACTCAAATCTCAGAACTTAAGTGCTGCAGCTTAAAATACAGAAGCATTATTGAACTCCCTAAAACTTCCTTTTCTTCCTTCCTCCAATGTTGGTAAATAAGGTGGTTCTGTGTTTGTGTAGTATTAGGTGTGTAATAAGTAAGCTCTGTGCTTCTTGTATGGAGGAGCGTCTCTGTCAGTTGCCACTCCCCTACCCCCCACACCCCCCGGAATTATTTAATCAAAACTATAAAATACCCTTTAACCTTGCTTGTTTTGTATTTTAGGTCCAGTCTCAAAGGAGAGAATTATCAAGTGTTGAGGACATTGGTATCTTGAGGAGACTGCTTGGTGGCAGCATGTACATGAAAGTCGGAAGGGGGAGGTGAAACAGATGCGTGATACAGTTATTGCAACCAGAGAGCAACGAATGATCGTAACATCTGGGACAAGCAGAGAATACAATAGGAAGAAGACATGTAACTGCATAAGTGTGTGCTTCTTTCTGTAAGCTGTTCTGCCCCTCCTCTTAAGAAAGATGCATTATTACTGGAAAAGGTTCAGTGAAGGGCAGCAAGATGTTAATTCCTAGATGAGAAATGACTGAACAGGCTAGGACTTGTCAGCCTAGTAGAGATGATGGGACAGTGATATGGAAGGGCTCTACAAAACTCTTGTGGAGAGAGCCGGTGAACGTGGAAGAGGAGGCACGCAGTCAAATCAGAGTTAGGCGCTAGCTTCAGAACAAGCAAAAGGATAGGGTTCTTCACTCAGTGTAGGGAATTCACAATTATGCTTCTTGTATGATGTATATGTGAGAAGTTTTTGTGGACTTAAGGGACAAGCATTGGAAGACAGATCCAGTGAGGTTAGCAAATGGATGAGCAACAGCCTCAGGAAGTCTTAAGTTGAAAATAACTGGAGGTTGTGAGAGTGTAAGTTGTTGTTGTACGCTTGTCTTGTTTTCCCTCCTCCCTCAACAGCTGCTTATGGTCATTTTTCTTTGGCTTATTCAAATAGGAGTGGAGCGTGTTAGTATGATGCTTTCTATACAGTGGTGAGTTTGACAGTTACAGTGATGGTATTAAAATGTTTAATACTGTGTACCAGTGATTTTGGTTCTAGCTTCTTGCTTTTGTCATTATGATGTGCGTTACCGGATAGTTTGGTGGGTTTCTTTGCAACAGCTGTAAGCAGCATTTAAAGGAACGTATATTGCAGTTCCGTCTCTAGGTATTTTGCAGGTAATGTTTTCAAAATACATTATGTTAATTAAAAAAAAAATAGATTTAAACTATTTTTCTTTAGTATTTGATACAATTTCATGTATATTGTAGAATATTCACGAGATCGTAGTCCATGCAGTATGGCTTAGTAATGGGTTTATGTTTCTTTGTGTCTTCTTTTTCTTTCAATGAAAAGTCTGGTTTTGTCACTAATTGCTGCAGATGATGACAGAACTGACAGTGGCTCTTGTTGGAGAAGGGCGTATTTCCAGGTTTCTCCTGGCTTTCCTAGTCAAAGTTTTACAGGAATGTGGTCTGCCGTATCTCATTAAGGAGATTAGTGTCCCTGTGCTTTTTCTGAAGTGGGTACGTGGTTGGTTGCTCCTTTTATTTTTTTAACAGCTATACATGCATATTATCAGGTGGATTTTAGACTTTCCTGTTCAACAGTGGTTGTGTTTCAATGACAGCTTTGGGCTTTCGCTTCAGGCGTTGTTTGAAGACTCTTTCAGATGCAGCCAACTTCACCAACACACTTCGTTGTCTCAACGGGATCTGTCCATTCCTTTATACTGATGCATCTTTTTAATGCAACAGGGTGCTGTCTGGTACTCCAACTTCTCAAATCCATAACAAAACCTGTGAAGGCTTGTAGGACTATAGGGTAACAGATTTCAGAGCCACTTGAAATAAAAAAAATACACAAATTGATGAGCAGTATCCTAACTATCAGAATCTTCTGGTAGTTATAACTTCAACAGTTTAATAATGAAAAATATAAAGTGTTTTTTCTTTTCAAGAAAACCCCTAAATTTCATGAATGGATTTCAGAGGAGAACCCGGTATTTGGTGGCAGCCAGATTGGAATACATGGTTTCCAAATTAAGCTTTGGTCCCGTTATTGCATTTCAGGTAGCTTGTTAACTTTGTCTAGCTGTGTAGTACTTCTCGTAGGTGGTTACTGAAATGATTCCTTTTAAAATATGTTCTTAGTCTTGATTTACCTTGGTTGTACTTTATATGTAAGAGTATAAGTAGCATCAGTACAGTAAAACAAAGTTTTACAGATTTGACTAAGTATCTCTCCATGTATCTTGGATGACCTACTGTTTTAGAAATTAAACAGTAGAAAATGTTCTTTTGCGTGACCATTGGCCATCTTATTTGATGCATGGCTTTTGTGATGGTACGTCAAATGAAGGTCTCTGAAGAATATTGTACTGGTACATAGAAATTTTTTTCATCTTAACATAGCAAGCTTGAACCTGTGTTTTCCCTTTATGGCTGGATGAGGGTAACTGAGGGTATGTTTGTACTGCATAATTGAGGAGTGTGCAGGAAACTCTTCTCCCCCACGAGTTTGTGGCATCTGGCTGAGCGCACGCTCTCCGCAACTTAAAGCAGTACAGTTATACTGGTGTGGCAGTGCCCTACCTAAATAGCCCTGATGAGAGAGAATTTTACTAGCTTGACAGCCTTGCAGACTTGAATCTATGACTTCTGAGAGACAAGTTGCTTTTCTGTATTCTGCTGTTTGGGTAGGGTGTGTACCTCGTACAACTTGGGCAGTGCAGTGGGCGATGGGCAATGTCTCTGATCACCTCCAGGTTAATGTACTGTAAGCTGCTCTTAACTGTATGTGCTGGCGGTCTTTTTGAGTTCTTAAAAAGTTGCCATGGCTGTCAAAAACTTGATGTGTTACTTGACAACTTTCATTGGGCTTCATTGCAGTAGTTTTATTTGCTGTCTAAAATAAGCTATAGGGTGTACTAAGTTGAGTAGTTGTTGCCTTGTGTCCATGTGATTGATCTGCTTCGGTAAGTGACTTCTAACATGTCACTGTGATTGTTGTTGACTTCTGAATATTGATATCCTACACACAAGGATATCTGTTACACAAGATCTTTAGTGGCCCTGAAGTAGTGCTTAGTAAATAGAACTGCTCTATAACTAGTGATTGATAAAATAGGGAGTATAACTTGAATATACTTGCAACTAGCCAGAGAAGGTCTCCCAAGAGTACTGTCATGCTTTTGGTACAGCATATTCTGAAATGATAAAGTTTAGGGGCACGTCAAATTTTTTGCTGAAATTATGATATCTGTCTAGCTAACGTTTTGGAATAGTGATACGAATAGTGATACTCAAATGAGGCTTTTGTAAATGAGTAGATGGAGGAAAGTACCACAATCTGCTTAACCCTGTAGATCAGTAAATGTCTGGATGCAAAAATGAGACTATTGATTCTTCTATAGATGGTCTTACAGTGTTCTCAAACATGTATTTCGAAATTTACATTTGCACAATTAGCAGTAGGTGAAAACATTACATTATTTTTAAAAAAGTGCAACATCTGCATTTAAAAAGTCAGTCCTGACATCCTAGAAGGTCCTTTTTGTGTTACTGAGAATAAACATCAATTATGCAATCATCCCAAATCTACCTTGCCAGCATATCTCAATGGTTATTAAAAAGGATTATTTGTGTAAGAGTTTGTGTGAGTTTGTGCTTGGCAACCTCGGAGTTCTTTATTTCAGTGGGAGTTAAATTTGCTGCAGTAGATAGCGTGTCATGACAAAGNTCTACCTTGCCAGCATATCTCAATGGTTATTAAAAAGGATTATTTGTGTAAGAGTTTGTGTGAGTTTGTGCTTGGCAACCTCGGAGTTCTTTATTTCAGTGGGAGTTAAATTTGCTGCAGTAGACAGCGTGTCATGACAAAGGAAATGTGTATTTTAACCAGCAGATGGAGCCGGTTTAGTTACTTAGCAGCATGCCTAAGTTTTTGAGAACTTTAAGAAACAAAGTCTTTTTCAGTCGATTTCGTCTTTAGAGTATGGCTCATAGTTATTTTTGGCATTTCTTTATCTACAGAGAAGACTAAAGGTTTTATTCTTCCAATAACAGTGCCAGGATTGTACAGCAGGAAGGCTATTCTATTTTCATAAACATGCACAAAAGAGTGAATGCTTGTGCTTTATGGGAATTACGGTTATCTCTGTAAATTGTCCGATGTCGCATGAGTAGAGCTCTATAGTTTTTGTGTACCTTGTGTTGCCTGAAGTAATTTTTTGGCGTATTGATCTGTAGTGTTGTATCTGACAGTCTGGATGCTCTTGTGACTTCTGCCCAGGAAAGACTGTTTAGCTCAAACTGAGATCTTGTTTTTCCTACTCCACTGCCTCAAACTAAATTGACTCAAAGCTATGTAATGGAATGGTTGTCTTATTTGGGTATACTGGCACAAGTTGTCTTGCTTCAGCAGTGCTGGAGTGCTTCATAACCTTGAAACACCCCTGACCTATTAATTCTAGCAAGTCCCGTTTTAGCAGAAGTATTCTCAGTGCTGTACTTGTTGTATCACCTTGTATCTTCCTTCAGCATCCACTTTTCTAAAAAGTATATTTATGTTTTTCGTAGAGTTTGACTCTGCCCCTGCATTTGTACTTAGTAATGTACCTGATAAACCTTCCCTATCCCCCCACTTTTTGAAGTCTTTTGCACCAAAGATTATTTTTGGCAAACACAATGTCAACTTGAAGAGTAGGACCATATTCTAATCTTTATTTTGAACTCTCTCAATATATGGTATTTTGTGAGGTGTAGATGTGTCATCTTCTTCCCCAGATTCCTGCTGTGAGAGATTTTGGGATTTTCTGTGACCCAGTTTTTGTTATTTTTTTTTTCTACTAGTTTATGTCATTGGAAGTTTAAATTTTGTACAAATATTGTAGGATGAGTACTGATACTTTTCGTAAGACATAGTTGTGCTGGAAGGCATCGAGACTTGTCTTGTTGACAGGATGGCTAAGTCAGTATCCTGAAATATCGAAATATTTTTAAACTTAAAAACAGACTTGAAGTTTTTTTTAACTAAAAGAGTCTTCAGCAGAAGTTTCCACATTGGACAAGTGTTGCCAAACCGTTGCCCCAGTTTAACAGAATTTCTGGAGTCTGCCTCCAAACAAACTGAAGCTTCCTGTGAATGAGGCGTGTGGGCAGGGGCTGCAGAGAGGAAGGGTGAATTACAGAGCAGCATGCCTTGCCCTCCCACCATCTGATGTACCTTGGAATTCTGTTGTTTGACCTTTTTACTCTGCCCTCTGCTACTGTTCCTTCTATAGCACAGCTGTACTGCTGAGGATCTGTTAGTTGAGGTCTGCTTTTTGGTGGGGAAAACTGGAGACTCCCATGTAAATTTGACTGTTTTTTTCTGTCGTTGTCTTTTCACTATGGGGGCATGTGTGCGTTGAGACTGTGTGTGGACAGCATGTCTTGAAAAACTATGCTTCCCTAAAGTGGAAAATGAAGGCTCCCCCCTGCTCCCCACCCCTTGCTCTTTGTTGCACTAGGCTGATTCCTCTGCGTTTTCCATGACTAATGTTTACTAAATATATGCTGGCTGTGTCTTGACTGGGGTCTGTTTTGGGATGAAGAGAAAGACAGTTAAGTGATTGTAAACACTTAGGTTATGGCAAGGGTAATGATATCAGTATTCCTTGCTAGCAAAAGCTAAGAACTTATTTCAATGAAAAGTGCAGCTTCTGAACACCACGGCTGTTTCACTAGCAGAGTATAATCAAAATACTAGAGAATGTCTAATGAGGCTGTCTTGTTTGTCTGTCTTTGTTAACAAAGAACAGAAGCAGGAGGTTAAAGCAAACGTGTGCTCATATGTGTGTTGTAATAGCATCTTGTTTGGTGTCCATTTCTGGAATATGGTTGCTTCTCAGTGCAAAAACTCTGTTGTCATGTTAAGAGAATTCAGGCTGCTGTGTTCTGGATCTCAAAAGTCATGCTGAACAGAAGCACATGTGATGTGACAGGGTTATGAGTAAGCTAGTACAGCTAGTAAATCATGTTTATTGCTAACTGATCAGACTTCAAGTTCACATTCACAAGCCCTG
Source organism: Steatornis caripensis (assembly GCA_013398225.1). Lineage (NCBI taxonomy): Eukaryota > Metazoa > Chordata > Aves > Caprimulgiformes > Steatornithidae > Steatornis > Steatornis caripensis. The sequence continues at coordinate 331,455 of VZSC01013311.1, read as the reverse complement.
ATTCTTCAAATTTTCTCTTACATTTGTAAGAAAAGGATGTATAGCAGATGCTAATGTGCGTAGCACCTTGTTGTACAGAGATCTATTTTCTGTTTCTGTTCTATAACTTCAGTTTTGGAGGAAAAAACTAAAATGTGTTTTCTCTCCTTCGTACCACCTGCCATATCCATTGTTTGTTTCAACTCCAGCAGAGCTTTTGCTTATCTAACTCCGCCACTACATGGTTAGCTAATGTCTGAATATTCCTTGCACCCCTGCTTCCACCTTCCACGTACTCCGTTTTGTATTTGAGCTCAGTCACAGGTTCCCTTTTCTTTCACGCTGGTTCATTGTCAGGCCTGCTTGAATTCCTGCATGAAGGAATGGTAACTCTTGTGCTTTGACGAAGCTGTCGTTGAAGTTCAGCCTGTTGCAACTGTATGTACTGGGTCTTGCACTGTGCTGTTTGCCTTCCTCACTTCTCTCAGGACTTCAGACTCCACAATTTCATGGTTGAGGCAGCCAAGACTGCTCTTAGACTTCCACATCTCTATCTGGTAAAAGGTCCAGCTGATCATCTTCACTAGTTGGCTTATTGATCACTTGCACCAAGAAGTCATTTTCAGCACACTCAAGAAATCTGCTGGAGTGCTTGTGCTTGGCCACAACCTACTAGCAGATACCATTGGGTTTAGGCCCCAGTGTGTACCAAGGCCTGCAGTTATCAAGCTTCCTCTAGCTTTCGAATGGAGGTGGCTTCTACCTCCCCTTGTTGGTAAGGAGGTCTGTGCCAGGCACCTGGCATGGCATCCGCCATGTTGGACTGTTCTCTGATCCCTACCCATAAGGCATTGACTGTCTTGTCACTCCTTCCAAGCAAAGCAGTGTGTGTTGTAGCCAGTCCTTTGCATAGATTGAAACGCATGTTTCTCACCTTCCCAGCCTGTTTTTTTCAAATGAGAACGTTGGTATGCCAAACAGCTACAAGTGGTCATGAGCTAGAGGCAAAATTATACCTTAAGTTCACTAAGGAGCTTTCTGTTCATCCGTGCTGGCCTTCTACAATGCTTGCTTTACTTTCCGCATGCAGGAATGGGCTGTCTTGTGCTTTGAGGAGGTTGTCCTTGAAGATCAGCCAGTTTTCCCTCCCAGGTTTTCCCTTTACCTTTCACAGCAGTCTTCCATGAGATTCTACCAAGAAGATCCCTGAACGGGCTGAATTCTGCTCTCCTGAAGTGCCGGCTTGTAATCATACTGTTTGTCTTTCTCACTTTTCTCAGAATTTTGATCTCCACAATGTTACAGCTGCTCTTTACATCTAATACTTATTCTTTGTAAGAAGTCCAGAAGAGTCATGTGACACCTGCATCAAGAAATTGCCATCAACACAGACCATAATTGTGGATTGCTTGTGCCCAGCTACATTGCCCTACCTGCAGGTATCAGGGTGGCTCTCGTTTCCAGTGAGTACCAGTGCGGACTAGCACTGGAATACCAACTCGCAGAGCTTCCTCCAGCTTTCAAATGAAGGCTTCTTCTACTTGCCTTCTTAGATCAGGCGATCTGTTGCGGGCACCTTGCACAACGTCATGTGTGTTGGACTGTTCTCTGATCCTTATGCATGACGTCTTGACTGCCTCATCACTTGTTTCAAGAGCCTGCATCCATCCATTGCAGCACTCCAGCTGTGTGAGCTGTCCCACTGTTGCTCTGTAATCCCTGCGAGGTTACAGCTCTGCAGCTGTGTGTGGGCTAAGTCCTCCTCTTACTTTCCATACTGTGTGTGCTTGTGTGCAAGCACTTGAGATGGGCGCCCAGGCATGCCTGTTTCACAAGGGATGTGTGAAAGCCTTCCCTGTCTCGTGTTCCCCATGTCTTTACTTCTCTTGTGTGTCAACCTTTCTCTGCCATGCCTAGTTTAAAGTCTTATTCGCAAGCTTCCTGACCTTGGTGGCAAAGATACTCTTGCCATACTTTTGTCAGATGGATCCTTGTTCCTGAAAGAGGTTCCTGTGGTCATAGCAGTAAAAGCTCTTCTAATAATCAGATAATGACCCTATTAATGCATCTGCCCTGCCCTGAGTCTTTTCCTTTTTGGTGGAGAGACTGAGAAATGCCACCTGGGCATCTTCACCTTTGCCCACAGTGCTCAGTGCTCTTGATACACTCAGTGGTTGCTTTTTGGAAGTGTCACTGGTGTCCACATGGATAAGTAAGTGCAATAGTTTGAGGATTGGATGAGTCTCGGTCTTTCCAAAACATTATTCAGCAGCAGATCTTCCTCCAAGAACCTTCTGTTTATCTTCCCTGTTGTGCAGTGTGTTCATCCTCGCCTGCAGGTCTCTCACCAGGCCACTCAGCACCTCAAAGATAGCGTACCACCCTCAAGACGAGGCCACTGCTGTGAACAGCACCAGGTAGGAGCTGCAAGTGCTCCCTGCAGCCCAGCACCTGGACTGTGACATCCTGCCTGTGCAGTTCTTGGAGTTGGGATCTCTGATGTGCGGGGGACAGTTCCTACACTGGTGCTGGAGACTTCACTCTGTAACATGTGCAGTCTTGAATGGTGTTTCGGGGCCTGTTGTAGGTTTTTCGTGTGAACTGCTGTGACATCTGTTAGCTGCCTGTCTTAGCTGAGCCCTGGGAGATGTGCTGTGCCCATGTTTCTGTTGTTAAACTGTTAAACTTTACCATCTAGTTATGTTCACAATATAGATTTAAAACGTGTGTTTATGTGAGTGTTTTGTTCTGCTTGCAATTGGTTTCCTATAGGTGCATCGTGTCAATATTTTGTAACAACTCCAGTATTGTAAACTGACTTGTAATGACTGCTGTTTCTGCCAGGTAGCTATTCATTAATAATAATAATTAATGTTTTTAGTTGGCTGGTGCTGTTGCGTTGGCTAATGATGTTGCATAACTTTTTGGCTTCTCAGCTTGGAAGGACCAAGCACAACAGATTTTCATGTTCATGTTTTGCCAGGTTGTGTGCCGGTAATAATATACATCTCTTTCCCTCACTTCGAAATACTTAACAGCATTTAATAAATACCTCATTATGTACAGGGGAGACAGTTCTGCCAGATCAGAGATGCTTCATTTGAAAAGCCTAGGTTTTCTTCTCTTTTTCTCTGTGATACCTGTAAACATAATTTGTTGCAGGTGGAAACACTGGCTTCAGTTTGTGTCCTAGGAATTACTTTCTTCACCTCTGTCTCTTGTAGAGGAGTTTTAACTGAATAATTCTCCCTGTGCTTACTACTGCTAGATAAAACTAGATTATCCTCTTTACTAGTTGCTCCCCAGAAAGAACACTTAAAAGAAGGAATCTTTTTTCAATACATGGTTTCTTGCCTAGCTTGTAAGGATGGCTTATTCTGCTTAACACTTCAAGCTCTTTGAACAATGTGCGTACAAACTGTTAGATTATGTTGTTCCTGTTTGTAGGTATCACAAGGCACAGTGGAATAAAATCAGGTCAGAATTGTTTCAGTGCTCAAAACTAAATACTTGTAATCTAACTAAGAGATACTTCTACTTCTTACATTGCTGCAGACTGAATGATTTCATACCTGGGGCATGATTGTTCAGTTGTTTGTATATGAGTGCAGCACTAAATGTCAGTTCATACTCGTGCAATGTTTGGAGGCTTATTGTTGCGAATTTCTTCTTATGGCTGCAATAATACTTGCTCTGAATTAGCTACTCACAATCTTCACTTCTGTCCTGGAGAGCTGTCTGTGTTCTGCTTGTAACCTTTTGTATTTTGACTTAGCACTACTGAGTTACCCAGTTATGCTTAGCAGAATGCTCTGATTAATAAATGGCTTCCACTGTATGTGTCTGGGGTGGGAACTGGACATTCTTTGGTCACTATCTGAGGTCTCATTTAAGTCTCAAGCTGTTGTCTGTTAACTAGTTTCATGTTTGTTTATGGGTAAAATAAAGCTAACATTCTCTTTTCCAGAAGATCGGGCAGCTGCTGTAGGCATGGATGTCTCTTGTGGATGTCTTTGGGGCAAGGTACTTTTGCGCTTCAGTCTCCCTGGTTTAAAAAGTTGAAAAAGACATTGAAAGATCATAGATTTTACAAGCCTTCAAAGCAAACTGATAGAGGTGTACTTAAGAATGCAGTAGAAAATACTGTGATATTTCAGATCCTTTGTGGAGTTGTATTTGGTATTGCAAAATCCAGTGAAAGCTGTTTTTTGTATACCTGAGTTTTTTATGCAATAGTGACATTTACTATGTGAAGCTTAGGGTAGTTCGACAGGTCATGGCGTTTCAGGGTATTGAGTTTCTCCATTGTGAACCTGGATGCATAACCTTGTAATCTTTGACAATAGCCTAGTCTTTTATAGACATTCATTTTATACTTTGATTATCTGTTTTCTATGCAGACTCTATAGCAGTCTGTCTTGCTGCTGTTACAGTTGAAAAGCTCCTGATGGAGTTTTTTTTTATATAATTTATGTAATTTTGATGTGTATTTTGCCTGCTTATTTTATGACTACATCTAAAATATTTAGCTTATGACCCTCACTTGGACATAACTATAGCTTATGAAAGATGCTTCCTTCTCCCTAATAACCTGCCATACCCTGTTTTGTAGGTGTGTTAGTATCTCTTTTGGCCTTTAATCTTTTCAGAGGGGTGGTATGCATTTGTTTTGAGACACATGTGATGTCTACTTAGTCTCCAAGTTGCATGGAAAGATGTAACTTTATAAAAGGGAACTTCATTTTAAAAAAAAGGAAGTCTAGAAAAATAAGCTTGAAAAGAGCATAAGGAGTTATTTTTTGTTTGTTAATGGAAAGAGGATTAATATGTACATGATATAAAAAAGTTGTTAGATAGTAATGCTACGAACTAGTTTCTCAGCACTGCTTGGGACCAAATCAAGGATAAGGTACACTTTTGCGGGTTCTGTAACTTGTGAAGTCAAAAGACTGATTGCAAGCTCTTTACTTAGCATTCTAAACTAAAAGGTAGGATTATTTAGACTACTGTTATGTTTACTGCTGCTTTGTTTCTATTTTAAAAAAAAGCTATTGGAAAGATTGTATTTAAACTACTGCTTGTTTTAGGGCTAGTGGTTTTTTGTTTTGTTCTGTTTGTTCCTCCCCGCCCCCC
>VZSC01013311.1:309573-325801 GCA_013398225.1 Steatornis caripensis | reverse complement strand
GGGCTTGTGCAGTGCTGTTGTGAGAAGTGCATGCATTTCTTTAACATGTCAAACATATTTCCAGACAGACTTTGTGTACGAAAAAGGAAATGAGAAACTTCTTAGTGAATAGCCACAGTTGGTGTTACTGTTGCTGGTAAATTCTTCATTTTGTTTGTCAAATGTCTGCGCCCTACCAGTCATGCATTTTAAAATGGTTTATATAAAAACAAACAGATAGCATCTGATAATTGTTATGACTCGTTTAAGGAAGTGATAAAGCCCAAGTGTAACAGAGATCCTTTCCTTTTTCAGCTTGATTTTTAACATTGCTGCACTTGCCTGCCATTGAGAGATATCAAAAAGGAAATTAAGGAGACAGCTACTATTGGAATTAGTATTTGGTTCAATTGCAGATAGTTAGATAATGATAGGATGGAGACATATGTTTCAGCTCATAAATTAAGTGTACAAAACAAGTTTTTGGACAGTTTTAATTTTAAATTGTAAATACAGGCAAATTTATGAAAGCCGTTGTAACTGATTTTTGTGAAAATCCTTGAGTTTTGAAAACTACTGATGTATGCCAATCAAAAAGGAAGAACATCAACCAGTTATTTTTTTTTTATTTTATTTTTTGGCATCAGTGTTGCTATCTATTACCAGCTGTAATTGCTGATGCTATATAAAATGCTTGCAATTACTTTACATTTTTTAGAAACGTAACCTAAGTTTATTGTCAGCATATTTTGTAATGTGCTTTGCTAGATTGACTTTGCTTGCCTGTACTGAAATATATAAGACTGTGTGTATGGTAAGGATAAATATTCTTGGGTCTTGTTTTATATCCAGATGCTGTAGGTAGAGTTTCAGATGAGGAAGATCAGTTTTTTGAAAAGTTGAGAGTTTTTTTCCTTAAAGTCAATAGAATGAACATTTATTTTTAAACTAAAGTTATAGACTTAAGCCTTCAGAACAGAGCGCCCGAAAAAGATTAAATGTCTGATCCCAAGAAAGACAACAAATTAAATAGGGGTAGAATGCTAGCTTTTTTTTTATGAAACAACTGTTCATCAAGTGATTTTGTTTAACATGATTAAAAAGCTATTTGCCAAACAAAACATTTTGTTGACATGATTAAATGTGCTTAAATTACAGTCAATTTATAGACGCAAATAAATTCCAATTGTTTATAACTTTTGTATAGTGCAAATGTACTTGGTAGGTAGCCTGTTGGCTTATAGTTAAGGAAGAGGACAGCTGTATTCTATTGAGTGAAGACCAATAGTGTTAGTCTGAGGCTTTTTATTTTTGAGTATGAGTAAGTTGCCTTTGCTATGAAGAAGATGGAAGTGAAGGACAAAATATAAAGAAGTGAAGAAACTTTATGCAGGAGGCTAAAGAATATACCTACTACTTGTATTCTGTGCTTTAAATGAACAGAACCTTTTGAAAAGACAAGCAAACAGGAAAGTTCATCACACTTTTCTTACTGATGATGGGGTTGACTTGCTGTAACCCATGTGGTATATGGGATTTTAGCTAACCCCAATACAGCAAATAACTTGGAATATACTGCTTTGTTAAATAAGGTGACTAGTTTCTCTCTGTCACAGTCAGTGGCTTGTTTTATGACTGGATATTTACTGTGTTTGCATTTATGGTAGTCCAGGCTGGGTGTGTGATGATTATAAACTTCCAGATCCTCGAGGCAATGTAAAGGTGGGAATTTTGCATGTTAAAACTGCATGACGGCGAAGGCACCAGGGAACTAGGGAAATGTGTCTCTCTTTTCAGAGATAGCTTCCAGAGAGTGGTGGCACAAACCTCCAAGCAGAGGTTTAGTTTATTTTGGAGGCTGCAGAGGTGGCAGGAGCTGGCGAGAGACGCAGACAATGGCGATACAGGTGTTGGAGCTGTGAGTGGTGCTGTGGAAGCTGTTAAGAGCCTGAGGGAATTGTGGCTGGGCATTGGAGCTGAGTACTTGTGGAAGTGAAAGGGTATCTATCTGTCTTTGTATGCATGCGTGTTTCTGGAGAGGTAATGCGAGTGTACAACATGCGGGAGATTCTCCTTAAAAGTAAAGAATACATACCTCCAAGATGGCATGTTGGCTTCTATGTTGTGACTTGGATTACTACTATTTCTTGTCAATCTTAGAGGAGCAATTATATGTTTGTGGTGATACGTCACAAGACTGTAAATAGTTTCATGTATTATGGCCACATTATGATATGGAGAACCTGTTTCTTGCTTCAGTTGTCTCATAGGCTAAAACAGGCTCCTGGGGCGAAGACGGAAGAAAATTTCCCTTCCTGTCTCGAGGGTTACTAAAAGAAAAAATCCAAATGCCATGAATGGATACAATATGCTGTACAATTTTAATGAGATCTGAACAATGGCTCTTTATTGGTGAATGAATTGTTCGTGTGCATGTGTGTATTTTATCTTTAAGCTGCACTAAATTTGAGTGGAAGAAGGTCTGTATTGTTACCAAAAAGTAAAGAATGGATGTGATCTTAATTTTGAGAACAGATCTCCTGTAGAGCTGTGAATCAAAATAATTTTGTGTTGCGCAAGTCTAGTACTTCACTAACAGATCATTGATAAACACATATTAAGTGCACTAGCATTCCTGAAGTAAAGTATAGGACTGAAAAGAGGAGAATAATGTGAGTACTGCTTTCAACCTCCTCTTGCTTATAAAGGAATCATTAAGATAATGATCAAGAAAGTGGCTTGTTGTGGGGAGTGATACGGAGCAAAGAGGACCTTGCTGGTATCCTTCTGTAGGCTCTGTGACCAAGGTAATTCTCAAGAATTCCATGGGAAATTCAGATGTAGCAGCAAGCAACAGAGGTGAGTTTCAGGTATGCCTTATCAAAGCTGCGGTTCTCTCCTTTCCACTTTCATTTTGGTTTCCAACTTTGTTGTAAAGTATCCAATGCTTTGCTTTGTTAGACAGACCTTTGTCTGACTTTTGACCTTAGTCTCGTGTGTTGACAGATGGCCTCAAAGGAATTGGATTGTCACAGAGTTCCCTGTTCTGTGTGAGCGGTGAGTCTGTATTCCTGTGATGTGGAAGGATTCCCATGGGATGTTTCCTATAAAAATGTCCCGTGACTGCAAAATTGGTGTGCTTTCTCCATGTGCCTGCAAAGATTGACACTGACTTGTACAGCATCATTGGAAAGAAGTTTGTCGTGGTGGCTGTAGACAGGTGCCCCTCTGTTAAAGTGCGGAAGAGAACATTTGGAACTCGGCAATACTTCTGTGTTTCATATACTGCTTCATATATAACTAAACACTGAATTGCTTCTAAGTAATACAATGTCAACTTCCCTCCTGCTACCGTCCTGGTATCTCTCAACTTTGGTGTGAATTGCTAAGCTTTAAGTGAACTGCGTTCCTTGTTCCTTTTGACGAATGTAATTTTAAAGCATGACTTCTCTTTAATAACTAGACAGAGACCCACAGCAGCTTTCCAATGTGTTAATTCTAGGCAGATAGTAATAAAATCTGAACTTTAAATAATGTCCTGGATGTGACTGTTTTTTTTGAGTTTGGTTCTCCCTGCTTTGTGCTATTTGTATTACTGAAGAAAGTGCTTCTAAACCTGTTAGGTCCTAAGAAAGCAGTTTTGTTAAAAGTACCAGAAATTGAAGAACTTACAACAATAATCCCGTTTTCCTTTTGATATACATAGTACTCGTACTTTGACACAGTCATCAGCAGTGATGTCCTAATTTTGCATCCCCAGTCTGGACAAGAGTTTCAAAGCAAGTTATATATATATTCTGTCTGATAGGTCAATAATCCTATATCAATCCAAGTCACAGAAAATCCAAACCCCAAAACTAACTCTCTTTGTTGGAAGTGAAACAAAAAGAGTCTAAATGAGCTCACGTAGTGTTAGAGGCAAAGGTCTTGGTGCACTTTATTGTGGAACTCGTTGTAGATGAGAAAGCTGGTTTCTGTTAAGCGTCCTCTACTGATGATGAAAGTTAATGTGTTAAACTTAATTGTAGAACATAGTTTGACAGAAGCCTTATTAATGGGAATAATAGTTTATATCAAAGTTGTTCAGGGACTAGATGTAATGAAACAGCCAGAATTATTTGCTTTAAACTGAACAATTGGATGTGGTCCTGTCATGGTATTGCAAGACCCCGCTTGAGCAACAAGCAAGTCTTCTTTTTGTCATAGAAAATGCCACCCAGCTTACAGCTACAGCACAACAGAGAAGTCTAGGACTGAGCACAGGGCGATTTGTTTCCCTTGCAGCTGAGGGCTGAGTGATGTATCTGGTTTTAAATACTTACTGCTGACTTTTTTTTCTCGGTCTCTGTTACTGTAATAGGGAGAGCCGGTAATTCAAAACCTTCCCATGATGTGTTTGTAAAGAAGTGGTCCCTGATTGTCAAGGTGGTATAGCGTGGGAGAGTTATGTTAATGGCTTCTTAGACAATGTGTTAGTATTATCCTATTATGAATATTAGCTCCTTCAGTGGCTTCCTAATTTAGAATAGACTGAATTTTCCTCCATAGTTTCATAAATTTGCAATAAAAGCAACTTAAGCAGAGGGGTTTTTTTTGTTGTGTCTCCATTGCTTTTTGTTAATAAAATCTTGATTAAGAGGATAGTGTTGGAAAAATTGTATTTGAGTCTGCTTCAGAATTAAGGTAAAATGTTAAGGATGTTCCACTTTAGCAGTGTAAGCACTGATGTGTCTCCATTAGAATCATAGAAATCGTAGAATCATTCGGATTGGAGAAGACCTTTACGTCAATGTTTGTGCTTTCTATTAATATGCATTATTTGGCAGTTGTATAGATAACATGAGTAAAAAATACTTGACTCATGTTAGTTTGCAACACCTAGAAAATACATGACTAGTTATGTGAAACGTTTTTGTTTTGTTTTTGAGAAACCTTAGCTATGGAATATAATGCTGCTTTAACATGTCAATAAGTACACAGAGCTATTAGCATAAGAAAACGATTATTTAAAGAAAAAGAAAATGGGTGAGTTTCAGAAAACCTTTGGTGAACTCTTGTCTTCCACCATCCTCTTCTTCCATTCCTTCTTATAAAGTGTTAGACTGAATGTTGCTAATGACGTCTTTCCAACCTATGTGCCTATCTTTGTCTCTGCTGCTACTTAATTCTTTTGGAGGTTTTAGAAACATGAGTTTATCTTGGTAATTCAAATTAAGACCTAGAGTAGAAGTGAAGCCTGCTGACACAGTGGTTCCGAAAGTCTGGTAGTGTGGTACAGTTCTTCTGTTGCAGAATTTGTTCATGATAATACTCTTTAGGAGAGCACACGTTGTTATGAATGTATATAAGTTGCTAATAACGTTATGTGTTACTAAAAATCTGCTTACATTATGGAATTAGTCAAAAGTGGAAACAAGCTTCAAATACACAGAATAAACTTTCCTTTAGGCTACTTGGATTGTTTCATTTCCTAAACAGTGAGTGTAAATATGCATTGCAGTCTTTTCAATTGCTTTTTGTTTAACGTACTTTAACAGATTGGTACTTGAGTATGTAGCTTGATAATTTTCTTCAATAGAAAAGACCGAAAGGATCGTAAGAGTGCAGAGCGTGATGGTTGTGCTCTGTACTGTTGTACAACATCTTCCTTTCTGAGGTTATGAGAATTCCATTTTTTTCCCAATTACATAGCCGGTATGACTAAATCTCATGTTTCACCATTATGACCTCAGTAGTCTGAAAAAAGTAGGTTGTCTTCGCTCATACATCTGAATACCTTGGCCGTGAGTGAAAGTGTGGGGTTAGTAACAGTATCAGCACGTACAAGTGATTTTTGAAGTGAACTGCCTTCAGGTTCCCCTTTGTGTCCTGGCATGAATGTTGTAATCCTAAACCGAACTACAGTTCAGTCTCCCTTTGACGGGAGAACTTCTTATGGCACAGTTGTTCTGTCCCAGTGGGAAAAGGGTGCCTTACCCTTTCACTGAGCCCCTGTCAATGCACAGAGACCTCAGACAAAATAAGTAGCATTTAGTAGGTAGTTGACTGAGTTGTAAATATTTTTAAATACCCACTAGTGTTGATTTTGGTAATGAAAACTGATTCAAACTTTGAAAACAGATCTTTTGGGAACACCAATTTTTGAGAAAGTCTGTAAAAGGTTGTTAAAATCAGATATGAAATTTTTGCTTTTATTTAGATTATTTACATCTCAGCCAAAAGCTCTGAAATTGATTTTAAGATTTCCAAAATCTGTATGTCATACTGCCCTAAATACAAAATTTTATTCAAATTTTGATAAAAAGGTATCATTTTCTGTCAAAGCTGAGTGCCGTATCGTTCAGATCCGATCTCATTTAATTAAGGTTAGCATGCAGTTTAAGCCAGTTTGAATCTGTTTGTTCTGCACATAAGAGATTTTTATAGCATGCTCTTCAGTGACACTTTTCCAGCCTGGTTTACAGGCAGTTGTTTTTTTCTGTAGGGTCAGTCCTGTGAAGGAATGTGAGAATAATAGCAAATAATTTGGTGGATAGGTTAATTTCTTTGTGTGCCCTAACTTGAGTGAAGTAACACTGGGTGAAAAAGCGATGGGTATGCTTGTAATATGCATATGATCTGGGCAAACGAAAAATTTATCAGTAGAAACACGGGGAGATGCCTAGAGGATGTGTATATTTAAATTCTTCTTATTTGAATATTCCTTTACGTGTTGCTTTTGACTGTCGGTGGGAAAGTTTCAGTATTACTGTTTTTAACTGTTGCTTCTCATATATCTCATATTTCATTTTTCAAATTCCTGTATCGGTTTGAGGTGGAAAACACTCTTGCAGAATCATGGAATGATAAAAGCTTAGTTTGGTTCCTAAAAGCCTTCTAGTGAAGATGTTCTTCTCCCCCACCTCCCAAAACCCCCCAAGTTAAACATTAAAAGTTACATTAATGCATATATGATCAAGATATCTGATTGCAGAAATTTGTTTGATACAGTAACGCATCCCCAAGGCTGTAAGCTGCAGTCGTTCCTATTTTATATGTCACAGTAAAAGCGAGTCTTGGATTATGTGTAGATGGCTTCTCTACAGATTTGATAGTATCAGAAAGACATACTTATTCCGGAGACTTGGTTTCTAAATTGTTAGAAATGTCATGCTTTTTTTTTTTTTTCTTTTTCTGTTTCCCTTACCTGATGTTTGCAGAAAATTCATTTGGCTGCTGGGTGCAGTTGCCATTGTCTAGATCAACTCTTGCTTTTTTTTCAGCAGGAAAAAATTTTTTTTCAGGGAATTTTCAAGTTCCCTATTAGCTGTAAAATCCTGAATTACAAATGTTAAGATAGGGTTCTTGTAGCCATCGAGTATAGCATATTCGATTCAAACTGCTGAAGGTCTTTTGTTTAGGTTTCCAGTCTGGATGATGTATTTTATGTATTTGTCTTAGTGTTTGGTTTACTGTCTATTTGACTTAGTATTTTATTCTTCTATCTTTTAATGGGATCAGTTATGTTCATAATGACATCTTAAGCTAATGAGTCTCTTTTCAAGTTCAGACAGAGAATGCAGAAGGAGAGTTTGTATCTTGGAGCATGACTTGATATATTGAAGCCAGCTTTAGAGTTCCTAGGGCTGGTCAAAATTGCCATGGTTGCATCTCGGAGAGCATGGGTCTGGCTTAAGCTTAACCTGCAAGTTCAAATTTGCCTTGCAAGAAAATCCTGACGGTAGAATTTTTATGGGTACACTTTATGCAAGGCTGGATAATTGTCTGTTTTTCAGAAGTCAATGTGAAAGCCAAAAGCCTGTCTAAATTCCTTGTTGTGGATACTCTTAATTTCACTTAAAATCAATCTTTCCTTGAGCTTGTATTTGTGCTAATAGATGGCAGTGTACAGATTAAGCTGTAGTCTAACTTGGCTGTACTAGGAAGACAGATAACTTCTGTTGCTTATTCCAAAACGAATTAAAATACCTCTGTCTTGTTTAGGTAACCTTTTCAGAGAGCACCGTTTTTAGTAATTATTGACTGGTTAGAACTGCCATGCAAACTCAAATGTTAATGCTCTCTAAAGCAGAGAATTCAAAGTGTTTGTTAAACAAATCATGAGTATCTAATTTGCCTGCTTGTTGGACGTATTCAGCTTTTTTTACTAAATAGCCCCTCGAGTCATAAGTTTACAGTAAGAGTCCTACAGCATTAGTTTTTCCTCTTCATAAGAGAAACGTGTGCATCTTTTAGAAGTAGTGTTGTAGGTTGTCTTTTACGTAGTTATTCACAAAAGGAAAAATTGTAATAAAATACTAAAAAAAAAATTGCAGTGGTTGTCTTGAGACAAAGGATGCAGTAGCTACAAAAGGGGTAGGTTTTTTTTCTTTGGCTGACTTCTAGATCTCTGTCTTTGTTTCCTCTTGCATTTTGTCAGTTGAACTTTCCTGTAAAATACGTACCATGTATGATGGCATGCACGAATCCGTTGTGTCAGAATCGGCACATCAGAAAATCAACTGCTCTCTCTTTAAGCAGAAACAAAAGGAGCTCAGCTGTATAGCTTTAAATGATGTTAGACAAGGCAGATAAGAAATAGAAGTGAATCTCCTTTTAAATGTCCCTGCCTTCAGTGATCCTTCCTAAGGATCTTGGGGCTAGCTCCTAGAAGTTTAAAGTTGTGACAGCTTTTTGTCTAGCAACATCTTCCCTTATAAGGTTATTCCAGACTTTCAAGATACTCTGATGTGCTTTAGAATTGCTGGAGGAAAATGGAAACAAATTTAGCAAGAAAGTACATGTCTTAAGGTATGACTTCATGCTAAGAGCTGGACTAATTAGTTCCTAGTCTCTGAAGGGGAGGTGTCATTCCCCTTTTGTCCTATCTCCTTTTCCATAAACTCATTCAACTTGTGAAGCTGGCAAAAAACCAAATAAAAACATCAAAAAACACCCAGTGAACCAACCCAAAACTTGTCAGGATTGGTTTTCTGACATGAAAGTTAACTGAGTTACTTGTTTACTCTGCGATCGGGAAAGCATCTTATCTAATGTAAGGCAAGGATGTTGTAATGTCTAGTCAAAATATTGTGAGAAGAAGAAGGGAAAGAGACATGAGCAGTCTCTCTCCATTTCTCCAAGCTGTTCATGTTACCCAAGCTGAGATGTGAAGCTACAGCATTGAAATGGGGCTCCACGGCAGTGCAAGCCCCATGGTCCTGCCCATCCTGCTCTGGGCTTGGCCCTCTGACCCGCTCCATGCACCACCTGCACCTCACCGCTAATGAGTGGCGTCAGAGCTGGCGGGGCAAAATATTGTCAGTGTTGAGTTGTTGGTTCAGATGGCTGCCAGCACTAGCACAGGAACGGGCACTGCAGCTTTCTGTTCCTGTCTGCCTTATTAATAAAATACACGTGGATTACTAGACCTTATTTTTTTAGTAGTTGTGAATTTATCATGGTGGAGGCTTGTTAATGCATTGGTGCCTACAGCAATATATTCAGCATGTAACAGTGATAACAGGCTGACTGGTATTCATGATAAATATAGATTTCAGGTATCCTGAAGTTACTCAGTGTAACTTGGGAGGTGTGATTTGTGGAATGTATTTTGTATTAAAATAATCGGCAGACAAGAACACCTGAATATCCTGTATGTTACACCCCTTGGAAAGTTATAAACTTACGATGCAATTCTGCCCTTGTTCAAACTGCAGTGGTCATGAGCAGGCCCGGAGTTTTACTTCCATTCTGCCTGTGTTGCTTTTAAGAAGAGAGGTTGTGGGCCAGCGAGTGCGGATACCTCCTGCTGTTTCAGTTCTGCTACTGGTGTTGGAAACGGTGCCTTGCCTTCCTGTTACAGTTTCCTGAGCTTTGATTTGTAGGTGGTAATTTCTGTTCTTAACAGAGTAAACGTGTTGTCAGTAAATTATTTACACAGATATTTGATTTGACTGGGATGCAATTATATGAATAGAGGAGAATTTGAGACAGGGAAAGCCACAGGTGAAGAGTTACGGCTTGAATTCATGTGAATTGGTGAGCTTCATGATATTCACTTTTCTATGATGAGAAAGACATGTAGGTGAATAATCATCCAAAAATTACAGCATACATTGCAAGAGTAAATTTTTTTTTTTATTAGCTGCTGTGTTCCTGTCAGGGAACTGTTCTGTGTAGGTGTAGCTTGGTTTAGTTGTATTTGGAGAGGCTGTCCTAACTAAATAATTGGATAAATTGACTATTTTTTCCTTTTCTTTTTTCCTCCTGAGGATCTGCTGTCAGGGAAATGCTTTCGTGTGCCTGTACTTGAAATAACATCAGTGTAAACCAGATAAAATTATCTGCCCCTTTATTATGCTGCTTCATAGGTGGACTCATAAGCTCTTCAGTTCTGTGCCATCAGTTACACTAGGAGATGAATGTTTAATAATTGTACAAGTGATTGTAGAGCATTTAGACATACAGCCTTTGTTAGGTGGCCTTAATAGCGTTGAAACAGCCCTGGTTAATAGTTCTTGTGAACTTGCACAGTGATCTAAGACTTCTTTTAGGATAAAAAAACCCTTGAGTATCTCTCAAAAATGCTGCCAGAATGCCTGGAGATGAATTTATGTAAAAGCAAGCGATGAGGGATATGATGTAGTTGTAAAGTGAGCAGCTTTGAATTTAGAAAGCATCCTCATTCTTCTGCCAAGACAAAAAAAAAAAAAAAATTACCACCCCCCCCAGCCTAGCTCATTGTAGTTTGCATGGTGACTGCATGCTCATACACGTTGGAGTCAAATTCTTGGAAGTGTTCTGTTTGAACATGGTGAATTTCTTCCATCTGTCTCCACAGAGAGATGTTTTTGAGTCCAGAAACAAGCGAAGTACTCTGAAACTTTCCATACATCATCTGTTTTTCTGCTTCATCTCCAAATCAGGACTGCAGGGTGATTAATAAAGTAGCCTGTACGCTAGAGTACGTGGTAATCTCACTGTTGATGATGATTCAGCTTACAAATTTCAGTGGTATCCTCTCTAGAGAAGAGGTATGCAGCTCTCAGATGTGTAATTGTGTAATGTCAGGAGGGCTCAAACTAGCCATCGCCTTATGCTCGCTCTCAGCATCCTGTTGCCTTGTGACAGCTGTCCTGCAGTGCGCTGAGAAACCCAAGGCTCCACTACTGGGGCAATACACCAGAGAATATCTGCACAGAATACATCTATCTTTTTCTCTTCCTCTTTTTTTTTTTCTTTTTTTTAGGAACACTCAGTTCCATGTGTACGTGCTGATACAAACCGAAGCAAGCTGAAGCCGTGCTGTGCAGATGTACCTCTTGGGAACTGGCTGTTATGTGGAAATTGTATTCTGAAAAATACTTGTAGGCAGTCAAGCTCTTAGTTTTTATGGATAGTTTTAATTCATTAAATGATGAGCCACTGCCTATGAGGATTTCAGCATTCCTTTGCTAAGGGAGTAACATCTCATTAGAGGAATAGCTTATGTTTAATTTATGTGCAATACAAAACTCATAGGAAGCTGTTCTTCTTAGTATGAGTTAGTAGGTTCCCATTTAATATAAGCTGAACAAAACCATCTGTGGTGGTATTTGACATACTAAGATTAGACAGTTTGGGTTACAGGACTTGGTCCTGCGTCATCTTAATCCCCTAGCAGCTTGCCTTCCCCCTTGACTCCCACCCCCCCACTTGCCCCATATCCAAAATAAAGCCTCACTTATAAGTATTGTCTTACTGTCTCATGGGTAAGTAGTTCTTGGGTTTTATAAGTCTTTTCTGAAGAGAGGTGCTTTGAGTTTGATAGAAGCTATCCTTTCAGATACATGGAGAAAGGTGGCAGTGAACTGGGTTGGGTTTTTTTTGGGGGGGGGCTGCAATGTTAGAAAAGATTGTCATGTTCATTTTGTATAACTTGTTCATACAACGAAATGTTGAGTTTGGATTATGGATGCAACTCTTAACATGTGGGTCTCCCCCCCCCCCTTCACCTCCCAAACCAAGATTTTAAATTATCGGTAGAAATTTCATACCAGATCTTTCAATTGACAGGGCTAGCTGTGTGGGTATGGCAGTATGGCATCTTTGCAAGCAAATGAGCACTCAGTTTCCATGTGCTCCTGTCTGGCTAGGTCTGATAGCGCTGGGCTTGAGCTTGTGGTAAATCCTGCTGAGAGCACAGTCCTGCCCACCGCAGCTACTTTAAATGAAAATGCTGGTGTCCTGCCATCTCGGAATGGCAGATTAAGCACTGCTCTGCCTGCTAGAGGCCCTGCAGACCCTGCAGTAAGGCATTTTACTGCCACTATGGCAGTCTGGGATCATAATTGCTGTCTTGTTTTAAGAGCAAAATTTGGAGGGTAGGAAAGAAGAGGTTGTGGCTGTAGTAATACGTGGAGCTTGCTGGTGTGTTAACGCTGGTGTTGCTGTAAGATGTGATGAGGATATTTCTAGGGTTTGATCCAGAAACTAGTCATAACAAATGGCGTGAAAATTACTCTTCTAATCTATTGTAAACGTTCCTGCATTCCTCACCATGGTTAACAGGTTTTGGAATTAGTCCAACTTAGTTGATTTTGAGGGAATTTTTAACAGAAGACTGTACTGCTAACAAGGAAATCATGGACTGTATGTCACTTGTGAAAAGATTAAAAGTTTTGTAAAGAGCTAAGAGCCCAGACAAAGTTTTTTCTGTCTGGAGAATGGATACGTATTTTTTTGAACCTGTTTTTAAAAAAAAAAGTACTTCTGTAGCCAGAGATAAGCTCAAATAGTGGAACTTGAAGGACTATAAAAGTGAAAATTAAGGAGGAAAGCTTGATGGAAAAAGTGGATGTTTCATGATAGCTGTTTAGGTTGTTCTCCATCTAACGCGAAGCTTTTAGCTGTTATTTATTCTTAGATAAGAGCAGATGCTTATCCACAGAGTATTTTGGTATGGGACTTAAGACACAAAATTCCATCTGTTTGAAAAAAAGCTTGCTTATGTTTTAGAATGTTGGATTTTTCAGCTTGGCTCTACATGTGTGTGTTCTTTGCTTTCAATTTTTTTTAATGAATAAAGCTGCTGAGTAGTTTTTTTTGTTCCCAGTCTGAATGACTATTGGAGTTGGTTGATTATAAACTAGAAGGAGATTTCAATAAACTGCTTTCAAGAAACTGCTTCACCCTCAACCTAAACAAACCAACTTTTGTACTTTCAGAAACTGACGTACTTCTAGTACAGATTTTTGCTAAGGAAGACTGCATCAAGGAATGGGAGAGCCACCAGACCACAGTTCAGCATAGCTGTTTCAGTATTCATCTGCGTAGCTGAAGAACTGCATGAATCTGTGCTCTGCATTAGGAAAAGAATAGGTTTGGTTTAGGATGCTCAGTTGAGAAGAGGTCACTAAGAGTTAGGGTATCTGATATTTTTGTGTAACTCTACCCTTTCTATATGAATAACTTAGTTTACGGTCATTTACATACAGAGAGGCCTTCAATAGCTTGGAAGTGAAAAGATTCTCACGCGTGTTAGAGTGAACATCTATTTGCAGAGTGGAAATGAACTACTTTAAACTTTCTTGTCAGCACTGTCTGAGAATACTTTTATTAGTCTATAGGTAGAGAATTTTCTGGACTGAGAAAAGCAGTGAGGGGAACTGAATGTGGTCTCCTGATTTCTGAACTGCTAGGTGATAAATACCATCTGCACAGTTGCACAGTGTGTTTCTTTGTTGGTGGTATTTGCCCCAAGTTTATGAACAGTATGTTACTTGTTTTGTTCTGTCAAAGCTGTTCGTTCGTTGGGGTAGCACCGAGTCATTACTGGAGTTCTCATCATCCAAGAATTAGGAATGAAAGAAGGAGGAAGAACAAGGAAGGCAATGTCATGTCATGATGTTAAGTTATGGATAATGCCTTAAAGAGCCAATTTTCCTGGGGAACAAGGAGATTAAGGTATGTCAGTGATGAAGAGGGGAAGAGTGAAATGAAGTTCTGAATTTGATTTGCTGGAGTGGAGGTTGCATTTTTCTGAGGTTGGCTTAAGCAAGGAAGAAGTACAGCTACTCCTGTCATACCTGAAACAGCTGTCTTACTCTGGAAGGAGGCATGAAAGTGACTGCAGCTAACAGCACGGCTTTTTTACCTCTTCAAGAGGGAAAAAAACCCCAAACAAACCAACAAGGATTTTGTAGTAAGCCTTGGTTTATTTTGCTGACAAGAATATATGGCTTATGTAAAAAAACCTGGTTTGGAATGAGTATTCAGTGAAAGGTCAGTAATAGAGCTATAAACAGATTGAGTGGATGTTTGACTTCTGGACTGTTCTGTTCTGGGACCCAGGGTACAGATGTGCTTTCGTTTTGTAGTGCTAATGAAGTCTTGGATCAGAGCAAAAATGTAACCTTGATGCTGTTCTTAGCTGCTGTAGATGCAGAAAATGTGAAGTCTGGAACTCTGTTTCAGTTCCTTTTTTGGTGTTCTCTGAGCTGGAATTGAAGGCACGCCGCCTTGCCCATTCCGCTCCCGTGCGACCCCACGGTAGCTCTGAGCAGTGGCCTGGGCAGGCAGGGACGGGCAAGGTAGCGATTGGCTGCGGGGCTGTGGAGCGATTTGCCGGAGTACGTCTGTGGCAAGCAGAGCGAGCTAAAGCAGTCATGTATGCGCAGTCTCTGACCTCTTGGGAGGTTCGTTACAGGGTCTCGTACAAGGGCATTCTCTGCTTCTGCACATCAGCATGAAAGAAGCTCCTCCAGGGAAGAAAATGCAACCCGTATGTAAATAGCAGCTGTATAACTTAATAACGGTTCAAACGTGCTTTGATGCAAGCGATGTTTAGCAGCTGTGTCTCAGAATCGTGTGCTACCTTAAACTTGCTGGTTGCGAAAGAAATGTTTGAAAGATCTGGTGATAGAAATATTTGATTTCTGTATTAGGAAAGGTATTTTCTGTGTAGTTAGAATTGCTTAAACATAGTAACTGGCTTAATGCGGAAAGAAAATGTGCTTTTACAGTCATGAGAGTATACCACCAGATTTTGAGAGTGATTGAACGTTTTGGTTTTTTTTTTCTTTTGCAGTTTTTGAGAGTGGTTGAGTGTTTTGTTTGTGGTTGGTTTTTTTTTTTCCCCTGCGTTATTTTGAGTTAGCTTTTCTTAATTGGAAGGTTATCAGCTGTGGCTTTGAGTAATTCTGTGCAAGTATAGCAGGGAAGTTTCTGGTAAAGAGTTTTAAAATAGCCTATCCATTGTTCCTTTTTGACACCACCCCCCCCCACCCCCCCCAAAAAAGTGAACTTAATGAGCTGTGTAACTGAGGTAAAATGCTCATGGAGATAGTGTTTGGTTCAGGCTTCAGTGGCATGGCTACAGAACTGTGGGGATTTCTACAACGAAGCAGTGAACTCTAGTATTACTGTTACAAGCGATTGCTTAGTGCTTGTATGGGTAGTCTTTATCACTGCCATTTAACTGCAATGCAGTGTGTAACAGGGATTACTAATTTATAGAGTTCCCTGGAAAGAAAAATCTATGGGATAGAATTTCCTGAAGCTGTAAAGCTTTAAAGACCCCTGAATTGTTTTATGTAAATTTTATAAGACGACCACTAAACTTTCTGTTTCTTTTTGTAAGCACAAGTAGTAAGTTTCATTTAGACATGTTAAAATGCATCTGATTGCAGTGGGCTTTTTTGTGATTGATTTTTGATTTTTTCCATTATGGTGCTGCTGTCAGCTCTGGACGCAGAATTCTCGGGCATGCATATGGCTAGAAGACTAGGCAAAGATGTGAGGTGACTAGTTATAAAACTTCTACACTTTGGATGTTATAGTCACAGCACTGTTCAATTTTGAATGAAGCAGTGCAATATATAAACCATATACTTCACTCATTACAGTGTTACACCTTAAAATTTAGAGGAACTTCAGTTTGGCTATTGGGAAACTGATTTTTTTTTTAAACTAATTTTAGAAATTGAAATGAATGGAGCTATGAGTTTTTTGAATGAAATTTAGTGCTGTTAGGCAGTGATAAAATGCAACTGTAAAATGACTAATGTTAGATATGCAACTTGATATCTTGTGTCGGGTTGGTGACGTTATTTGCTAATTATGCATAGTGGTAAATTTTCTGGCTTGCAGAACACTTGGGTTGAATTCAAATGGGCTTCTAATTTTAATTGAATATTCTCCTGCATTTTAGTCATGCCTTTAATATTAATCAAGGAATCCCTTTTTCTTGTGTTCGTTCTAACCCAGGGTTTTTTTTTTTTTTTTTTTT
>VZSC01013311.1:288657-303350 GCA_013398225.1 Steatornis caripensis | reverse complement strand
GAGGTTGTGGAGTCTCCTTCTCTGGAGATATTCAAAACCCGCCTGGACGCGTTCCTGTGCAACCTGCTCTAGGCTAACCTGCTTTAGCAGGGGGGTTGGACTAGATGATCTCTAGAGGTCCCTTCCAACCCCTACCATTCTATGATTCTATGATAAGGCATACAGCAAGTACAGTTTCGAAATGTTATTGGGATATGAAAGCTTTCCTCGCATGTGTATTTTCCACAGTGGGTGTGTAACTACTGGTATGCAGTAGTCTGTATAATCTGGAGAAAAACTTTTGTCTTCCTTTATTGTTTGAAAACTGTTTGGCAAGCTTCCAAGTGTCCTAAAAGGACTATTAAGGGGGAAGGAGGGGAAGTTAGGTGCAGGGTTTCTCAGCAATCTGTGACTGTAACCATGAATCTAATCGTGGAAGAAGTTTTGATAGCCGTTTTCCCCTCTCTCATAAGACACTTAATTTAGAGGTTTTGTAATACTTCGTCTATTTTCGTCTCTATTTGGAGTTTTCTGGTAATGTGCAGGATTTGCGTGTATTTCTGCTTCTGTAAACTGGAGCATACTACAATACTATAATTTTCTATTTCTGTGTCACTGAGACAAATTGGGAAGTAGGTATGCTTGACTCCTCCTGGGTAGTGTTATGGCCTTACCAGTGCAGTTAGGTGTTTTGCTGTACTTACTTGGTACGTCAAAAGGTTGTTAAGCTTTTTTAATGCTGCTGCTTAGAGACCTCTTTGCTATTGAGTTTATGCATGTAAATCTTTTTTTTCCCAAGCAGTGTTGGAAAATACATCTTTAGTAAAGATAAGAGCCAAGACTTAGTTTGCAGCTGTGGTGTTCTTTGCCTCCAAAATGGTTATCAAAGAGATGAGAGGCCAATTACATTATGAAGGCATCTTCTAGGGGGCTCCTTAACTTTGTTTTGGTGTGTAGGAGACAGGAACGTACTACTCCCGCAACACTCCTTATTACCATGACACTTTCTAAATTCCTGCTGCTTCTTTATTAATTGGTCCTTCTGATGTTTTCCTGGATTTGCCCATCCACAATGACTTTGGTTTAATCACCTGAATTTTTTAATTGTAGCTGTCTGGAGTGTGCAGTAGTCTTTGATTTTTTTTCTAACATGCATGCACAACTCTACTTTGGCAATGCAGCGGCAAAGTTATGTTATTGTGTAATGCCTTTCGTGCAAACCCCATTCTTAGGGACATAGCTCAGAATAGACCTTTATTTAGTTTTCAGAGGTTTATTCTGCTATGTGCCATGCTATTCTTTTGTATCTTGCTTATCTACATAGTGCTAACTGCTTTTATTCTTTTATGTGGTCTGATGGCTTTTAACTTTTTAAAACTTCATCTGAAAAATGTTTTTTCTTGTATTTGCCATTTATCTTCTTCATACTCTTCTACTTTCCTCAATAGTCAAACAAAGATTTGCATTTTTTGTGTATGTGTGTATGATAAATATCTGTTTCCAGCAAACTAAGGAGTTAGTGTTAAACTTTTTTTTTCCTTTTTGGTGGGGGCTGCTATAGTATGTTTTAACTTACAGCTGTTACACGGGTATGTTGTTTTTCATCCTTGTCACTTTCTCATGAGATGACAAATCTGTTCTAAATTTAAAACATTGCACTATTGAGTAATTCTGAGTTCAAAGTTGAGGTGAATTTCAGTACTGTTTGAGTTTCCAGTCCCTGTAGACTCCTGATTTAGGCTTCATTTTTTTCCTCATGAAACTGTTATTGCAGATCCCATGTTGATGGATGTAAATGCGCCAGTGGGCCACTGCCAGAAGTGGTGAGCCAAACACATTTATTTGTGGTGGATCTAACTGTCATGTGGCCACAAGAAAGTCAGTTTGGTAAACTGATCAATGAAAAACTAGTGACGTTGTTTAAAAAATACCAAGGGAAAAAAATCAATAAATCCATTGTTTCAGCTCTTTGTATCTGACTTCATGATTGATAGATCTGACTTAAGGAAGAAAGTGTATGCCCAAGGGAGCAGCAAGAGTAGGGATAGTATTCTTCAGCAGCTAGCCTGCTGTTACACATAGGTAGATGTAAAGTAAAGCATTATCCTTAGGGTAGGCAGCCATTCTTTCGGAGAAGCGGTTCTGCTGTAATTTGTGAGCTGTTAAGTGAACTGTATTCTAAGGAATGCAAACATTTGGAGAAAGGCAACTTTAATATTACTTTGATGTCAAATCTGAGATGAAATTGAGTTTTCTACTGCGCAATTATTTTAGGGTTTATTTTTGTTAAGGCTGGGCAAAAGGCAGTGTTTAAAGGTCTGCTTTAGTGTTGTGCTAGTTGTGATTAGAGGACACGTTCAGAGATAAGCCTTCTTGAGCCTGTATGTATTTCAAATACTGTGCTTTTGCGTTACGGGTGGTATGGTTTCAGTAGTAATGGAATCTGAACAGATCATCTTGCAACTGCTGTTTTCTAACTGTGCTGTGCATAAAAAATGTGAATTAGATAGGGGTGTGGTTAAGAAGCTGGCTGTTGAAACCTGAGCAAAACAGTTATTTTGATCTTTCCAAAACTGTTCGTCTAGGAGAGACCCCCAAGTTGTATGACTTAACTTTTTTTGCCATCCCTTTGCATAACCTTTGGTTCACAAAAGGTCTTCTTACTTGTGCTGGAAAATCTCACACGGAATTGTCCCCTAAGCAAATGGGTTCAAGATCTCTGAATGTTAACTTGTGTAACTTTTTATAAATTTGCTAGTTACTTGACTAAAGTAGATTCATTGCTGTTGAATGTAAAACTAAGAGTATTGCACTCCTAAAACGTATGTCCTGATCCTTGATATGACGAAATCAAGAGCATTGCAAAAGGAAATTGTATGGTATTTGGCATATATGTTGATTTACTCTGTCTTTCCTTCGATACAGGGTAATGTTTTCTTGAAGAATTGGGTGGGTAGATTTTCAGTGACTCTTTCTCAATTTCTAAAAGGTGAAAATGTGTTGCTTTAGAAAACTTTGAACAGCTTCAGAACTGCAGAATGTATTTAGGAATTCAGAAAAAAATAGTTCTGTTTAGTTTTAACTTAAACTTGTGTCTTGTTTCTTCAGGGTCATGATGAAGAAGCCGTTGTGGATATGGGCAAAATCAGCTCTACTATCAACACAAACTTTGAGAAAGAAGAACTAGAGAGTAAGTTTGTGGTGGTTTTGTTTGCTTAACATGCATTTTTTACGTTGGGATAAAAGATCTATTTTCCTTCAAGTGCAACCAGTACCCCTAAAAGGAATCAGAGTTTTATGGCCATCATGAAATTCTAGGAATAAAACCAGTGAACAGCAGATAACCTGTGCTAGTTTTTGTCTCTGTGCATGCTAATAAATACTCAGGTACTCAAATCTGTCAAGAAAAAAAAATTTAAAAATAGAAGCTTTCAAGGAAAATTTGCTTCTGAGATTGTAGGTTTGAAAATATGATCGCTGTTGGTAATTTCCCAACGAGAATGACGTCAAGTTCTGCAGAATCAAAACTCATGGAACAGGGGCCGTGAGGGAGATGTTTGTTTTGTTTTCTGGAAATTAAGTGTCCTTGTGAGTGTGGTCACGCACTTCAGATACTGAGAGTCTGAACAGATAACAGTGCTTCTAGGTCTGTGGTAAACTGTACATTGCACAGTATGCAGTCAGTTGAATTGTTATGGAATCCTGTTAAGCCTTCATTATTTGACTCAGGATCCTGCATTGAGCAGCAAAACTGGCATTAAGTTAGTTTCGTATGGTAAAATGCAAAACTATATCCTTAATTTAAGATACAACTTCTTACTGACTTGAAAAGGAAGTAGATTGGGATGAAGATTCGTGGATGCTACTTAGAGAAGCAAGGAGAAAAAGCTAGGGAGATCCATTGTTAAAATCTTATTTATTCACCTTTGATATGGAATGCTCTGAAGCTTAATTAACATTTGCAAAAACGCTAGAAGACTATCAGTAGATTTATTAAGCGGTATTTCCTGACTGTACTGACTCTGCCTGCTTCAGGAGACTGGAGAGCCATTGTAGCAGTAGTTCTTAGCTGAGAAATGTTGATTTAGGTTGCTGTGATGTGTTCTTATACTGTGGTCTAACGAGGGACAGTTTAAAGGGATTAAAGTTGTTTGTTACTGTGGCAGTCGTACTCTTGCTCTGTTCCCTTCAGTCTGTTACTGTGGTCTGTCTTGTACTGACACTTCTGTTTGACCGTACCATAAGCCTGGTGGAGTGGGTTAAACCAGCAGAAAATGTAACAGTCCTGACAAAGGAAAATTGTAAGAAAGACCTCAGCAGCTGAACATCCCAAACCAATTTGCCACACAGATGGATGTGCTGCGCGGAGGAAGGGAGGGCGAATATGAAGCTTAGAGGCATGGAGGTGGAGGCTGCAACAACTCCAATTTAGATGGGGTTGAGCTGTGGTGAAACCACTGCTGTGTCTGTTTTCTGCAGTTAAGTTTCAGTGCAGATTTAAGCTGTCTCCTCCTTCATTTCCTTCTCTTGCTTTTAGCCAGCAGAGGACCCAGAAAAAGCATCTCTGTGTTTTGCAGGGAGGCAAAAGGGGAAGCAGGCAGTCAGCTGGATAGTTTGCCATGCAGCAGCATGAACAGCTGTAACACCTCAACCATGAAGAATGACATGGGAACATGCAGCCGGATCACTTCCCCAGTCTCTTTCGTAGCACGTCCGCAGGAGTGCTTCAGCTAGTACAACTCTGTGGTTACACAAGGCACTGGATGGGAAGGCAGGGGATTCAGGCTGCTTTCAGCAATTTAAACACTTGTACTGCTGCCTGTGGAAAATGCCGCTGTCTTACTCATGGGCGAAGAATAAGTTAAGGTGAAACCAAGACTTCTGTTTCATGAGCAATTGAGTCAACATAACTTAGCCACTCAGCCTTACCTTTCCTTTGGCTACCTCTTACTCTCTTTGGAGCAACCCAGTGTGCCTCAACATGAGAGAGGGCTGGCTACGGAGGTTAAACAAAAAACTAAGAAGTACCTGACAAGAAAAATGTATTCCAGTAGGATTATCACATATCTGAAGCTTCATAGATGTACACATTTTCATACATAAATAGGAATTATTTTTTGTGATTGCATATATTCTGTAGTATCTTAAATATTTGTAAGAAAATTGGTCTTTCTTTTTAGTGGTAGAATGGGGAAAGGGAGGAACGGCATGTATTTTGACTTTTATCAGTGGAAACTGTTCCAAAGTGAGAACAAGATGTTTTTCTTTTCCTGTGTGAAAGAGAAAGGTGTGTAAGTACAGTTGTTTATGACTCATATAGTTATCTTCTGTGAGATTCACCACAAGAGAGTTAGATTCAGGGTGGAATAAATGTATGTTAACTTACAGCTCGGTTTATGAAAACAATATTTTTAAGCTTTATGATTGAAGTAGATACATGGGATTTTGGGGTTTTGTTTTTAATTCTGGTATTAAAATCTCACAAGGGGAGGAATAGAATTGTTGGCTGCAAGCACTAAAAAAACCTCTGGGTAATGTTGTTTTTTATTACTGACTTGTGAACATTTTCTTGTAGGCGTATGAAGACTTATAGTCAAGCATATTAGGTATTTTAAGTGTTTTAAGACCTGAAACGATTTCAATCCAGTCTTCCAGCTTGTTTTTCTGGTGACTTGAAATGGAGTTGCCAGAATTTGGAACCTTTCCAGAAGTGTTTGTTGATTCATTTTCGAGGAGAAGGCAGCAAGCAATTAATTCAGTTCAGCTGTAATGTGAAGCTCCAAACCTTGAAGATCCAGCATGGACAGATGATATTTAACTGCTTTAAAGCCTAGACAAACTAATGTTGATTGGTTTGATGCTGTAGAAAGCATTATTATGCTGCTACTACTACTAAAGCAAAACTTTCTTGGTGGTGTTGGTATTGGATACTACTATTTTCTGGAAGTTTTGTGATGAAATATTAATGGAAAGAGAGTCAGATGCTAAAGGGAAAAACAGGTCTTGGAGTTAGGGCTTCCCAAAGTCTGCATTCTATTTATGGTGGCTGGGAAAGTGTGGTACATATCTGGAGTGACAGTGTTTAGGTTAGAGAGGTTAGGCACTGGCTACTTGTTTCGCAACTCTTTCCTCTTCCTGTAGAAGAGAAACAGGTAGAGATGGTAAACTGCAATTGTGGGCAGACTGCGCGTGTACTAAATAAAGGTACTGCTCTTTACTGGAGCTGTAAGGCCTTACTTTGAAATAACAAATGTCAGTTTACAGAAGAGCTAGAAAGGGGAATAACACCTTAAAATAACATTTTTAAGAGCACCTAATGTTCTTAACTTGATGCCAGACTCTTTGAGCTCAGATGAATGAGAGTAATAACAAAGGAAGGCAGGAGTTAGAAGGAAGGCAAGAATAGTAATGGCAGAGGTATTTCATGCCATCTTTTACAAGGCATTTATTGTGAAGAACCGTGTTTAAGGAAAGCTTTCTTAAACCTGAGCTAATATGTTTGGCTTGATACTACCTGGGCCTATCTTTTTAAATGTGTGGTTAGTTTTCCACCTTGATTTAAGGAGACGTTTACTAGATACAGTTTAAGGGAAAGGGGATATATCCTGGTTTTCTGAGCAGACTAGTTAAAGGCATAGCAAAAATAAGGAGTTTACACATAACAGAAGTCTTGTTCCAGAAACAATCTGAGGTCAAGAGTGTCTCAGTAAACTAGTTTTCTGTGGCATAAATCCAAGAAGCTGCTTTCAAGAGTTAAGATGTTTTAATAGCTACTCTACTCTCACACTAGCCTGTGGCAGGTGTAAGTAGTGTTTACATTTCAAGTGACCCTATTATTTCTGATACCTTGATGGTTTAGAGCCTTATTTGTCTTTTAAGAAAACAGCTGTGCTTTTTGGTTAATCTTACTTGATAAGGACAGGTAATTACATAATCCCACATTTTTTCCCATATCTAAGGGGAAAACTTGCTGTACAAGTGTTTTGCAGCTCAGTGTGTTATGAGGAGCTAGAAATTGTTTCAGTATTTTGAAAGGGTTTTGGGGAACTAAGAAAATGCATATGGCAACTTGCAGTAGAATGTACTGTGAAGATTTTTCTCAGGTGGCAGGTTTACTATTGTTCTACCTTTTAGATGCGTCTAAATTGCAACTGTTGAAAACCCCACGAATAGTTTCTGTAAAATCTTTCAAGAAAACAAGCTGTACAGGAGCAGGTAAATACAAGTAATACAACAGGACATTGTAGCTGCTAGCACTTTAAGATTGTGCTTAGTGTTTATGTTTTTATGTTCTGTAATAGGCTGTATTAATTTAGACAGGCAGTACAGAGCAGGTTTCTTAGGATTTTCAAACTACGGAATGAGCAGCTGAACCTTTAAGAGACTGTTTAATGGTCTAGAGAAGAACTGTGTTTATCAGAAAGAATTTTGAAATGCTGTTTCTCATGAAGTTGTATCTTTTTATGTGGTCAAATAGTAGAAAAATGTGTAACTGCTGCTGAAAACAAAAATAATGAACAAAATGTTCACTTGTACCAGTTGCACTAGTAGGTGGTGCGGGATAATTTCTTTTGCCCTTATTGTTCAGAAATAAATGTTAGCTGTGCTCAGCACTTCTCTGTAAGTCACAAAAGTTGAGGCTGTTTTCCTAATAAGATTTTTAATGAAATCTTGGTTAAGCTAACTTTGGAATTAGGCTGCATTGCTACATCTTCAGCACATGCGTGTTGAAAATTTAGTTAGAATGTGTTTTCCTATAGGAATCATGCATTATACAGTCCATAGGTAAGTTCCTTAGGACTTCTTGTCCTATTCATTTATGCAGTATTCAGACTTCTGTGTAGACAGAATAATTGTCTTCATTTTATTATTTGTGCTGTTCATTACAAAGGTAAATCCTTAACAAATGCTGTCAAAACTGCTTTCAGACTGCCTTTTGGGAGGCAAAGTTGGCAACCTGACTGTGTAGACATAAAACTCAAAGGGCACCCAAAGTGACTAGACATCAGTGTTGATGTGTGGTTGGTTTTGGAGGCAGGGTTTATTTCTGATTTCTACAACAGTCTTTTTGGAAGGTGCTTCTGGTTCTGCCAAACACAGTACTTAAAAAATCCAGAATTTATAGTAATTTTTATTTGCATATTAAATTACTTATGAATTACTGAAAAGATAGTGTAAGCTCCTGGCAAGTGAAGCTTAATAGAAGTTACTTGAGACAAGAGACTTTTTTTCTTTTATTTTTACATTATGAGACTTCTTGATGGTAGCCTAACAAGAGCTGAGCATAGAAAGAAGCATAGACTGGTGCACCCCAAAATTGGTATTCTTTAGCTAGATAATAATTGTATAAACTTAAAAAAAATATTTTTAGCAGTTTTGATGCCATGGTTGTCCTCATCCTTGAGGGAAATCACTTGTTAGTCTACGAACAGATCTTAATGAGTGTCCTTGAGACACTTGTTTATTTCTTATTTGTGGAATGATCTCAACAGCTAAGGAACCCTTCTGCATACCCCAGCTGATAAATGGCAGTTGACAGGATGTTTTAACTTGTTAAAGACGATGTTATCCAACTTTACAATCTTTCTGACTCAGTTGGGACTGAGCAGTAGTATTCATACTGAAACTAAGTCAATATTTTTGCATATATTGTAAGTCATTCATTAGAATACCAATAGTATTATTATTTTAATTTTATTTTTGTGTAGAAGACATTGTATAGTGTATGTATGATGTGTAAATGTGTATGGTATTCCATTCTGCTTTAAAGTAACGAAACATTTCTCAGAGGAGACAGGTTTTGTAATGACTTAGATCTATTTAATATGGCTTTATGGGAAGTGCAGACTTCAGTAAGGTCAGCGACTTCTGCATGGCAACTGGAATACATGTAGAGAATAATAAAATTAATTTTAGGTATGCTTCTCTTCATATGTAGCCAATTTAAAGTAGAAGATCTTTATATAAAAATAGTGAACCTTAAATGAAAATCATCTTTGAAGGAGGCGATGCAGCAAAGTTTTAAGTTTTTCAATATGCGGCTACTTTTTGTGTAGAGGTAGAAGGCAGTACTGAATATGTGTGCTCTTGAATTGTTACAATTTCTAACAAGGCTAGGTTGTCTAGTATTCAGCCTCCAGGAGAGACAAATTGTCTATCCTCTAGTACTGGTTTTTCAAAGTGAATCAGCACTTAAACCTGAAAGCATTCATGAGAACATCTGCAGCAGACAGTAACTTCGCTTACTCTTAAATCTTTAAAATCAATTTGGGGAATTGTCCATGCTAATTTTAGCATTTCTTCTTAAAACAGAATTTTTAAAAAAAGGATGCCATTCAAAACAAATGCCTTTTACATAAAGATGTAAAGTAAATATTTGATTTAAATTAGACTAAGGTGGAAGCAATGCTTGTTAAAAGTCTATGACATAAACTGTGTCCTAACATTTTTTTATTTTGAAACTTCTTTTATCTGAGAGAACACTGTGTAATGTTTCTGACTGCATCAGAAATTTTGTAAAAAGGTAACTAACTGCAGTTTTATAATCTGAAACGTACATACAATTGTTACTCAAGTAGTAGGGCCATAAAACTCAAGTTTTGTCAAACAGCACTGATTGAAACATAAAACTGTCAGTCAACTTGATAGTTCCAGATTGCTCAAATTTAAGATTTTTGAGGTGAGGCAGAAGAAAGAGGAGACTCTACTTGATTGTGCAGCCTACTGATTCTTGATAGCTTTTCATACCATTTATCTTACTATTTTTAATCCCTTCAAAATTCTATGAAATTCTATGAAAATCACTTGTTCCAAAAATTGGCTAAACCTGTAACTTGATGGATGTCAGAAGTCTTTCTGAATGGATCACTTCTCCATTTGCAATTCACTGGAAGCTAATGTTTCACAACAGTTAAAGCTTTTAAAGTGTGAGATTTTTAAAAATTCTAAACAGTTCTTATTTTATAAAGAAAATGCGAAAGTATGAGTTTTCCTCAAAAAGGGTAACCCTTACTTGAGGCCAGAGTCTGTCTGTATTACTTTCCATATCTTAAAATGTAAGGAAATAAATGCATTTGGGGGCAAGCTGATCGATTTTAAAAATGTGTGCAGCAATTGTAAGAGAGGTATGTGATCAAATCTGTAATGAGAATGTATTTGTGACCCACTAATGAAGTGGGAAAATCTTCTTTGCAAATGGTTCTTTCAAAATACTTCTCAAGCACAGTGTTAATGAATGCGGAAGCCTTGTGTCCTTACAGGGTATGGCATCCGTGAAGGACTGAGAACGTTGGCTCCTTTATTAGTGGACGAAGGGCCAATCTTTGATCTTAACAGGACTTTTGCTTGAATCACGTGTTCCTAGGTTTTCTCCCCTCCAACATAAATAACTCTTTTTGAGTTACCTTGAATATGTATCCTTTTTCCTGAGCTTTGCTGCAGAGACAGGCTGGACCGCAAACTTTGAGCTCAGATAAAGTGTGGGGCCCAACTACGGTCTGACTTGGATGTAAGATGCAAGAGCAGATTGTGCCCCCTCCCACAGGTACTGGGTGCTGGCTCCTTTCCCAGGTGAGGGAGGTTGGTGCTGGCAGTGGGCCCCAAAGACCTGGGGTGGATGAACCGTGCCAGGATCCCTGCGTAGTGCTGTCAGCTGGCACTAAGCTTTTCCTGGTACTGTTACTAGCGTGTCTAAGGTAATTACTGATAATGCCTTCTTGAATACTGTTGATTGTGTCAAATGGAAATATTAAGTGCATTTGTCTCTTATGACTGCCACTACCGACTCATGTTTGGTTATAAGTCAGAAAAAAATGACTTGTGTGTGTAATGCGGAATCTGGCATTTACTGCTTTCGCCATTCAGTGTAATGTGATGCTGCCTTTGATTGTGTGGGGAGAAAACACTCTTACTGAGCTGCTTTTACCGTATGCTGTGCATACTAGGTTTTTGGATTGAACTTCTCAATTTTATCTATCCAAGTATCTTAGTGTAAAGAGCATATTCTCAGATATACTTAATTACTAGGATCAATAGGAGATTTCAGAATAGAGCCCAGGAGCTTTAATGGGTTCTAAAATATGCTGCACCGTGGAGAACCTTGGGCTGCAGCTACAGCATGTAACTGTCTTGTGAAAGAATTTTCTTTACTCCTTCACACACATTTGGTTAGAAAGTGTTATTTCAAACTTCTTATCCTGAAAGCAAGGGATAATTTTTGTCAAATAATTCTTTTAACAAAGCACAGAAAAAGAATCCTTGGTAATAACAGGGCTTTTTAATAGTAAATTAATGCATGAAAGACCAAGATGATATTACAATTTTTTTTTATATTCACTTTTACTAGATTAATTCCTTAGAAAATAATTTCACGGTTTCTTGGGAATATTTTGTTTGAGAGAAGTTCGTTAAAAAAAGCTAAAATACTACTGTTTATTTTGAAATATTTTAGTGTCTCACACTAAGAACTTCACTATCGTATTAAGTTGTACATTTAATTGCATATTGCAGAAATGTGGCATTACTTTTAATTAGAAAATTAGTGAATTAGCATAGTAGCAGTAATTTCAGTGAATTACTTACTCGAGTGAATTTTCAGAATTTTCATTACAAATAAATTAACTTTAAATAAAAGGAATGTATGTGTAAACAAGGGATTCTGTTTGTTCCTAAGTTTCGCCAAAGCAGAGAATATTTGGTGAAGGCCTTTGAGCTGTGAATTTTTTTTGAGTATGAAAAGACTTTATTGTTTTCACGCTTCTTTCATCCACCAAAGATTACTTTTCTGATTTGTGTGCTACTACCTTCAGAGCAGGCCTGTGACAGAAAAGGTGGAAGTTGTACTAATAAATTGCATTGAGCTTATTTTTGTGTATACAAGTATTTTCTGTGATGTAAGAGCAATTGATGTCGAGGCATGAGATGACAGATTTCAAATGCTTCCTAGTAGGGTAATGTGTTCGGGGATCTGACTTAAACACACTGAACAGCACATAGCTTTTTTTCCTTTCTTTTTCTCTTTTTATTTTTAATTCCACAGCTGTTTTTTCTCTCATTTTATGGTCTTAAGGAACAGATTAGAATCTCTCCTGGAGATCATCCAGCTTTTCCATACTGGAAAGCTCCATGCTGGGACAAGATAGATTATGACATTGTTTGATTAATTCCATGTAAAAATTATTTGAAGATTTTTGGAAGAATAGTCATTCTTGTCACGAAGTGTTTGTCTTCAGCAGACTGTTGGGAGCTTGAGGAGAAGATGGAGTCAGGCTCCTGTTGGAGGTGCGTAGTGAAAGGGTGAGGGGGAAGCACACACAGGATGCAGTATTGGACGTGCTGATGGATATTAGAGAATTTTTTTCACACAGTTTGTTGTTATACATTAGAGTAGGTTGCCGGAAGAGGCTGTAGAGTATCTATCCCTACAGATACTCAAAGCTTGGCTGGTTGTCATCCTGATGAATCGGATCAAAATGATGGCTTCAGCTTTGAAGTTGCTATACTTTGAGCAAGACTGGACCAGATAGCCCACATCCAGATGTCCCTTACAACTGTAATTAATATATGATCTCTGCAGTTCAAATTTCTAAGTAACAGGATTTGAGAATTCACATAGATATTAACTTGATTTTCTTTGCTTTCCCTTGTTAACATGGGGAAGAATGTCCTTCTTTGTGTGAAGCTTAAAAGGCATCTTGCTAACAAAATGATGGTTTGAAATAAGAAAACTCTGTGTGGAATTATACTTCAGGGTTGCCACATCAGAGCATTTTTGGATACGTGTTTTTGATCTCTCTCAGACTTTAGAAGTCTTCTATTAGAACTTTCTTGGGGCTTTAGAGGAGAAATTGGGGAACTTAAATATAGAGCATTTTCTGTTCTGGCAATTTTATAGGACTTGATGTAAACGGACTTTTGGAGTAAGACCGGCCATGTGATGGAAACACGTAGCAAGCTCCTAACACTTAAATTTTTTTCGTACTGATAAGGACCTGAAGTAGCAACTGCTCTTGGTGGATTTGAACAGCTAAGCTTGGATAAAGTCGTGTTAGATTAAAATGAACAATTAACTCCTGAGCTTTGTATTGCTAAATTTGGTATCGGGCAGTAATTCTATTGATTATTGGTTTAAAATAATTCTGTAACAAGCTTTGCTTGAGTGTGGTACTGTGGTACAGATGTTTGTGTGAATAAAGCTTTGAAGGTCAAATAATTGTACCTTTGAAGCTTTTCCAAATAGTGTTCAAGTAAGCGGTTGTGTTCTTTTTAGAAATAAGACTGATGCTAGTGATATGAATTCCTGCCTTTTTACAGTTAACTTTTTCTCCATTGCTATTATATTACTTGCCTTTCTGGCTTTTTTTTTTCCCCCCCCAAAATAAATGGGAACTGTAAGTTGTTTTGCCCAGCTCATTGGGAGTGAAGGAAAAAAAAAAATCCCAGTGTTTCTGTTTTGCTTTGCTTTTCCTTGTAAATTGTGTTTGTAAGTAAATCTTTACCTGTCTACTTGCAAACATTAATTACTCTGATCTGAATAATGAAACTTAAGGGAACACAGACCTACTCAATACATCTGTCTTTATTTTTAGAGGGCTTCTCAGTGCTTTACTGGAGTAAGAATTAAAGTTAAACTTGTCCAACTTTTATTCTAAAAGTTTTGCCCTGCCTTTTAGAGTTAAATATACCTGCAACATGTTTTTTATTAATTGTGGTAGTGTACTCATGGGCAGTAGTTTTGGATTTCCTAGGTAGTAGTGGAGATGTCTTTGTTTATGAATGTCTGTGATACCAAAAAAGGTCCTTCTCTTAAGGAACAGTCTGATGCATTCGTAAGCTGCTCTTTGAAATAGCCGAACTTTTCTTGGTTAGTCTATTCCATTGCCACCCGCCAAGCTTGTTCTGAAAAACAAAATAAAAAAATCAGAGGCTCTTTTGTAATACTAAGTTTTTTCTTGAAGTTACTGTGATAGAATTACATTGGATTGGGATGCGTTTTACTTAATAATCACTGAAAATCATCTTGCCTGTCAGCAGCTCACGTAAGTTCCAAAATAAAGTTGCAGGTATAGCAGTCTGATGACTTTGCATATACAGAAGTGATTTGGGGAAGGTACTCTTACATTTGTCTGCAAGGCAGTGTCTACGTGAGGAAATAGCCATTCACACAATAGTCACTTCTGGGCAGCGTGGGCTGAACAGTCAGATAACCTGTTGCTAGCCCGTTCCCCTGTCTTTGTGATACCCTAACTTGTTAGGTCATAGAATGGTAGGCGTTGGAAGGGACCTCTGGAGATCATCTAGTCCAACCCCCCTGCTAAAGCAGGTTAGCCTAGAGCAGGGGGCACAGGAATGCATCCAGGCGGGTTTTGAATATCTCCAGAGAAGGAGACTCCACAACCTCTCTGGGCAGCCTGTTCCAGTGCTCTGTTACTCTCACAGTAAAGAAGTTCCTCCTCATGTTCAGGTGGAACTGCCTGTGTTCCAGTTTGTGCCCATTGCCCCTTGTCCTGTCGCTGGGCAACACTGAGAAGAGTCTGACCCCGTCCTCTTGACATCCACCCTTTAGATATTTGTGAGCATTGATCAGATCTCCTCTCAGCCTTCTCTTTTCCAGGCTGAACAGACCCAGCTCTCTCAGCCTTTCCTCATACGAGAGATGCTCCACTCCCCTAATCAACTTCGTGGCCCTCCGCTGGACTCTCTCCAGTAGTTCCCTG
>VZSC01013311.1:264032-287163 GCA_013398225.1 Steatornis caripensis | reverse complement strand
TATATATATAACTATATATATATAACTATATATATATAACTATATATATAAAAACTATAGTTTAATACTTGCTAACTGAATATATAAAAGAAAGATAACAGCATTTGCAGTGAGTGGTAGATCACTTGGTTGCACCAGGCAGGTTTGAGTGGGGCATGTTGAGTAACGCAGCTAATTTTTGAACCTAGTACTTCTGAGTTTTCTATACACAAGATTATTGTATCACAATGGTATCAATAATGTGACCGTTGTTAATGGTGCCACCTAGTCATATGATACATCAAGTGCATTGATTTAATGTTTTCATGTCACGTTTGCATTAATTTCTCTGTGAGTTGCATTGCTCATAGTAGTCATGGAGGATGGAGTGTTCTTGTTGAAAGAAGCTCACAAAAGAAAAATCTCTCTCTATAAATAGGATTGATGAGTGCTTCAACAGATTAATCTGTTTTCCACT
Organism: Steatornis caripensis; assembly: GCA_013398225.1. NCBI lineage: Eukaryota > Metazoa > Chordata > Aves > Caprimulgiformes > Steatornithidae > Steatornis > Steatornis caripensis. The sequence continues at coordinate 286,706 of VZSC01013311.1, read as the reverse complement.
TTCACATGAAAATAGCTTTTAATATGCTTAATTTCAGATTTGGTCATACTGCCAATCAGTCGACTCTAATTAAAACTAGTGTTGGAAGTCTGTCAAGAATCAGGCCTTGTAATTTGAAAAGGAATCATGGTCAAATTAATTAAATGTTGAACTTATTCGTGCATTATTACTGTTTTTTGCTTAGTCTTTTTTTTTGCTCATGTAGCACTGTAAAAATACTGCTTTATAAAAGTTTTGTGTATCTTTCTGGGCTTGGAGATGCTTTTCTTGGAAAACAAGTTTGACATACTATGAATTTTTATTTCTTTAAAGCTCTGTAATTACTTGATTTTTTCAATATCCTTAATCTAGCATGTGTGTTATACGCACGTATATGTATGTGTACAGTTACAACTAGTGCTTGCTTGTCTTCTGTAAATTTGCTGAATTTGCATCTCTCTAAGAGCTGGAAAACCACTTCCTTTTCCTTTTGTTAATGTTAGTCTTCTGTAATAACTCTTCTACAGTATGAAACAAAGTATTTGGTGTTAACTCCAGGCTTTATAGTTAATATGTCTCTTCCTGAGATTGTTTGTTTGAAAAGGAATTGAAAAGGTTATTGTATGGACTAACTCCATTACAGGAGATGTGGTAGTCATATGTTCATAACAGTCTGTTGATTGATTTTTATTGCCAAGTTGTTGATGCTAGTATTGCCTTAATGTGAAAAGGCAAAGGAAAAATAAGATGTTGAAAGTACATGTTTTGAAGAGCAATATGTATTAATTTGAGGATGTGGTACCTAATTTTTTTTTTTTTAATTCTAGAACAGAAAACCCCAACCTTCTCTGTAAGTTATTTGATGTTTTGACATACATTTCCAAATATAAGTTCCTTCTATGCTTATAAACTGATACTAAATTAATGGTATAGTTGAACATCAGGTTCATCTCGGTGTGTCATGTGCTGCTTGAAGAAGTATTGGCAATTCATTCAAGCAGAGAAAACTTCTTATAGACTCTAAGTGATGGGTAATTTCTTTATGAAGTTCATAAACTGAACTAGGAGATTACATCTTGCTGTTGTATTGACTATCCTGATGTGAATCCCTGCAAATGAGGAGTATCGTGTAATTTCTGTGCGTTGCCCTGGTGTTTATCAAGTAGCTTCTTTCAGTGCTACAGGTCAGGCGTGTGTTTCGATACTACCTGTTTCATAACTGAGTTCTTATGTTGGGCTGTATCCTCATTCAGTTTATCAGGGAAATGAGTGTAGCACTAGTTCCTTGACACTGGGGAAGGGCAGAAAGGAAATGGTAATATTAGTTCACTAAAGGTAATTTTGCCAAGTGCTTTTGGGTTTCTTCTTGTCAAAATCCTTGTCTTTTTGGCTAAGACACTAAGTTTGGGCAGGAGGTCAATTTTTGTTTAATCATTTCCTTTTTGAACTTTCTTGAAAAGGCCACAGAGCTGTGTATATTGGAGTTCACGTGCCATTTGGAAAGCAGGGCCGTCGACGGCATAGACACCGTGGGCACAGGCATCACAGAAGAAAAAAAGAAAAAGAAACTGACAGAGAGGATGGCCGAGAATCTCCATCATTTGGTAGGAAATCTGTTGTGAGAGTTCTTTGTCTCTCTTGAAAATAAACTTGTAGTAGTTACTCTGTGTTTAAATGTTGTTTGTTTTGTGCTATTTCTTTTGTTCTTGCTGTAATTAATGTCTTTCTACGCGCAATCAGGCAAGGATTTTGTGATCGTGTTTTATCTAAGTTGTAAGTTGTTGGACTTCACCCAGGTGTCTGCATGACTGTTCAGCTGCCTGCACTGAATAGATTAGACTAGAGCTTCGTAATACTCGCCTGTAGCGTAAAAATCTGTTATTTAAATTAGACACCTTTTTTCAGTCTTGTAATACTTTTCCCCTGTCACTCAAGATTTTTAAAAATATGAGTATAGATGTGAAGCAGTATTTGCCATGATAATTTGATCAACGACCTATTAAAATACTTACTTCAGCCTTCTTGCTGTCTCTTAGTAAAGGAATTGCACTGCCTCTTAAGTTTTAGTTTTGGACCAGACACTGCCCCCACGGCCCACCCCTTATGCTTAACAGATGACAACTTTGTAATCATTCTCTGAAATGAAGTTATTTGGCAGTACTGCTAGCAGTTTTTCTTCAAGACCTCAGCCCTGCTTGCATTCCTAGACTGTAATGAATGGGAGAATCATGGTGCAGTTTTCCACTTCGAGTGTGGACATGACATCACACTGTTCTATACTACCTTTCTACGATGAGAACCATGTTCTACATGGGACCAGTTCCCTGAAACAAAGGAGTTTTCAAATGGGAATGCTTTGACAGGTCTCCTTTTACCATTTTCCTACAGTTTTTAGTTTCATCCATCTTCAAAACTTTCCCTCCCAAATACAAACTACTATCATTTGATCTTATGTTTGTAGAGTCTCACTGAACGAGTTCTGAAGCAGCAAGTAATATTCAACAGATAAAAATTTCATTTCTCTCTTCTGGTCACATCTCTGTCCTGGATACACAGGATACGGCAAGATTCTTGGGATATGTTGATTTTTGGGACAGAAACAATCTGCTGTAGGTCTTCATTGATCATTAATGTTGTTTGTATTCAAGAGCTCATTTTAGAATTGTATTACTGGATGATGTATGCCAGAGCAACAATGCGAAAGCAAAATTCAATTCTGAATGAAGTTTATTAGTAATTCAGATCTTATGTCTAAATCTAAAAGGCAATCTTCCTGCTGTAGTGGAAGCATACAGTTGCATGTTCAGGTCTAGTGGCTGTGAGAATGACATTTCAGTGAACAAAGTAAAACTTTTAAAATTGAGATAACATTGCAGTTACTCCATTATTGAACCCTTGTTATTTGAAAGCTCTCCCTTGAATTGAAGTAAGATCTGTGTGTAGGTGTTAAAACTATCACTGAAACCATGTGCTTTTGTTGTTGTTTTATTAAAGTTTTTCTCATAGCAGTGAAGTCCGCTACTTACATTTGATCGATAGAGATAGTTAAATTTGTTACAAGTTATTACTGAGCCTATTCCACTAGGCATTATACTATGAGAAGTTCAAATATTTCCTCAACATTTTAGCCGTGTAGTTTCTACTTTCTTACGCTAATTTATGTACAGTGCTCCAAACACACAGCGAGAAAGTTAATTTTTTCCATCCTGCGTAAGTAGCAAAAAGCTGTTGAAAAATCTGCTTCTCTAACAATATGAGTGCCTGGATACCCACTATGTACAGCAAAAAAAGTGCCAGCCATTCAGTATCTTGAACTATTGCTGGAGCAACCAGTCTAAGTCAGGCTATTTTGTTTCTGTCAGCATCTCTCCCCTCCGCCTAATTAGTGTCTGTGTCACGATCGTATCACTTACTTTGTTCTCAAAGTGAAAAGAACGTTTCTAGCCCTTTGGTATATAAATTTTTACTTCTTACCAATCTTGCTGTTGATGTATGTTTTCATATTGTTAATCTATAGAAGAGCTAAAAATACTTAATTGCATTACGTAAACATAAATTTCCAGATGTTTTGTTTTCAGAAACTATGAAAAACTTAAAGACCTCCTTTTAAAGAAATGTCCATGTTTGTTTTGTTCCTGTTCCCTCTGGAAGAGGATATTGTGCTGTATGTTTCTAACTGAGAGCAGGAGATTTAACTGTTATGTGGTTTCTTGCATAAAAGAAGTATGAATTATTTTAATTGTTCAGTTTCTCCTTTTCTTCAAGACACGCCATCCCAACGAGTGCAATTTATCTTGGGTACTGAAGATGATGATGAACACATTCCCCATGATCTCTTCACTGAAATGGATGAACTTTACTTCAGGGATGGAGAAGAATATGAATGGAAAGAAACGGCTAGGTATGCTAAAAGTAGATTGTTTCAAGGTCTATCTTCTAATGATTTTATTTCAGAGAACTGCAAACCAGGTCTGGGTTAGAATTTTCATTATAGGCATTGTTCGCTCAATTCAGACTCAGCAAAACTTTTGTTATTTTTGTCCTACTCTGGGAGAATCAGTATGGTTTCTCAAGAGATCCTCAGTCTTACTGGTACTGTGTTGATTTCCCTAAAACTGATCATGCCAAGCATTGTGAAAGGTACAGCTGCTTTTGGTTGTAAGTACAGGTGTTCAGCCATGAAGCATGGTATTTACAATCTCAGAAATCTCTTTGCTCTATTATTGCTGAGATATTAGTGTCAATTCTTTTTTCACTCGAACAAAGAAAATTTGGTACATATTACATATGTTCTTCTTGGGTAGTATTTGATTAATTTTTTGCAAGTTGCATACATGAACATTACGGAATGGCACGATTATTTTTGGCCCGTAGTGGTTAACTTCCTTTCTTCTACACATGTGTTGTAAGAAATTCTTCTACATTCAGTACTTCTAATTACCTTGCTGTGTGCTAGCTTTTGCAGAAGTTCAGTTTACATAATGCCTGTGAGTCAGAATCAAGATCAATTTATAGTTACAAATAGTATTGCCTAGCTTTTAAATGTCTGCCTTAGCACCCTAGGAGACTTGAACGTGGTGTATGGTGTGTTTCAGACAGCTTTCTAATCTTAAAATAGCAATGAAACCGAGAGATGCAAATCGAGTAACAAGCATGATCCCATGCTGTGCACAAGAATGTGCGAATAGATATGTATTGTTGAAACCAAAAGAAATGAAATGGGCAAAAACTAAAACAGCTGAGTGTGGTTAAAAGGCCCAACAGAAACGTAGCTGTTGATCAGTTGGGTTGTCTGAGAAATGAAATCAGTATGAGTTGATGGGGTTTCCTGTTCCATGTCATACAGAAGCCACAGGGAAGGATGTGATTGCTTGCCAAATTGACTGCCTTCCAGGAGAAGTACAAATATGTGTATGTGTATGCATTTCAGGTGGCTAAAATTTGAAGAGGATGTTGAAGATGGTGGTGATCGGTGGAGCAAGCCTTATGTAGCAACTCTGTCTCTGCACAGCCTGTTTGAACTGCGAAGCTGTATTCTTAATGGGACGGTCATGTTGGACATGAGAGCAAACACACTAGATGAGATAGCAGGTTGCAGCAAAACTTTCTTTAAAAAAATACTATATTCCTAAATTTTAATCTTTAACTTGATGTTTTTGGTGGTGTCTTTTTATGTTCTTGAAAATACTATATTGAAGAAATAGGTATGTGCGGTTTTCTTTGTCTGGTTGTAAAGAGCTGATCCTACAAACTTCAATTACAAGAAGCTACACTGGATGAGTAGGACCTCCTTTATTTGATATTTTAGGATGAGGCCCAGAATTTGCCTTTATATTCTAATACCTGAATGTGTTCTTTGTCTTTGTTTCTACAGATGAAATGTAAATAACTGCCAGAACATTTTAGGACTTATTTGTGCACTTTAGTACCGTAATTATTAATCATATCTTGGCTGATGTTAACTTGATGCCATTAGTGCAGTTGATTGTTGCACATCTGGTATTTTTTTCACCTTTGTAAGAGGTGAGCAGAAATAAATTTTGTACATGTCGTTTGACCTACTATGTTGAGTGTCCTCACTAATCACATGGTCATTTTGAATACTATAAAATCAGCTTTGAAGACTTTTTCATATCTTTATATATATACATGCGTACATACCTGCTTAGCCTGAATGCCTTCGAACTAGTTTTACATAATATTCCTGGGATCTCTTGCTGAGGTACCACACGGTGGAATGCCTTCTCAGGTATCATGCTAGGCTTAGAGCTGATGAACATGTATGTGAAGGACAAGGTGTTTTGGCATTAAAAACTTTGGCAGTGCTTGAAAGGTTTTCTTATCTTGAAATCTTCGGAATTCACTCAGGAAACTGATACTGCCACCCTATTTTCCTGACTTACTGGGCAAGAGTGTAGAATTCAGGATTTGTAAAAGTAACATTTTAGTTTTCGATTTATTTTTAAGAATTGAATTTAGCAATAATCTTAGTACGTAAGAAAAATAGTTATTGCTTAATTTTGTGCAAACAGCACTCTTTTAATAGCAGGTATTTTAGTTGGAACTAGGATGTCTTAAGAGATTGCTTGAATTTGTTTCAAGTTAATTTTAGGTGCCATTACGAAGCATGTAGTATGACGATCCTTGGCATACAAATGTATTGTCTTGTTTCCGTGATCCAGGAATACCTAGTAGGTATTCTTGGTTCTCACTCAAAACAGGGGGGAGAGGGTGACAAATTTCCTTTTGAGAAGCTATAACAGAAGGCCGTGTGTTGCCAATAATCTCAGAAGGAAGCTGCACTACACTGACAGAGACTTTGCTGCGTATAGTTTTGTTTGTAAGGTATTCTGAGCCATAACCTTTTTCACTGTGAAAAATTCGATGTAATTGCAGTTTACCAGCAGTTAGGTATCTTGATACGTCAGTTGAGACTGACAAAGTATATTTTAAAAGCTGTTGCATAGATTTGTGCAGGAGTAGGAGTTTTTTTAATTACTTTTTTTAAAAAAAAGGCAGCTAAGAAATCACGGCAGATGTTTTCCCAGACATGCAGGCATTCTTTCCTGATCTGAGCACACTGATGAGATGCCCTTTCGAAAGTTGATGTTTGACAGCTAGTTAGTTAGTTTTTCGATGTCTTAACTAGCTTTTGTTTTACATTTCCTCTTCTAAAGCACGTGAATCACATGAAGTTTGGTAGAGAGCCTCAGGAACTTAGGATATCTGAAGGTGACAGAGGAGTTAGGGTATTATTCTCATTCTGTAATAACTTTCACTTTAGTATAGTTGTATACTTCCAAAATGGGGAACAGTGGGTTAAGACTGTCTTAAGAAGTCTGTTCTCTGTTGTGCTTCTGTCTTTGTGTGTTTGCTTCCAGTGGAAGGTTGTTGAATACATAGATGCTTTTTTTTTTTTTTTTTTTGAAAGGGAGTCCTTGTGGAAAGTTCAAGTCAGTGACAATGAAGTATAAAATATTAAATAACTTTTATTTCTTAAAATGATGCTACTAATAAATACTGTCTTTTGGATCCGCATGTTGTGCTTTCCTTATTCTCATGTTTGCTTGTTTAGTGACACCTTTGAAAATTTCCTGTGGATTCTTGAAGATGACTTTGCTAAAGAAAATACTTTTTTTAAAGTAGATTTAATTTTTTTCCTTATTATTTGGTGTGACTACAGTGTTTAAGTGTGGTGAAGGAGAGATTTGATAACTATGTATATAATTTTCTTTGTTGTTTTTGTTATGTAGATATGGTTTTGGACAACATGATTGCCTCTGGCCAGCTGGATGAAACCATAAGAGAGAATGTGAGAGAGGCTCTTCTAAAAAGGCACCATCATCAGAATGAGAAAAAATTCAGCAATCGGATTCCCTTGGTTCGGTCTTTTGCAGATATAGGCAAGAAACATTCTGACCCTCACTTGCTTGAACGAAATGGTGAGATAAGTTGTAGCATCCAGTTTGTTCTAACCTGTTAAGTAATGTTCTCACTGGGAGATGAAGGAAAATTCAGCTGATAATGGCAGATAAGTGTTTCCTTCTTCATAAGCAAAGAACTAATGATAACTGTGTGTGCTATGTGTAGCTGTGGATAATGTTTCTGTGTATTTTTGAATTTACTCGAACATTCTACTCCTGCCTGTATATGTAGCATGCATTATTGTTCTCAAGTATGGAAATAGACCTGAATTGATCCTAATGTTTTTTAGGATATGCTTGCATAAAATGTGTAATGTTTGAGGAATTTCAGCATCGTGGCATAGGTTTATATATGTTTTGTCAGGTGGATCCTACTTACTTATTCCGTCTTTATACTAGCGATTTACTTTGTGGTCATGTCATCAGTTCAGCGATACTGACAATTACTGTGTTTTAATCCAGTATTTTTATGTTAATATCACTAGAAAAATTTCACCATGGTAACAGTGAAGAAATTAGTTTTAGCTAGTTTATTTTTACCTTGTTTTGTAGAGAAGGATCTAATAGTTGGGGGGAAAAAACCAAACCCAAGATATTTGTAATATTTTTTATAGACTGTACCACATCCTTTGTTTAACCATTTCCTGAAAATATTCTGCAATGTTAATACATATATTCTAGACATCCAGTTCCAAAGTCCAGATAACAATATATACTGTGGAGCAGCATACTTTTACTCTTGCATTTCCTACAGCCTCTATTTCCAGCTCTGTTCTTTGTTTTCTTTTGTCTTGCATTAACTAAGATGCATAATATCAACTGAAATTTTTTACTTTACTGAAAACTTAGTACTGATTTCATGAATCACTCCTTGAAATGAAGTTCCTTTCCTGTCTTGAAAGATGCCTCACTGCTTAGAACGTGTTCCACTTAGTTCTAAGTGCTTGTAGGGACCTCTTAGTTCAATACATGCTCGGAGTATGCTCCAGCAAGTGTTCAAACTTGCTGATACTTTTTGCTACCTGGTGACTATATGATGCATGCTTAAATATTTCCATGATAGTTTCAGAATTACATTTTCTAGAATGAAAATACAGCTAATTTATGTAAGAGCATAATTTATAACTTCTGACTCCCCAGTTTTGTTTGGCAAACATGAAAATTTCATGTATAAACTTGGTTTTACCCATCCTTGAACACCTGTATCCACAATTGTAATTCTGAGAATTTTGTATTCGAAATCTTTTGCTTGTCAGTTACATTTCATATATCACTTCCACTTTCCTGTGCATTTTACTCTTATTACTGTTCCTACAACACAATACAGGATATATGCTAAAATAAGAAACTAATATAATATGATGAACTCTTTGCCAGCATATACTGATTTTCTTAATAATCTTATGGTTACTGTCTTAATAAACCGGTAAACCAAGCATGCATATGCTCATAATACTTTTTAGACTTCTTTTTACACCTGTGCGTGTGACGACGCCTCATGTTCATGATTCGTCACAGATACACTAACAGTCTAGTCTAGACAAAATCATCCAGTTTGCTTTATTGGTTCTTTTGTCTTTACTGCACTGCAGTTTTAACGGTTGATCTTTGAGGCTATTGTTCTTAATTTAAATCAAGTTTGTATTTGTAGGATCCACTATTCCATTGTTGGGGCGGGGCGGAAATGTACGTGACCTTTACCTAATACTTCCTGCGCCTCCTTCTTGTAAACTATTCTAGGGTTGTTCAACGTATTTGGTCTCTGTAGTGCCTAGTATAAACGTGAGACTAAATGTATCTAGTTTGCTGTTTTCTTGCTTGATGGTATGGCACATGAAAACAGCATATTTTTGATTTCAGGGATCGTAGGAGAAGTAATTGGTACTCTTCTCAAGGAGACTACCATCCCAGGAAAAGTGTTTGTGGTAAACAGGAGGAATGGTACCACTAAACCTTCTAATGGAAGTGCAGTTATGAGGATAGACAGTCTCTCTTCCTGCTTAAGGAAGATCTGAAGTCCATTACAAACTTCAGTTTGAGGGAACCATGACAAGACTATGTTATCCGTGTATGAAAATAGTGAGGCATTGAGACTGGATAGGGCAAGAAAAGTAACAATGGATTTTGGAGAAACGTGTTTGATTTTAGACAAATAGGGATATTTGGTAAGTCACAGCAAGAAGAAATGGGGAAGGGACTGTGTATCTCGTCCTCGTGCCCTCTTCAAAACTATATATTGAGATTACACCTGACTAGGAAACTTCTTATTAAAACAAGACACTTATTGGAAGACAGTTGCATTAAACATGACTAGGTATGTTTGATTATACTCATTTTTGAAAATATTTTAATTTTAAAAATTGTTAATTCTTTGTGTATAATGGCTGCAGTTAACTGTGAAGTAACATTTTGGCTGCTAATGATCTTTTTAGAGTATTTTTTGGATGGTGTGAAAGGTAGCTGCTGTGCAATTTGGAATGAAATTCTAGGAAAATTTAAGAGTCAGTTTCCAGAGATATGAGTTTTTTTGTTTGTTTGTTATATTAACAAATCTTACTGACTTTAAGATAGTATTTTTTCCGACATATCTTTGGCGTTCTAATTAGTACGTATCAGTAATTTCTGACTTGCAATGTCTGAAATCAGATTTGCTCTTATCTCGTCTTACTTGCATGAGTATGACACTTTTGGCCCATAAAGCTTGCAATTTACTATGTAAATTGTTAATGCGTATTTGTGTCTGTGTTTTTTAGTATATCCCTGTTGTAAGCCTCATGGTATTTCATTTGTTTTATCTCAGGGGAAGGCCTTTCAGCCTCCCGCCAGTCTTTGCGAACAGGTCTCTCTGCCTCAAATATTTCCCTGAGAGGAGAAAACCGTTTGTCAGTCCTTCTCAATTACCTTCTTCCTTCTTCAAGAGCTGGAACCCCGGCAGCCTCAAGGTGTACAACCCCCGTAACTACCCCTCAAAACACACCACCGTCCAGTCCTACCTGCAGCCACCCGCCAACCACAAGTGCCCAGCCAAGTCCACTTCAGGGCAAGGAATTGCTGGTGTCACCTGCCAGTGGTGATATTCCTTCAGTAATAATCCACCCACCTGAGGAGGACTTAGAAGTGCAGGAAAGCCAGGAAAAGAAGACAGAGGAAAATATTGACAAAACACCAGGCAACTATCGAAATTTAAGCTGTCCATGTGTGATGCTGTCTGCATCTGGATCACTTGCATTGCGATGTTTTTGGCACATAACTTGGGCACAAAGGAATATGATAGCTGTTACCTCTGCCTGCATGTTTTATTTCTTCTCAGTTGTGACTGTTTTCTTGTTCAGCATTTTTAACTTTTTAGCTTTTAACTAAAGCCAGCAAAAAAATTCTTTTAATTAACTTCCATTTGTACCATTAAAAAGGAATATGGTTTTAAAATGTAAGCAAAATGTCAAAAATGGTGGCCTTTTCCTTTCACTCACCTACAGTCCATGTCAGGTTTTGCTTTGTTGTTTTTGGCAGTGGTTGAAGTAGTATTTTAAACCCCAGGTTTTGATATCCTGAGATAGCCGAAGACGTAGTGAAGCATGGAGATGACTATGAAAAGAACTAGGAAGAACGCAATAATGAGTGGTGTTCATAGTTTAGTTGTATCGTGAAGTCTTTAAGCAGTTTCATTTTTGCTTTTGTGCTTTTAAAAACCAAGGCCATTAAAAACAGTAGTAGTTTATGACAAAACTGACAGGTTCAGTTCACCTACAGCGGTTTTCCAGATAGCTATCCATTAGGGCACTGCTTCAGAATCAGACACCTGATTCCTGTTTTGTTGTGTTTGTGCAAAATAGGATAAGGTAGTTAGGAGTTCATAATTGTAGGTCAGAGCTCAGCAATTCGTTAATTTGTTGTCTTGGAAAGCTATTGTTCTTTGAATGTAGAAAGGTATGTAGATGTACAGGTAAGTTGAAAGAAAGGATGGAAAGTTCTGACTGTTTCTTTAATCATTTCTGGTAAATGTTTCATAACTCATGCATTCTGCATACATACTCTTTACACTTGGTTTGCTTTTGCAAAATTATCATGTATTTAGAGACTTCAGGATTCTTCTAGATACATCATGTTTTTAAGGGGATCATTTTTCTTTTTAGCCTTCAGACTCCTCCTGCTCCTTGCTCCTGAAATTTATCTTGCCAAAATCTAGCTTTTGTGTTTCTCTGCTTTATGCCTATTATATTGGGAAATGAGGATGAGGAAAAAAAACCCCGCTTGATTTCATTGAGTTCTTTCATGAGTAAGACTTTTCTTTCTTGGTTTACTTCCTCACTTGTTTAATAAGTAAGAACAAACTGTTACGTATGGCAGTGAAAATACGCTGACAGACAAAAGGTGGTTATCTGCCTTTTCACATTTTGCAGCCAAGTCACTGAAAAGGAAAGAGCAAACTATGTTGTAGGCCATCATCTTGAGTGGGAGTAGGGGCTCTGTCCTTACTTAAATTCAGAAAAGCAAACAAAGAACTCTCTGACTTCCTAATGGGAAATGAAGAGAATTCACATGAAGATCATTCTGTCTTACGGGTGATCTTTCAGAGGTAATTAAAAACCGGAAGTAAAATAACAGCTGTAATGGGTTTTCCAGTTGTTATTTTTCTCCTCACCTGACAGGAATGACAGCATGCCAGACCCAAGGTCTTTAGAACCCAAGAGAAGGCAAACAAATGAAGATAAAGTACTTGATGCTATTATTATCACTAATAAAACTTCCCACCAGAATCTCCAAGTCATGTTCATATTGCTTTTGTACTTCAGGAGGGTGCTTCTCATAAAGGAAAAACCTGAAAGGGATCATTTCCCAGTTAATCTGTAAATAAAAGAACCTTTCCACAGAAAGATGAAAACCAATAACAATGGAAGACATTTTTCTTTTCTGGGTCCCCCCCCCTTTTAATTTAAGAAATCATCTGACCTCAGAAAGTCACATTTTCCTTAGAGGTGCCTTTGAAGACATTCTCAGACTATGACTTCAAGGCTGCAACTGGATAATCTCTGTCTTGGGAGACAGACTACAAAGGGAACTCTGAAGAGGAAGTATATTTCCGTGTACTAATTTAAAAAAACCCAAACAAACCAACAAAACTTCTTGGTCCATTCTGTATTACCTTTCTAGTAGTTCAGAATATTGCAGCCTGAATACTTTTTCCATGTCCGATGATTGAGGTGGGTTTGTCTCCTGTGAGAATTAGGAACTGTTTTAATTTTCTAAGAGATGGCTTTTTCTGTGTAGCTTTCATCTATCCTTGACCTTCTGCTATTCAAATTTTATTTTTTAGTCTTTACAAGTAGCTGGGAGGTTATTGAACTTAATGTGAATTACTGTAAAAGGGGGGAAGAGGCACACTTTCAGTCTACCACTTGATTTTTGTCAGCCAGTTATCAGTTCATAGTAAGTCAACCAGGCAAAGGATTCTCTAATGATTTTTTTTAAAAAATTTGTCATCAGTTCAAGACAAGCTTTTGTTTTCCCATCTTTGAAACAGTTGAATAATGAATTCCATAGGTAGACCTAGGAAGAGAGCTGTGTCACAGCTAAAGATGAACACTGTTAGTTCACCAGCATCATTAAGTTTTGTTGATGTCTGTGAACAGTAAAAGCAGCCAGTTTTAAGAGATCTTTCAGTTCACTGGTGAAGTTACTTTAAAACTGAGTAAAATAATGTTTGTCACAGCTTTGCTCTCAAAAAAATTACTTATTGAAAAAAATCAGGTTCATGTATTTGCCTTCTAGGATTTGCCTTCTAATTTTTTTTTTGCACTAAGGCTGCATTGGAATTTATTTTTTAAAATTGCTGTTCATTTCCAAAAAACACAAGTATAACTTTGTATTTAAATGTTTTGTATTTCATAAGTTTTGCCTGTATGAACAAATTGTATTGGAACAGTCATGCTTAGGTGTTGAACTCATCTTATTTCACCCATTTATTTTTTTTTTTTTTAACTGAAGTGGAGATATGAGACAAATGTCTGTATCCTTTTGCCCTTTTTTTTCTAGTAGGTAATGTCATTTAGATTTTTGTGATGACAGTATTAAAGTGTAGTTGGATAGAAAGAGCACATGATCTTCAGTGAAGGTGTAGTTATAAATACTTTAACTTGAGTGATCTTATGTGGTTTTAATCCAAACTTACTCAAGACTCAGTCCACTGCTGTCTTTCAAAGGAGGCAGGTGGTATATCTGCATAACAGCATCAGGAAGGGTACTGTATGTTTTTAATGATCCCCTCGGTAGCTTGGTAAGACGAGATGAATTTCTCTGCCTCACAGTCTGAAAAAATTAAGTAGTTTTGCTTTTAGCAGTAGCCTCTGAGTTTGTATCTGCTAAACTGGAGAAGAGAAGGAAATAAGTTCTTTTATTAGTGTGAGAATTGAGTAAAAATGTTCTGCTGTTAGAGATGGTAATTTTTATTTGGAGTTGCCCTGCAAATATCAGGTTGATTGATATGCATTATGAAATGCAGTATCATATTGAAATGCTTGCACGGGTCTGAAAGCCTGTAAGTGGTATTCTCATGTGAGTGCAGCAGTCTGTCCAGCTGCAAGACCAACAGAAAGAAAAACTATTTACACATGGTTTAGGATCAGACAAATGCATCAGTGCCAAAAGCTGTAGACCTTAATTGTGAGAAATTTTGAAAACAAACATTTTAGAAAAATCAGTATCTCTTCAGTACTGAAATAATAAATGCTAATATGCTAATATGTAGTAACCTTCTCTATCCTCCTCCTTGATTATCTTTGAACTTTTTGTTCTAGTCTCTGCTTGCTCTTGCTCACATGCCAAAAGGTGCAAAATGATGCATTATTGCTGTCTTTCATCAGTTGTACACATCTTCAGTTACCTTCATTGTTACATAGGGGGGTGGGGGAAGTGAAAAAATGTGTATGTATAAACTTCTATATTATGGTCACCTTCAGCAACAACTGTTTAATATTTCTGTTCTATTTCTAGTCCTACAAACACATCTTAATATCAGCTCTTATGCAGTTAAATACTTTGAACAGCTGATTTCACAGGTGTTGATTGCTGTTAGTTATTCTTGTGAATAACGCATACATCTTGGAGCGGAAGGGTAGAATGTGATTTTTCTTTTTCAGTCTACCTAACTGAATGTGGTATTTATAGTGTTAGCTAGTTACTTGTGCATGTTAGGAGTCACAAAGGAAGTTGCAGGTTATTAGCTTTGCTTGGGTTTTGCTTCAGGAAAAGCTACCCACAGCACTTATGTCCCTGTGAACTGTAAGAATGAAAATTAATGGTATGGGCTTGAACCTGCATGTTTCCCATTGATATGATGGATCTTTGAATGAGCTTTTTGGAAATAAATTTGGGGATCAAATACAGCAAATTCAGTTGTCATTTAAAATGCTAAAAAATGTCAAATTGTTAAATTACAAACACGGAGGGATGCAAGTAGTCCTGCAGCAGTGGTTATGATAGAACACGCGAAAAGCTAGCCAGTGAAGACTTCAGTTTTGTCTTGACTAGAGTGATGCTTGACCTAAATACAAATTTCTGCATGTAGTACAATGTTTAGACTCTAGTCTTTGTCTAGATGTGGTTTTGAAAGCATGTTAAAGCATGTTTATCACCACATCAGAGAGGTCTAGTGTAGACAAGCAAGGTCAAATGCGCTTCTAGTTCATGTTAAACTGAACAAGTAAAAGCTCTGTTATCCAAAAGATGGGCTTTGGGCTTGGTTATGCATGCCTACACCAGTTCTAAAATGATAGTTGGTAGAGATAACCATAGCATAACATGGAATTCAGTGTGTATGAACACCTGGGTTATTTTGCTTTTGCACCCTTCACTGAACCTGCAATTCAGTGTCGCTAGTACCGTAGCAAACTATATAAAACGATGTCTTAGTGCAGATGTTAGAGGGAAGCTGTATGTTTAATTTGAATAACTTAATTGTACATGCCTCTTTAGCTAACGTGAGAGGCCATTTCATATAGTATCATCTGGTCAATTCAGTAGTTGGAGCTTTGGTCTGTTAATTGAAATAATGTTTTGCAAGCTGTCTATCCATCATGTAGTACACTGTTTGCTTGTACAGCTTTAGTTAACTACCAGGATATCATTATCATTCCTTGTAGTTGTTGTAGCCTGAGGCTTGCTGAGGCTTTTTACAATTGAAGTAACTACGGTACAGTAGACTAGATAGCAGAGGTGTTTGCTTTTGGTGTTTGAGGACTTCTAAATATAGTGAAGATGCTATCTACCAACTACTAGAGCTGTTAACATTAAAATGTCAACACTTGTTATGTTTTCTACATTTGAAGTAGCTTTTGTTTTCTTTTCTGGTGACTGTTCTGCAAATGGCCATCATTTGGGCAATACTTAATTTTTTTTTAATTATGTCATTATTTTGACACTATAGTGATTTGTTAATGTTGCATTTATGACACTAATGTAAGGGCACTCTTACTGAATGACTTGCACATTTGCTTTAAGCAAGCTGCCACATTGAATTTTGTTCATGTCACATACTCAGTTCGCTTCGTACACAATTTTGAACTTACCTCCTTTGTTTTAATTTAGGGCTATTAGCCTCTCCACAGTCAGCACCTGGAAATTTAGACACTGGGAAAAGCGGAGACATTAAAGGTACTGGGACAGGAGGAAGCAGAGAAAACAGCACAGTTGATTTTAGTAAGGTAAATAACATTAAATACCTTAATGTTTAGCGCAAAATAGCTGTGTAACAAAAAAGTAGTGGTTGTAACTGCCCCCTCAGTAGTTGCGACTAAGACACATAGGCATACGCGTGATGTATGAGTGTACACAAGACATGTACTAAGACATAACTTGTACGTATGAGTGTCGTAATATGGCATAGCGTAAATGTGTCAAATGTTTTGAAACTCTTCCCAGTGGGACTGAACTTTGTTTCATTTGATCTTTTCAGTATTTTGGTAACTTAGAGTGCAGCCACTGTACTTTCTCATGCGGAGGGAGGTATTTTCAGATCTGCTGTAAAGACTCTTATGAAACCAATTTTGTAGATGATGTTGTAGCATTTTTTTTTTCTAGGGCTGACTTTTTGGGTCGTTGGTCCAAAGGGGGCTTTTAAAGGGGATTTGCTTTATGTGTTTTATGAGCCTGCTGTACAAACATTATTGTACGTTTTAATCATTAGGAGCATATGATATCACTTTCTGAAGGAAATCTTGTGTAATACTATAAATTCCTTGTATTTCTTTTATAATTTAAATTTGCTGGGCAAGTTCCATTATGGCTTTTACTATAAAACTCAGTCTGTAGTGTCTTCTCTACTGTGAAATACTGTAAGAAAATGGGTTTGCCAAGTTAAATAGTTATACTTGAGGAAAGTTAACTTACACTGTAGTACTCATCTAATCATGGCAGGTGCCATTTATTCCTGCTCCTGTGTCACAGTTTTCATGTTTTTGCTTGGCCTGTCCTTCTGTACACCTGCCTTGTCTCCTGTTGGGCAGGAGTCAGCCTCCTGGCACTGTAGTTGTGGCACACTTGGTGTGGGACTCAAGAGGCCATCTGTAAGTTCTGTAGATAGCAATGTAACTGGTGCTTGTGTTTGTGTATGTATGTGAACGCAGAGTTCATGTGCTGTACCGTTTTCTAATACTCTTCTGTAATTATGTACAGAAATGAAAGTTAAGATTTTCAGCCATCATATTCTTTATGGACAAAATCATAAACATAAAAATCATTTTTCAAAATCATGAATATTTGAAATATGCAGCTGTGAAATAACTAGTCGCATTCTAGAAACCATGTGTAATTACATGAACTCTTCTTAGTTAATTGTGCGTAGATTTTGTTAAGTTATGTCCTATCATGGAGTGTTTGTCATGTTAAGTAATATTAGAGAGGTGGTTATGCAGTCTGGAGACTTCTAGAGTATAGTAGGTGGTGGTAATTTTAACTTTTAGAAAATAGTTTATTACTAGTTGGCTGACTGGCCAAAATTTTCTACATATGTTTGTCTTTTCTTTGGGATCTTTAATTTGCTTTTTTATTTTTCTTTGTAGCTTAAATGTCTAGTAGATACTGATAAACTTATATGTTACAGAATTCCTGCTAACAAATGTAAGGGAATAAACACTTGTTTCATCTTTGTATGAATAGGTTGATATGAACTTCATGAGGAAAATTCCTTCAGGAGCAGAAGCATCAAATGTGTTAGTGGGAGAAGTAAATTTTTTAGAAAGACCTATTATTGCTTTTGTGAGGCTCTCTCCTGCTGTGCTTCTGTCGGGTCTCACAGAGGTTCCAGTTCCTACACGGTAAATAAATGCCTGGAAAGTCTGGCTTTACTTATACAATAAGATAATAATATGTAAGATCTGAAAAAGTTGTAAATTTTTATACATACTCTGTTAAGCTCAAGAAATGTAGACTTTTGTTTAACAGGATACCAGTCACTTGCTGCAAAATTTGAAGGAATTACATCCACCATAAAATTCTCTGAATGCTTTAAATGTGTATAAAGATGCTGTCTTAAGCAAGCGCGGAAGTTGAAATTGATAGCTGACCTGGAGCTGGAGTAAAAGCAATGAGTCTTCCAAGCTTGTGTTGCCATTTTAAAGATGGGCATGAGGATTGTCATAGTTCCCTTCAGTCCGACACCGTGTGACAGAGGGGAAGAGTCCACTAAGTCTGAAAGTCTGTCTAATCTGAAGCTCTGCTCTTTGCGTACAAATACTCTGCATATGAATAACCTAGGTGTTGAAAAAATGTAACTTTTTTATTATACGCCCACATCTACATGATTGACACCAGAGTAACCAATCTGCAGCTAATACATTGAATTGGTTTTCAATCTGCAGTATAGCATCCAGGCTGGAGCATCTGCCCACCCCACCGCAGCATAAATCGTGGGTCTCACCAGTATACTGTAGGTGTATTTACCACAGATGATCGAAATGTCAAAATGCAGGTCCTGTGGTGCAGATACCAGGTCATTTCATCAGTTATCATAGAAGGCATGTCATTTTCTGTGCATATTGATGTATTGGGCTGCTCTGTGGTGTTCGGCATAAATTTGTACATTTATGTTTTTTGGTGTTTTTTTAATGTTTTAAGATGATCAAAGTGCTTGTTTATCTTTGTAATTTTCATCTTATGTAGTCTTATGAAAGGCAAAAGTGATGTTGGTAGTGTTCTTATAAGTAGATGTGAGAATTTTCAGAGGATAGTTGACGTTAGTGCTCATAGTGTTTCTTGGGAAGTTCCAAAATTTCTGCATACAGATTATCGTATTAATGTAACTAGAATTATCCTATCCTCAGTTTTTCAGAATGGTGTAGACTTGCAGATTTGGAATAGCATACTTGATGCTGAAGATACAGTCTCAGTTTCGGTTAGGGTAGTCAATTTACAAAGGAAAAATAACTGAGCTTTTTGTGCTGTGAGGTTAAAGAAGGCACTACTTTTCTCAAATGTGTTGTACTGTGAAGCATAGGAAGAAGGTTGTGAAAAGAATTACTGAGGTTCACTCTTTGGTTTGTGTCCTTTTGTATTTATCAAGATTTTAGTCTTGTTCAAGTATTAAAAAAACCAGTGTGATAAATATTATTGTGATTGGAAATGGAGAACGTCTGTTAACATATGCCGTGACTCACCCTCGGATTGGATTGCCTTCCCAAAATGTCACTTCTACCTTCTTAGACATTCAAAGTGCAGGTCACCTTTCTGCTGACACAGGATGAGGTTGTGCCTATATGAGTATGTCCAGTGTGTTGCTTGAAGTATAGATGTGCATCCGCTGTGTGATGTACCCAGTCACTGCAAGTGAGAGGAGTTTAACTCCTGTGAAGAAGGCGATCATCTGAGAGGCTAGAACAGGTCATAAAGCTCTTAGGCCTTCACTTAAGTGGCCTTTGCCAGTGGGAATGTCAGAAGGGCTTATAATCTGGAGGGAATATTCATTGAGCTCTAGCCTGTGGATTTTTACTACATTTACAGCATTGTAAGAAGTTGAAAAAGTAGGCTTAGTTAAGAAGATTTCAGAGTAATTTTGCTTCAGGTTTCGAGTTCCTTCCAATAATAATTTTGAGGCAAGTCTTTTCTTAGTCTTGCAGCAGTCTTTAAGATCTGAAATGGCGAAGAAGGTATTTTTTTTGCCATTGGATTTTCTTTGACCATTAGTTTCAAAGAACCCTCTGAGTATATTCAAGTGAGTTGGCCATATTCATCTCGATTGCTTTCTCCACAGATTTTTGTTTTTGTTGCTGGGACCAGCAGGAAAAGCTCCACAGTACCACGAAATTGGAAGATCAATAGCGACACTTATGACTGATGATGTGAGTAATGTATTTTAAACACTTGTAGTTAAAGAAGTCTAGAATAATGTATTTACCAGTTGTTTTCAGTAAATGTACTCTGGAGTGACAGGTTAAAGAAAAAAAAACCCAAAGTGGTTAAATGAAGAACTATAAATGTATTTATTTCCTGTGCTGATAAACTAGATAATGGTAAATTAACTTTGCCCCTTGTCTGTCTTGAAGAAATACTTAATGTTTTTCTGAAAAAATACGTTAGCTTTGCTGTATAGATTTCATTTTTGTATGAAATTAGGTAATAGAACTATCAAACAGAACTGCTTCTGATATGAATCACTGTATGTCGAAAAAGACACAGCAAACTGTAAGCGTTAAGGACAGAAAATTTAAGAATGCGTGTGGTTGAGTCATCACAGATTTTTTTTTTACCAAAGCAAGGTCAAATAATTAAAATTAGACTTTTACTAGGCATTTGAAGTCACATGCTTAGAGCCCTGGTGGACGGTTGTAAAGAGCACAGGGAATCTTATTTTTTAAGACTATTGTCATCTTACTAGATGATTTAATTCTGACTTTGCATTGAGCGCCATCTACTGAATTGCTGGTAATTATTACGGTTATCTAGCAGAAATTCTAAGATTTCTTTACTCTAGAACAATTTAAAGTTTGGAAATGTAAACCAGAAATTGGTAGGGTAGCTAGTCTGTGAATATGATATTTGTTCAGTGTGAAAACTAATATTTAAAGCTTTAGTTGCAACTTCTGATTTTGTTTAGGTAGGCTTATTTTTAGGAATACTGTAGATCATTGAAATAGAAAAATTCAAATTATTCAGTTGTCCAGAAAGACCTAAATAGGCTTAAAAGATCTAGTTTATGATTAGAAGACTTCATGGTTAGGTCTTCAGAGACAAACAGTTCAGGTTTCAAATACACAGAAGCAATTTAGGATCATCTTTGGCAAGCAGTTTTTAATAGCAAAACTAGCTTTTATTTTTTGTCTCTGTATAAAATGCAACTTGGGATTCAGGGACTGTTTTGTTTAAATACTACCGATTTATCTATTCAGGGTTTGTGTTGTAGTAGTCTGTAAAACAGCATATGGGTTTGACTTTTTTTTTTTTGAGTAGTAGCAGGATTGCTTTCATGTGCTTCTTAAGAAGTCTCTTAAAATTAATTAAGCTAGATGTATTCAAATGAAGTTGTTATTCTTAATAAAAAAATATGTTTTGGTTTGGAGGTTATTTAAAGTATTTTTGTCCTGATTTAGCACAGCGTAGGGGCACAGTGACTGTAGGGCAGAATTATTCAGGCACGAACAGTACATGAACTTGATTTACTGAGTACTGGAGATTAACTTTTTAATTAATTCTAGAAAGGAACTCAATATTCCTTTTGAGTTTGGAGATGTAATTTCCTTATTTTATGTTTCATAGGGATGTGCATACATGTAGTTTTTAGTGCAAAAGTGTGCAAGTAAAGTAAAAGCCTAACGTTTGGGGAGCTGTAAAAAATTTCCTATGCCTTTTTAATAATAGTGAAGTGTTCCTTATAATCAGTTCATCTTGCAAAAGAAAAAAAAATGTTGAGTAATTTCTTCTTACAGGTTTTCCATGATGTTGCCTATAAAGCAAAAGACCGAAATGATTTGTTGTCAGGAATTGATGAATTTTTAGACCAAGTGACAGTCCTGCCTCCAGGAGAATGGGATCCATCTATACGAATTGAGCCACCAAAAAGTGTTCCTTCCCAGGTAAAAAAGAAAAAAAAAAAAAAAAAGAAAAAGTCCAGTAGAGAGCTTTTATGATTTTTGCTTTGAAAATGCCATTTCCCAATGCAAGTAAATTGTATGTATGTAAAAAAAAAATGTGTACTGAGTATAAACTTTAGTAAAGCATCAGGAAAAACCCCCACATCCGTTTGGAAGAACAAGTAGATTGTCCATTTATGTTAAAAAAAGTGTTGGATTGGTTTCCTGCTGTGCTTTTAAGTAGATTGTATTTACTAGATTCCCTTTTGTAATACTGAGATGAGTTCGTCTAGGAGAATTGATCCAAAATTGTACCGGAGTTCATATTATAAATTTTATTATTAATCTAACAGTGATGAGCAAGAATATTTGTAATTCTGATAAAAACTTTTATTTCCCTACAGCATTGATCGAAGTGTTTTAGTGTATATTGGCTAGCATATCATGTTTACAGACTGTTTATGAAATAGGTAAAAATGGATCATATCACTCAGTTGTGATACAGTTTAGAATGAGAGCGAGGGGGAAGCTAGAACTTAGAGGTACTGTGACTTCTTCCTTTTCTCCCTCTTTACAACTGAGGGGAATTCCTGCTGCCAGGATCAGGCAAGGAGAGAGACCAGTGCTCTTGATTTGAAAGTTGATGTTGTTGTTGAATTCAAAGGTGCTTTTGGGGGGAGTGGGTGGAACAGAGAGGGTAACAGCAGTGCAGTTTATTCACGAATAGCCTAAGGCTACCATTATACTAATTTCCAGAGAAATTTATGAGGAGCTGGTGAGCAGCTTGCTCCATAGGGGAATGACTTCTCATTTATACTGCAACTAAATACTCTGTGTGTCATAAAGTGAGGTCAGTTTATGTTAGAAGCTAGAGGCTTCTGCTTTGGAAGTGACTGAGAAAAAAAAATTAAAGATTTCCAGGCCTTGTGGTTGAGCCTCTACTGTGTCTTGAAAGGGTAGGCTTTGTTTCATCATGTCTCAGGGACATATTTCTTGTAGAAAGAGGGAAGGTACTTGTGCAAGGTACTAATAAGATCTTTTTGGGATTGTTCATAGAATCATAGAATCATAGAATGGTAGGGGTTGGAAGGGACCTCTAGAGATATCTAGTCCAACCCCCCTGCTAAAGCAGGTTAGCCTAGAGCAGGGGGCACAGGAATGCATCCAGGCGGGTTTTGAATATCTCCAGAGAAGGAGACTCCACAACCTCTCTG
>VZSC01013311.1:236944-255188 GCA_013398225.1 Steatornis caripensis | reverse complement strand
GTTTTTTTTTTTTTTGCCTGTGTTCCCCCAGTGGAGAAGAGGGTGTGGAACAAGCATCTTCAGCTAAGTGAGCCAGAAGATAGTCTCAAATACTCTTACATTTTCTGTTTTTTCTTTCCCTTCCTGGGTTTGCACTTACCTACGTGGTGGCATCTTTTATCTTCATTGCATTTCTTTAGAAATTTGTCTCTCAGTTTTCCTTCAACACGCTTGTTCGTGTTACTGCCTTTCCAACAACTAAAGATGCTTGATTTTGTTCTCATCATACTTACTGTTGCAATTCCTTTCTCTTCTGATGATTCTGAAGTTACTCCGCAACTACCTTACAGGTATTACTGCTTTCTAATCATCTGTTTCCTTTTGCTGTTAGGATTCAGTGATCAAAATAAAGTATATTTACTTTTTTTTTAAGTTCCCTGAACATTTTGCTTTGCAAATCTAGATTCTTTTTGCCGTGCACATTTAGTGCTTTTTCCTTCTTTACCGTCACACTATCAGGATGCAAGTTTGCCCTTCCATGGTTCTTTGTTTTGCAGTATCTTGATGAATCTCATAGGAAAAGACTTAATTTCTTGCTTATCTGTTTCTCTTCCACATAAATGTTTACATGTTAAGCTTGTAGTTTGGTGTACTTGAACACCTTTATTTGAAAACATCCCATTAAATCGGGATTCAGTGTGTTGTAGGGTTTTTGTTACTGTTGTGTACTTCTGTCAACCTAACAGCAAGTTTGCAAACCACTGCAGTAGGGAGGGGCACTTTTTCTTGTTCAGGAAGTTACTAAAAATGCATGTGTGCAGTTGCTTTAAATCTGAGCAATTTATGCATTTATATCTTCAGTTGGCCCACTACATACTCAGAATTGGTGCCTTAATTCACGGTGACCAGTTTTGGTCGTGTGTAGATCAGAAGGCATGCCAAATGCAAGATAAATGACTAACTCTACCAAAATTTTAGAAATGTCTAGAGGCTAATGACATGTCTGGTTTGAAAAGGATTTGCTGAAACTGTCATCTACGCCAATTTTTTAAATGAAATGGTTTCAATCTCTGTTTTCTCTTATGTTGGTGTGCAGTACAAATTGAAGTTTGAATCAGTGAGATGTTATACTGTTAGAGAAATCTAAAAACTTTAATTTGTATACAGTCATAGAAAACTATTTGTGCCAAGTTAGTCCAATTATGTGGAAATCTTTAGAAATAACAATATATGTTAGTATAGGGTCATTGGAAGGTATTATCATTTGGATTTTTATCTTCGTCTTTATATTCACAATATGTAGTCTGCATATATATTTCATGTTATTTTTCAGGTGTCATTCTATTTGAAAACTGACATATCAGTCATATAGTTAAGTCAACATCTTGCCTACTTCTGATTCTTTGAAATACATAATTTCGGGATTTTTTGTTCAATCTGTTTAACCTCCTGAGCAGTCGCTTCTTTGATTCTTCATTTCCCCCACCCCACCCTGCCAGTGATCTTAGTTCATGTCATGTAAGGAGGAGTCTTGTACTCTGCTTCTTTTGTAGAAAGTTGGGCTAAACTCTGATTTAAACAGGATTTTTTGAAATTACTGCAAACCACTGGATTTTGGCATATATGGCTTAAAAGCATGTGAATTACTTTTTTCCTCCCTTCAGATGTGTGTGTTCTGAGCCTGAGAACCCCAGTAATGAAACTTTGCAGGTGTGGAGGCATATGAATAAGTCTGTGGAAAATATAGCATGGAGTAACCTTACAGTTTCTGTGAGTATCTAAAAGCTATGTCTATATATATATATGTGTGTGTGTATAAAAAATAAATACCAACACAGTACCAGTCTTGATTAATATTTTTCATCTGGTTTCTTTTTTGATTTGAACCTGGACTGTTTTCTTTAAAACTCTGTTTTTGAACTATCTTATTCCCTCCATAATGCTTTCAACAGTCATTGTAGTGGTTTGGAGGAGCGAGTCCATGGCAGTAAATGCTCATCTTGTAAATGTCTGCTTGGGGTAGCCTCCTTAATCCTGGACAGTGGAATAGTCTTCTTTTTGAAGTGCAGATGAATATGATGCAGTGAATGAACAGGGGAGTGCTTCCTTCAGTTTCCTGGAAAGGATGAGCCAAGTGTTTTCAACAAGACGGGAAGGCAGGATCTGCAGTTAAAATGTGGAAGCGAATGTGTTTCATTAGGTTGTTAGTCATTGGTATAAAACTACAACAGAATCAAAGAAACTACCTAAATATCAATCGGAAGAAAATAATTATTTGGAAAATTGAAGGTTAAAACAAAAGGAGAATTGCTATTTGAAGGAACAGGCTTGAAAGCATTACCTTCTGAAAGGGATATTTCATAATAATACCTAATTTTGTGGGTAAGATAAAGAGGAGGAACGTTAACATGTGGAAGTGATACTGGATGCTTTCGGGAAGAAACATACTCGCTCATGACTAGTTCTTTGGGTGGGATTCAGTTGCCTAAATGCAGCTGTCTACAGCCGCTTTGCATACCCTGGCATCTGTTTTCCACCTACATCTTGAATGATTTGGATGTGCTATAGATTTTGTGTTGCATTTGCTAGCTGCGTGTGTCTACTTTGGCTGTCTTAGGCTATCTAAAATGGCAGTAGATAGCCGTGTATGGGCTCTCCTTGTGTGTAAGCCTAGACATCCGCACTGAAAGTAGGAGGTGTTTTGCACAGCAAAAATACTATGAAAAACCTCAGTGCTTTACTTGAGTTTTAGCTGTAGTGTTTCCTGTGCACCACCAGTGTCTCCCAGTCTACCATAATCACCTAGGATGACAGTTTCTCTTGAACTTAGTTTTTATATTTTATATTTATTATATGATTTATATACTTTTTCATTCTCTTAAGTATCTTTAGTCTTCACAGGGAGACAGAACTGATCCAGAATTTGATGCTGCTTATCATCAAAGTAGATAGTTAATGGGGAGTGTTTTTGTTGTAAGTTAAATTTTCGATAAATTAACCTGTTTAAAGACTATGTTGTGGCAGTGCTGCTTCCAACTGTTTGATTTAGTGGCATGTTGTTCCCTTGTACTCCATGTGTCTACTTCAGTTCTTTGCTTTACATTTTAGTGAGCCTTTTGGATAGGAGTTGTCTGGCTGTTGTTTTCTTTTTTTATTCAAATTCATTATTTACAATGCTTTTCTACTTTACTAGAATTTTTTTTTTCTTACAGTTTTGTTAACCTCATTTTGGAAGAGTGTTTTTTCCTTAACTGTGTCAGGACAAAAAAAAGTCAAGAATAAAGAGGTGGGAGAAACTGAGGAGATTTTTTTTTTTTTTTTAAATCTTCATCAGCTTTAAAGTTGATATTGGATAGTCTGATTTTCCTGGGCTTAGTCCTCAGTCTTTATTTATGCATTCAATCTTGTGATGCTTTGAGAAATGGAATATAAATGAGATGAACATCAGTAAGTTTTTTCTTCTTGGGCACCTCCCAGCATTTTGGCATCCTGAAATAATCACTGATGGATGCTGTGGCTCTTCAGACAGCACAAGCTTTTGGCATTTCATGATGAGGTCGTGGTGAAGGAAAAGAGCCCTCTTTTTGGGATTGTGAAAGTTTTTGAGCGTATTTTATATCGAAAGGCTACAAGTTAGGTTGAATGTACTAAATGAATAAAACATAGAAATTTAAGGAGTTTTTCTCTTTGCAGGAATGTTTAGAATTTCATGGTGTGTTTCTTGGATCTGCTTGTGGCCATCATGGACCATATATTCCAGATGTTCTCTTCTGGTCTGTCATACTATTCTTTACAACATTTTTCCTCTCCTCTTTTCTTAAGCAATTCAAGACCAAACGCTATTTCCCAACCAAGGTAATTCTAATTAGAGACTACTGTTATCTTGTGATAAACGTATTAGTATAACTTAACAGAGTTGAATTATTTTATTTTGCTTCAGAACAATACCTGTATTAATGTGTATTGGCAGGTATCATTTGGAGAAATAATATTGCTGCTCTTTTCCTCACCTGGTGGTATGGAACAATTGATTGCTTTCCCCAAACTGCCGATGTATGAAGGATTTTAAGTGAGATAATTGGACGAACAGTTGTACAGAATACTTACCTTTTGCAACCTCGTGCTGTGCTGGGAGGCAGCTTAAATTTTAAAATAAAAAAAGAAAATATATGTAAGATTCAGTGGTGTAGTATAATATAAATAGACGTCACTATTCATAGGGGAGAAAATTTTCTGTACATGCAAATTATAATGATGAAAAGCAAGAGTTAACACAAGTCTTTTCTTTGTAGGTGCGTTCTACCATCAGTGACTTTGCAGTATTTCTGACCATAGTAATCATGGTTTTGATTGACTATCTTGTAGGGGTACCTTCTCCTAAGCTTCATGTTCCAGAGAAATTTGAAGTAAGAAATAAAACCTTTTAAAAACGGTAACTTTCTAAAATGCTTGCAGTTTCACGGACAGTAGAATAATGGAATTGTATCGAAACATAAATGTGTCTTTTTTACTTATAATGTAGTTGATGAAGTACTCTCCCTTTTCTGTTTTGGATCTATCTCTCTTCTGACAGAAGACACTATGTGTTATATTTTCATTGAAAAGGAAGCATTCTTTTGTGCAAATGTGCAGAAATTAGAGAATGGAATGGATTTGTTTTAATTTTTTCGATATAAATGTCATGTTCACACGTAGCAGCTGAATCAGTCTTTTGGTCAAAGCCATTGGAAAAAAAATATAAACACGTATTTAAGAGACTGTTGATCTGTTCGTTGCAGCTGTTTGTAGTAATAAAATCTGCATTTTATCTTAGTCATTTAATTCTTATTGTTGATGTTTGTTTTTTCAGCCTACCCGAAAAGACCGAGGGTGGTTCATAGATCCTCTTGGAAACAATCCTTGGTGGACACTCTTGATAGCTGCTGTTCCTGCTTTACTCTGTACCATTCTCATTTTCATGGATCAACAAATAACAGCTGTTATTATAAACAGAAAAGAGCATAAACTGAAGGTAAAAGTCATTTTCGCAAAACTAATGTTGTGTATGTCAGGTTTATTTTAAATCAGATTCGTTCTGCAAGTCTGTGAAACATTACCAACAGCTACTAAATAAATGTATACATTGACTAAAAAAGAACAAATACAATTTTGTGGACACTCTCAAAGCATCTAACTTTTGTAGTTATCTGTTATTTGTCAGCTAAGCTATAAATATGGTATCATATAAACAGGAAGTTTATCAAATTATTTGTTCACTTAATTTTACAGAAAGGCTGCGGTTATCATCTTGATCTGCTCATGGTTGGCATTATGTTGGGATTATGTTCTATCATGGGTTTACCGTGGTTTGTGGCTGCAACTGTCCTGTCTATAAGTCATGTTAATAGCCTGAAAGTTGAATCTGAATGCTCAGCACCAGGAGAGCAACCAAAGTTTTTGGGAATCCGGGAGCAGCGAGTGACGGGATTGATGATTTTTGTCCTGATGGGTCTGTCAGTGTTCATGACATCTGTGTTAAAGGTAAAAGACAGTTTTTCCACAACATTTGTATTTTCTTTGTACTTTCTATTTTGATATTGCGATTTAGCATTTAATCATCTTAGGAAGTTTTACTATCTTAAGTAAAATATGTCTGCACTCATTCTCAAGTTGCCTTTTTTAACAACCCATGTTAGTTGAAATGATGAGGGGAGATTTAGTTGAATAGAAATGATGAGGGGAGATGTAAGAAAATGGAATCTGATCAAGCTAGAAGTGCAGTGAGTTGTGAAGAAAGCACTCTTTGTCTGTGTTACCTGATTTTCTTGTCAGCTATTTTTTTAGTTTCTCAAGTCCATGTTACCTAAAATAATTCCTCTGTAGTTTTCTTGTGAGTGCATAAATGGGAGAGAGAAAAGGAGTGTGATAAAGATATAAAGTTATTTGAGTGGATGTGATATAATATAGCAGAAGAAACAGAAACATCTGGTTTAAAAAGTGATCATCAGAAGTGACATTGTTCACTTTGCATCCTTATCTTCAGCTTATTAAACTCCCTTTGTTTAAAGTGTGAAGATTATCTTATGCATCATCACGGTGTAACAGAGATTTGCAGGTCATATTGTGGCCTCAGTTTAGACTTTGTCTCTTAATTTATATCCATAGTGCTCTTCCGAAGACTTTATTGGAAGAAAATCGATCACTTAGTTGGCTTTTTGCTCAGATTTGAGTAAAATCCATTCAACTTCTGCTTTGTTGTTTCAAATCCAGTAGTTAAAAGGAGAAATAAAAAAACTGTCTTTTTGTTGCCAAAATAGCAGATACAGCATAAATTGCGTAATCGCTAATACCTTTAAAGAACTTTGTAAAAGTCTGTTTAAAGACAGATCACAAGTCATTTCACAAAAAGGTAGCTTCTGATGGCTGTTTAAATCTACATAATCTGAAGAAATAAACCTATGAATGCACAGCTATAGTTTAGTAATTAGAACCGTTATAGATTCACGTTATAGATTCACGTTATAGATTCACGTTATAGATTCACGTTATAGATTCACGTTATAGATTCACGTTATAGATTCACGTTATAGATTCACGTTATAGATTCACGTTATAGATTCACGTTATAGATTCACGTTATAGATTCACGTTATAGATTCACGTTATAGATTCACGTTATAGATTCACGTTATAGATTCACGTTATAGATTCACGTTATAGATTCACGTTATAGATTCACGTTATAGATTCACGTTATAGATTCACGTTATAGATTCACGTTATAGATTCACGTTATAGATTCACGTTATATTATAAATTCTTAGTAGTTCACCATTTGTACCTGTTAAAGAATGTAAAGATCTGCAAACAGTAAGGCAGTAGGAGTTACTGAAAAGGAGTATTCAGATTTGAGAATCTGGTTGAAAAGCTACCAAGAACTCAGCTATATAATGCAAATTACCAGAATCAGAAGCAGAAATGTTGAAATAGATTTATTGTTTCTCAAAAGCAAGAGATAAACATGCTGGTTTCTGAAGCTAGATGTTTACCCCATGTTTTAACAGCTGATTATTAGAAGCAAATACTTTTACTTTTTTATGCAACTAAAGGTAATAGGAATGGAATTATTACTGTTTACTCTTCATGAAATTTTTGTCTTTTTCAATGTGAATGGCTGTTACTGTTCAAAATAAGGAAAGAGAACAAAGCCTTGCGTCTGTAGGTTGCTGTGCTTTTGTTCCATGTATGGATTTATATTGATTTAATGCAGTCGAAGTTAACATAAATGAAGTACTAGCATGCAAAATTACAGAGCTTACAGTGAAGACACTAGCTTTTATACACACGTATGCAGCACTGAATCCCTGAAGTATAGTTATATTCCACACTACTGAAGTTTCAGTAAAGGCTTTTATTCAGGCTTGATAGCAGCAGTTTTTATTAAGATTTCAAATTGTATTGTGGCTGTCCTTTACTCGGAAGTTTCATGAATTCAGGCATGAAGAAGCTTCCTTTATTTTGTATAGACTGCAGAGGTTTGATGCAAGTGCCCCTGAAATCAGTGGGCAACTTAATTATCTTAGTAGACTTTAAATTGATCTTTTTCTTGGAACAAAACTTAGCCCTGAATAATTAGCAGATTTTCATAGCTCAGTAGGTATGGTGGGTTCATCTGCTCCAGAAATGCAAGATTAGTGATCAAAAGTAAAACTTCATATGACAGTTTCATGAAGTTGATAGTCTCAGTACAATTCCTATCAGACAGGAACATAAAGCAGCATATTAGCATTAATGGAAATCTTGGTTGCAACCTAGAAAATTTAGTGAATGGGCAGTTAAGACTGAACTACTTTTTTAATCCTGGTAATAGCCTTATTAGCTCTGGGTGTTTTTGCTGCTCACTGATGTGTTTATTTTCTATATAAATAAAGAGCCTCAGCTTTTACAGATTTCACCTAAGTAAAATATAATGTAAAAAAAAAAAAAAAAACTTGGTCTGTATCTTTCACTAATATGGGCTACTATGTTATGCCATGTTGATTCCACAACTAACTGTGTGGGTGTTTTTACTTCCCCAGTTTATTCCAATGCCGGTTTTGTATGGTGTCTTTCTTTACATGGGAGTATCTTCATTGAAAGGCATTCAGGTAAAGTCTGTTTTTAATGAGCGATTTGCTTTTGTTTAACACTAAATGAAAAGGAAACTAACATGTTACTTTGT
The DNA here is from genome assembly GCA_013398225.1 of Steatornis caripensis. Classification (NCBI taxonomy): domain Eukaryota; kingdom Metazoa; phylum Chordata; class Aves; order Caprimulgiformes; family Steatornithidae; genus Steatornis; species Steatornis caripensis. The sequence continues at coordinate 247,009 of VZSC01013311.1, read as the reverse complement.
GAGCAACAATACACTTAGCCCATACTGTCTGAATAGTATGTAGGATAATTTCTTGAGCATCATGTTGGGTATTTGTTCATACCGTGTTGTGCCTTCAGTTCTGAATTCTTCTGCATTCTTTCTTTCAGTAGTGTAGCTGAGCAACAAATTTTCTGAAATTTTGTAGTAGTAATGGGAGGGCGGGGGAAGGAAACTCAACAAAACAAAACAGCCCCCAGTCCCACCTCCTTGAATGTTCAGTGTCCTTCATTAGTATTCTGTTTGGGACTACCTTATCTTTCTGGAGTCTCCTAAAAATGTTTATTTAATTCTGGACTTGAAGAAAATAATTAACTGAATGATAATTTTATTCTTTAATGCAGTTTTTTGATCGTATAAAACTGTTTGGAATGCCTGCCAAACATCAACCCGACCTTATTTATCTACGTTATGTGCCACTCTGGAAGGTCCATATCTTTACAGTTGTTCAGCTCACTTGTCTAGTTCTGTTGTGGGTGATTAAAGCCTCTGCAGCTGCTGTTGTTTTTCCTATGATGGTAAGTTTTCTGTTTTACAAGTTAATAATTTTCCAAGAGTATGTGCATCATCCAGGATCTCTTCAGAATGTATTTGCTGCCTTAAGAAAGAAGGAAATGGGAAAGAAAGAAAAGAACCTGTAGTAAAGTTGTTCGCTTTTGAAACACAATGATTTTTCATTTCCTGAAAATAAGCAATAGAGTTGTGAATAGCTATTGAAAGTGGAAGTTGTTTAACTTTGTGGTAAGATAAAACTAGTACTTCCAAAAAGGGCTTCAGTTAAATGTAGTGACAGTGCCTGTGCATTTTTGTCCATTTAAATAGTTCCATGTAAATGATTCCATTTATGGTTCCCTTAAGGTTCTAGCGTTAGTGTTCATTCGCAAGCTCATGGATTTATGTTTCACCAAAAGAGAGCTTAGCTGGCTTGATGATCTTATGCCAGAAAGTAAAAAGAAGAAAGAAGATGACAAAAAGAAGAAAGAGAAAGCAGTAAGTGTGAAAACAATCAAATTAAGCATGTTGTAAATTATTAGAAAATACTCAGTGAAGCTTAAGAGAATTTTAAGTGGCATGAGCATATGACCTTATATACCAAATATACATTTTAAAATTCTTTACTAATGAGATTTAATGCTAGAGGAACTATTACTAGCAATTAAGTTATGGAAAAGTCACTGTTTCAATGATGCTGTTATGAACTATGACTATTATTTGTGATTAAAATTAGCAAGCAAAATGGAAAGAAGCAGTTTTTAGCACAAAATGTTTTGTCTTTAGTCATATTAGGAGAGAAAAGGGAGAGGGAGAGAAAAGCAGTGGAGTAGGCATCTTTACCCTGCTTAAGTTAGTCACAAAACTGTTCGTCATATCAGGGATATTTTGCTTGTGTGTGTTGTAGAGCTGTAGTTAAAACCAACTGCTAGTTACCAATAATACAGTAATATAGCTTGTATATCTTCTCCATAAAAGTCTTACCTAACTGTACATCAGCTGACTGAATTCCTTACAGAACCTGTAACACCCTCCTCCTCCACTCCCCCATCCTGCTTATGTGGATAAAACACTTCTAAGGAAAAAGGTCTTAGACTGTATCTCCTGCATTCAACTCTAGTACCTACAGGAAAATGCCCCTTACCCTGATGGAAATTAACTGTCAGCATGAGTTATTTCTTTGATTGTTTGCCGTGTGAGTAATTTTATAAACTTTTAACTTGGGATTTACAGGAAGCAGAGAGGATGCTTCAGACAGGGGACAATGAAAGTGTACACCTTGCGTATGGAGAAGCAAATTTGGATTTTCCTGTAAAAACCCTAAAATACAGGTATTAAAAAATGTTGGACTTCATATCACCTGCTGTACATTGCTTTGTGTTAAGTTGGTTGCATATGAGTTAAACTAATTTTTTTTCCCAAGCTTGTAACTCAGCCACGATTAGGAAATCTGAAGGTATATCTCATGGTGCTTTAGTAGCATTTTTATGTTGCATTGTTCTTTAAAACTGCATCTTAATTCTAAATTTACACGACCATCTTGAACAGATCAGATCACTCAATTTCGAGCAGCTGTACTCAAGGGGAAGAAGCGTTCTTGGTCAGTTTTTATGGTATACTTGTGTGTTACTGTGCATGAAATACTGAGTATTAAGCAACTAATAGCATCAGTTGAGTCATGTGTTTACCAGCCACTTGGATTTTTCAGAAGAAGTCTAAGTGTGCAGTTCTTCGATGGTTTATTTAAGTGACGGCTAAAGTCTATGATTTCTGCAATACCAAACTTCTTACAGGAAGCCATTTTTACTTTAAAAGGTCATTTTCTGAAAGTAAATGCGAGGACAGGGTTACTGGTTCTCTTTGAATAAGGGAAGTGCTGCAGTTTCACTGATGGAAAGTTCCTTCAGCACTGGAAGGCGTTTTGTCTCCCTTACGTGTCTCCATTACTGGGGATGTATTCAGCTTAGTTGTCAGGTATTCTATGAGTGTTCAACACATCCTGAAGATGTGACAGATAAATAACTCGCCAGGTTTTTTTGCCTTTCTAATACTGAGGGTTCCTAGGTTGAAAATTGTCTTTGCTATTGATCTAGGGTAGCATCAAGTCTGCCTGATCTGAGTTGGGAACAGGCATGTTTCTGGATTAGACAGATACTCCTGATGAGTGCTATTGTCTACTATAAGAACAGGCTTAAACAGACTTTAGTGACTCAAATGAAAATGGTAAATGCTAAAGCTTTTTTAAAAAACATCTGAGTTGCTAATTGCTCTCACAGCAGAACTATGATTTCGTCAACTTTGTGCATGTGTGTTTACTATATATTTCACTGTCTTACATCTTGTGCAGATTCCTGAGGAAAAATGGCATTGAAAGGTTTCTGTGCAATTTTAAGAGCTCTTAAAGAGGCTCTGGGGTAGATTCTGAAGCTTAAGCATGGAACAGAACAGAAAAAAATGTATCTACAGACGACACCCAAGTCTGCTGTACATATAAATGTGTGTGGAGGGCAAAGGGGGAAATAGGTTTTGAAAGCTTACCATCTTGAGGGTGAAATTTTCTGCAGGACTTGGGGGGATGGTGGTAAAAAAAAAACCTTGAAAAATGTGTAGTAAGGCTCTGCAGGGAAAAAGTTAACTTGAAATCTATCTAGATATTGGGACTTCCAGATTTATACTAGTTTTAAATCTCAGTTGAGTTACCAGTTTCAAAGTTCTAGTGACATCTGCTTTTTTGCCCTTAATTTCCTAGAAACAACTTAAGACTTTCATAGATCAGAATTATTTTAGCAGAACAGTGTGATTAATTTCATTATTTCTGAGCATGTAAAACAATTTTCTGAAGTTACAGGTAATTTGGAAATGAGAGATATCTCAAATATTCTCAGTGTCTTAGTGGTATCTATGTGAAAACTGTTTTAAGATGCTATGTGATTAAAGCAGTGCTAGTGAATTAAATTTTAAAATTTTTGTTGAAATACATTTGTAAAAGGTAAACTCAACTTGTGGCTGTGTAAATATTGAAAGAAGGCACAACTGATGTAAATGATGAGTGGCAATTAAGTATAATGCTGGTGCAATGTATCGACTACTAACCAGAAAGTATGTTTGTTCTTTAGCATTGATCCCTCAGTTGTAAACATATCAGACGAAATGGCCAAAACTGCACAGTGGAAGGCTCTTGCCATGAGCACTGAGAATGCCAAAGTAACCAGAGCTAACCTGAGGTAGCTATAATTACTCACACATTTTCTAACTATGATCTTGTGTTTAGCAGCTAGTAACTCTACTTGTATTTCTTGAAATGTATCTCAAAAAAATGAGCATACATGGTTCATAAATCTGTATTGACTTTTTGCTTTCAAGGAACTTGAATTTGAACTTAATTTTTGCTCTTTACTCTGAGGTTGATTTCTATAAGGAATTCCAATTACTTTATTAAATGTATTATTACAATTTTAAGCTTACTCTTTATTTGCTTAATACAATTGTGTGCCTCTCTGATGGGTTTTGAGTTTCTAAAAGCTTTACTAAAGTGTGTATGAGCATGGGAATTGTTTGATCCTGAACATTACAAACACCAATGGGAATAAAAGGTAAGTCCAGCACTTTCATTGTTGATTTACGCTGTCCTAGCATCTGCCCCCTGTTTTTGTGGATTGGTTTGGTTTTTTTGTTTTTCCCCAGCTCATTTTTTAATCTCTAAAAATTAAACCTGGCTCAGCTATTTTCTTCACTGGTTAAGAAATACAATTGAGTGAAGTACTGGATAGATTTAGGAGTCCTCAGTGCTATGAACACATCCTGTGAGCTGACATGCATCTTCTGTGATGGCCAGGAGCCTTTTTCTCAGTGAGCTCCCCACCAAATGAGAAAGTCTGTGTGGGATAAATCATTCTGCTATTCTGTCCTAGTTTCTTCCCTGTCTGGCTGAATCTGTGAAGGGAAACAAACCAAATTCTCAATATTCATGTGGAATATCCGCAACCTCCTGAAAGGCTTGTAATTTATAGGGACTGGTATCTGTGGACTGTTCGTCACACCGCAACTATTGCTTAGTAGTTTTTATGTAGGAAAGATGGGAGATTGGGCTTGGTTGACTTGAAAAACTAAGATTTTGCGATCCTGCCGCCTATATGTGCATCTTCTTTTGGTTGATCCCTTTCGTCCAAATCCGTCAAAGGAAGACAGGTTTCAGATATACAAAATTGTCAGGTTTTGCATGCAATTACATCTTGGTGGAAGCAGTGGTGGTGAAGCAGTGCTCATACGTAATCGTCCAAGCTATCGGATACTGTTTAGCTTGCATCATGGAAACAGCAGTAGTGACTGGCCGCTTAGCCATCGTATTCCCTCTGTTTATTCAGCATGTGCGTTGCTCCAAACTAGGCATGGAAATACGCTTTGTTTTGCCCAGACGGTAGGTCAACCAAGGGTGAAGAAGGAGATGAGAGAACGGAAAAGCTGAAGAGACTCTTTAGTGCAGGCACCATTTTCAGTCTAACTTCAGCCTGTATTGTTTAAACATTTTAAAATGTTTAAATAAGAGTTTTAAATAAACATTTTAAAAACATTTTAAAAAACTTGAGTACCACACGAGCTAGACTGTCAGCAAGATAGATAACAGAGGCATTTTATAGATAACATAGTACGTGTCTGTATACCCTTGTATTTTAATTTTCTTTCGTGGTAAGGTCTTAGAAACCTGTTACAGAATTTGTGGGTGCTTCTAGTACGTTATCTGATAGTCATTGGGTGTATAAGGCGTGAAGAGATACAAACCTGTATTTCTCTTCTCAGAAGAATTAAAATTTTTAGCTTTAGTTTTCAGGCAATTAGAAGTTAGTACAACTCCATCTTGTGCTTTCCTGTTTCCTGAGTAGGTTAAGTCAGTGTAGAATTAGATGCAGCACTAGGAAATTAGTCTTCTGACTGGTTTGCGATGTTTTTTGAACTACTTAGGTCATATTCAGTATTTTATCTGTTTTTAGTATTTTGCTAGAAGACATTTCCCTTTGGTTCCATAACATGCCTCCATTGACATTATTGTGGTAGAAATTGCATCTTGGAAGGGAACTTGCTAAAACTACAAATTGAAAAATAAAAACTGGTGCAGGAAGCTAGGTCTTTCAAGAGGCAATGTGGAAAATGTTAGAAGTCAGGAATTCCTTGATCCTTAACTCAACTGGTTGCTGTTTTGAGGTATTAGCTACCCTTTCTTGTATAGTGGGTGCTGGAGAGGTTTACAGATGTCATATAATTCCCAGTGAATTTTTCATTTCAGTTCTGTTAAGATTTTTCTGTGTAACAGTCTTCATCTGATAGTATGGACAGATGTTTAGTGCTGTGGTAAAAATGGTTCTGTAGGTGTTGCTCTTTTCAGATTTATAGATTTCAAATATGATGCAGTTTGAAGCAAGCAGTGTATTTTGGAATTCCAGACGACATGTTATGTGGGTTGGCATTATTTCTTAGAAATCTTTTTTTTAAAAAATTATTTTTCAGTCTTTCCAGAACTGATCCAGATTGCTTTTTCTTTCCCCCTCCACCATCTCCCATATTTTAGAGACCCTATGGAATGCCAGGCACACTTACATTTTCTGAGGAATCACAGAATTTTTCTCTTTGCATGAATTTCTAATACCTTTTTTTGCTTAAAGAAAAAATGCGCAGATCTATTGTCTCTTCTAAAATTCATGCCTAGAGAATGCTCCCTCTTACACTGTTTCAGTTTCTCTTCTACTGTTCTGTAACTACCTGAGGATATTGCCTAATGTCCTTGGATAAGCCACCCTTCAATGGCTGTGTCCCTAAGTGTGTCGGCTGTTCAGGTGCCAGTCAGCGGTCAGACCATTGTCTTCGGGGTCTTCCACTTGAATGGACGCTTATGCAGATTTCTAACTGTCCTCTACTGTTGTTACGTGTGTGGTTCCCCACTTTGAAGTGACGGAAATGTTTTCCCAGTCTTCTATTGTGAACAGAATTGTTTGCCTGCGCGATAATTAAGCAGTATTAATAATATTGCTTGTGATGTGGGTTTGAGTGTTTTTAACTAGACAGTTTTGTGGAGGTGTTGTTTGTTTGTTTTCAAAATATGTTTTGCAAAACAAGTTCAAATCAATAGAATCGATTAAAAGCAGTGGGACTGGAAATGGTATTTACAGATGAGATCTTGGTGATTTCTGTCTTTAAGCTTATGCTTTTCCTGTGAATAGTATTTAACAATTACTAGAATGTGATAGAAATGCATCATTGTAAAAGTATACTTACATAAACACTCTCAACATTCATTGTTAAGTATAAAATGTTTGAAAGTTAAGCTCTACTAAAGCGAACCAAACCTTACGTTTTCCTCTGCTTTCAAACAGCCCTGAAAAACCGGAAAGTGTGAAGATAAATGTAGAAGATTCACCTGTTGTGAAATACGTGGATGCTGAAACATCTTTATAGAACTGAACCCAGGGGAATTGCGTGTATTTGTGTGTGTGTATATATATATCACTGTAGGATATTATACCATTGAAGTGTGATTTCCAATTTAAGGAGCGACATGTATTTAATTCTGCCATTGTTTAGGGCACTGTAGATATGCTTGCATAATGAGAAGATTTACCACTCATCTTACTCGTAGGAAATCACACTTCAGCTATTTATTTTATTGGAAATTTTATTTTCATTTTTAAATAGGAAGATTGTAATGAATGCATATTATTTTCAATAATCAGTACGTGCATAAAAGTTAAATCAGCTTTTGCTGATGATTACTGGTCCACATTGCTTAAAATTTTGCAATACCTCTGTTTATAATGTGCGCTACAGAAGTTTGTTTTCTGTGCAGGCGATGACTGCTTGGTTTTGCAGGGTATACTTTTTTTGTGATTTCATAGAACAAATATTAATGTGCTGTTGACAAGAACTACTGTGTTTTATGTCTCCACTACACACTAGTGTTTTCTGGAATCTCTCTCCTGTTTTACAGAAGTGGCCTAGAACCCTAAGTCAGGTGGTTAGTTAATCCTTAAAATATATGCTGTTATACTGCTACTTTTTTGTTTGTTTGTTTTTAAAAATAGGCTCTTGATTTTTCGTTATTGTCCAGTAACAGTATGAGTGCAGTAATTGTAGTTACAGTCCCAAGTCAGTATTTGCCATTCTGGACACTCCATGTTTACACAATATAGATTGGATTTACAAACAGCAATTTGGTCTATAGGAGGTTACGCGTATTTGCCACACCAGTGCTTTTGAGTTCTTTTCTTCCTGCTTTTACTTAGATTTTTTTCCATCGACTTTCAGAGTCTGATTTACTCAGCTCTAAGACTGAAACTTGAGTGTGTTTCATGTCCTCATCAAATATATTTCTTGCTTAATAATTTTTTAAATTTACTGTGTATTTGATTAAATTAGCCATAGTTTAATTCTGTAATAGGTGTATGATCAGTATTATTTTATGGATTACGAATTGCTTCTGGTATTTGTGTGTACAGTTCTGATCGTCTCCATTGGAAAGGGCATATATGATAGCACACCAACTTATTTTAAAACATTTTATTTATTTTAATTAGTATAATTTTTTATCATGTAAGATGAATTAAAAAAGCAAATATTCATTTATTAAAGTAAGTGGGATTTTGGGGGGCTCACTGATAAAGATGCAGTCAGTGCATTTGTTGTACTCACATTTTCAAGTTCTAGTGTTTAGCATTATAATATTTGAAGTAATGAGAATTTTATGTATAAATGAAAATCTTGATCACTTATCTGTGCTGTTTCCATTATTAATATTGTTTTGCCTTAACGCCTTACTTTTTTGGCTTTAATTTCTGAAATGGTCTCTTTACGTTCTGAATTGCCACCAGCCCTTTCTGGATGTATTACAATGGCTTTAATTAGAATCTCTGCTCATTTAAAATTAGAAGATGCTGTATGCTTAATTCTGCTTTCGGCAACGTTGAGAGTTCTACCATGGATCACGTGGTAAAATTCTCAACAACTGCAAAAGGAGCTGATTCTGGAGGAGAGCAGAGTTCATCTGAAAATAACCACTTGAGGTGGAATTTTGGTGCTCTTCAGCCAGGTGTCACGTAAAGAGAAGACAATTGGATATTATAAAAATAAAGCAATCGGTGGGAATAAATAGAAACATTTAAAAAATAGCATTTATGTTACATGGACTGTTACCGTTCCCTTTAAATGTAATGTAACTAAATAATGTTTTTTTTTCTTTCCTTTTGTCGTTTGGCTGAATTCTGAGAAGACAGTTTAAAGCGAGTAAATCATAGTGTACAGCAATACGAATAGTGCAATCCAAACTGTCACGACAAAGGCTCAGGTCAGTCGCAAAGCAAGTGAGGTCTGCGTTACCGATGTGGCTGACGCTGTGCAAGGACCTGTATACCTGTTCCTTTGTTCTTGTGTAACAGTGTAGCTTGTGCCTTAGCTTGACTATATGCTCTTTTAGAAAATACCTGTGTTTTCCCTCTAGTCAAACTGAGTTACAGTGAAACTGTAGCAGATGGTTTCCCAAAACTTTCTGCATTATTTAGGAAAAAATAAAAAATACCAACACATCTGCATGTTGGTGGTTGAGTACGAAGTAGCTCTTGCTGGATCGAAGAGGGAAGATGTTTTGGGCAGTTTGTGTAGCATTATTCAATACATCACTTTTGTATTAGTCCTCCCAGGAGTATTTTACACTTCGTTTTCACGCTCCTGCAACAATTTCCAAAGACCCCAAAAATGACTATAAACCTTTTAGATTTTTAACTCTTTAATGCTGGAAATCAGGGTTCCCTGGTGCTGTACACCTTGTGTCTGGCTTCTGCTTCAGAAGGGTTAAGTTTTGGTCGCTATCACAGGAAGTGGGTATGTTTCTAGTAAAGATGGAAGGAAACAAAAACCAAAGCCCCACAAGTGTAATCACAGTATTTATTTTATTTTAATTGTTTAGATATTTTAATCAGTGCCAGAAATACCATGACTTGCAAAGCAGTTTGCAGGGACCTTTAGTTCCGGTGTTCTTGGTCAGTCGCATGTTACGCTTGCACTTTTTCCCCATACGAATGGAAGAAGATCCGGTATTAAGTGCGTAAAACCCCATTGATAATCGATGGTTAAGCGATTCGCTGCTCATTTTACATCTTCTCTGCTTTAAGATCACACATAGTATTAAAGTAAAACGGCTAAGGAAGTAGTTTAGCGTATGTAGATTTACATTTTGCCTTAACGGATGCAAAAGAGCAGTGATAATTGCTGTGCACTGATTATTTTCATCGGGGTTAAGCCCTGTAAAAACTACGCCAGTGTGTTTCCATTCCAACAGTTAGAGGAAAATCAACAGCCCTGCACTTTTTTTAGATGCCTTGTTTTCCTGGAATGGAGCTTAGTGCTACTGTGTATCTGGCTGCAGAGCCACCTCAGGAAGTCCCTCTTTTTTTTTTTTCCTCCCCTTTTTCTTTTTTTTCTTCTCTTTTTCTAATTTATTTATAAATATGAATGTTTACATAAAGTGTAGGTCTTAATTTTGACCACTCCATTTAAATTATTGTCTGAAATATT
>VZSC01013311.1:193023-234966 GCA_013398225.1 Steatornis caripensis | reverse complement strand
GTGAGGGGGCGGCAGGGCCGTGCCGCATCGCCCCGCGGCGGGGAGCGGGGGTTGGTGGGGGGCGGTGAGGGCTGGCGTGGGGAGGGGACGAAGGAGCCAACAAAATCGGACGTCTGTGTTCCCAGCGTGTCGCCGTTTTGTTAGGGACTTACCTGGTGGTCGTGTACTCCGGCCACGTACTAAGTCATGGAGAGGTGAAGGTTTCAAACTTGATGTTAGAAAAGTCAAAGGATAATGTTAGCGCTTGGGAGTGCGTGTAAACGTGCAGCTTGGTATAAAACACTTCAAAAGAAGCCAAGTGCTGAGCCAGGCCTCCTTAGTCACGAAATCGGATGTGAAAACTCCGGGGAATCTCTGCGCCTCTAAACGAAGCCCGGTCTGCACGGCCTGCCAACTCGAGAGCGCGCCTCAGCCCTGAACCTTGCCTAACAAACTATGAGTAATGCCTCTAAAACAAGGGTTACTCTGACACCGTCCCTCCTAATGACGTCTTCCCCAGCCCTGCGCCTTTACCGGCCCTGCGCCTTCACAGGACTTCAAACAATCTCTCGTTAGCCCCAGAGGCCCTACGCCGTAGTGGTACAGTGCCCTAAAAAGGTCTGCTTGGTAGCGAGGGCAGAGCGGGTGAATTTCACGGTGCTGTGTTGACACAGAGCTGCTCGCTAGACCTCAGAAATCCTTTTTTTTTTTTCTCTTCTGCCTCAGTCAACTGCAGATTAAGAGGGTAGGTTTAGGCAGAATCTACAGATTGAAGTTATCTGGAACATAGCCCAGAGACTTGCATTGCATGGGTCCAGGAATCTGAGAACAGGCCTGGCCATTTACGGCTCCACTGGAACTGGGGTGGTGCAGAGGGAAAACAAACGAAAAAAAACCCAAACTAGCAGTGGCTTTAATATTTTGATTTGTTGGAAAAACTGGAACCTCATACTGGATCCTCGTCAATCTTCAGAGAGCCTTCAAAGAAGTTATTAAACAAAATAAAGTTTGAGGTAAATATATGCGTGTGGAAGTTTTTATGTATAGCAAGCATGCGGATTTCCATATTGATTCAGTCAATAAAATATGTAAGAAATATTCTTCAAACATTAGCTTTATGGGTTCGTCAGTGCAGAATCTCGTAGATACAGGCTGTCACCAGTGGTGACCCATCTTTCTTACTGCTGTGCTCTCTGGGCACAAGAGGCAAAGCAGTGTGGAGTTCCCTTTCATTTCATCGAGGTGAGGAAGAAGTACCCTTTGGGAGCTTTTCATCATCTTTGATGCTTCCCTTGCCATTTCTATTTGGACACTAATATATTGATAATTGCTCTTTTAAGGAGTCAGTTTTCATCTGACCTCACACCCAGCTTATGGTATTAGATTCGTATCTAGCAACAGCATCAAAAGTCTTACTAAAGCTAAGATACGAGAAACGTATCTACCGCTGCTTTATCCACCTTAAGCCAGTTAACCTTCTGTGTATAATTAGATAGTGGAACTCAGCCACAGGAGTGATTAAGAAAGGAGTTCAAGGGTACATCAAGCAACTAGTTGGCTTACAAACTATCCATATCCAGTAGTTATTGCTAATAAAGATTATAAAGAACGTAAGAGATCTTTTTGTTTAGGAGAGTTTCTAACCGTTACACTGTAGTTTGTGGTGGTACGTTTATCCTCCAACACTTCTTTGTGCTTTTATTTATTTGGGGCTTTGTTTTCACCTTCTAAAGCTTTATGGGCTTGTGTCATCTGAGACAGATACCACACTGGGCCACGGATGAGGTCTGGGGTGGTAATTCCTTTGTCTCCCATTTCTAATCATGTGAAGTCTTTCATTTCTGTCAGGGTTCTTGGAGCATTTCCTGTCCTGTCTTGCATGTCAGTGCTATCAGACTGCATCTCTCTTTCTATGTAATTGAATTAACATAACTGATTATATGTAATTATCCCCAGTTAAAATCAGTTAGTTAATACTGCTCTCGTTTCATTGTTTTAAGTGGAATTGAATAAGACTCTATGCTGTAAAGACGTTTTCCTTTTAATGTGTTTCTGTTCTTTTTAAAGAGTGATCTGATCTCAAACTTTTTCTGGCACAACCTAAGTGAAATGAGAGTGTTATTTGGTTTGTTTCTCGTACATTACTGATGGGGCTGGCTTAATAGCTGGGGAATAGTCATGAGGATAGTTAATAGCCTGGCTCCATGGAAATTTCTGCTGGCACGAGTAAAGAAGAAACACAGGGGTAGGAAATTATTCAGTGATTTCGAGAAAGTCAAACAACTGTAAGAGTAGGTAAGGAAATATTCCATGTCTATTTTTTCCCAGGTTTTTGGCTGATAGAAGGAAGACGGGGCTGTTTCCTTTTGTCTACCCCTCACTCAGGGTGTGGTGCCAGTACACCTACCTGATCTAATGACTACTGATGAAAGGGGTTTTCTGCTCTTCTCCCTCTATTTACAGCTGTGCATTCCTGGCCCTGCCTTGTCAGCAGAGGTACTCTTCAGGCCGCTGTAGCAGTGAGCTACATTGGTAGAAAACTAACTATACAAAGGGAGGCGCATTGCTTTCTGCTTGTTGAGCTCTCTAAAGTGGCTCAGCTTCAGGTCAGATCAGCTGAAGGAGGGGTGTAGCTGACGTGGGGAACGACCTGCCATTTCACCATCAGCTGGCTGTTAACTTATTGGTTTATCTCTGTAGAAAAGCTGAAGGGCACAGCACTTTTAAGTTGCATGGATGGATGCTCCTTTCTGCATACTGTACCTGTTCTCGTACAGCAGAAGTGCTTGGGGACAGGCCATAGGGTAATTGGGGTTAAAGTAGGAGAGATTCTTTGTAACCTAAATCAGGTTTCCTAATCCAGTGAGCTGTGCACCTGTGGTGATGCTGTGCTGGCAGAGCAAAGAGGTTGTGCAGGGTCAGTTTGTGGCCAGGGCTGGCCTCTTTTTGTTGAAGTGCTCTTAGTGACTCATGCTGACTTAGTGGCCTCTAGGAAACAGAGAGGTAACCTCAGGGTAGAGCCCTCAGAGCTGGGTGAGCGCTGCATCCTTGGGTGAGCTGCATCCCTTCATTCTCAGACAGTAGTGAAGGGAGTTTGGCTTGATGTTTGTCAGGTTCAATTTCATACAGGGGCATTTAGATCTGTAATGGCAATGAACCTTTAAAACATTACTGTGAAACAGAGCTGTTACTCTGTTTCATCTTCGTTAAGGTACCGCAAACAGCAGAAGCATTGGACTGGCAGCGCTAAAGGAAGGTTGGTCTGCAGCTGTAAGATTTTGTAAATAATCATAAAGACCTAACAATTTTGGATGAAATCCTAGCCATACTGGGAATCCTGCTGTTTATTGTTTAGAGGTTTATCCCAAGGATTACTTTTTTAAATGGAATGCTGAAAATTTTAAGATTTAACTGTTTGCTCATGGACAAGTTGTTTTGTGTATGGTTCTGTTTGGCGATTCTTTAATGGGTTGAAATCTGTTCTTTGTGCACATGTACTCGTAAGCTAGTTGGTAATTTGTGAGTTCAAAGATATTTCTTAGTGTGCAAATGTGAGGTGATGATTACATCGTGTCATGCCTCAGTAATAGGCCAAATGGTTTTGGGGACAGGATATGAAATACAAAAATCACTAAAACAATACATAGAAATTCTTACTTGTGAGGATTCTTAAACATGCATAGCAATGTACTTGGCTTCTCTTTTACTGCTTTTGAAGCAAAGGAAATAAATGACTTGAACTAACTGCATTTGGTTTAATCTGAATTCACAAATTTTGCTGGCTGGCTGGTAGAACAGATCCTGTTTATATTCATTCCCTGGTGATAACTGGTACAACAGAAGTGTTCTGAGGTGCTTTTTAATAAACCTGTTGAGTGGATGCGTGGAGGAGACGGGGAATTTCTCGGGGATCCAGATCAATCATTCTGTCTTTGGGGGCTGGTGGTAGGGTAAAGGCTGGTTCAAAAGAATAGAAATGGATGAGCTGGGCTTACAGGCCCCTTCCTGGGGTGAGTTAATAATGTGGATGAGTTCATACTATCAACAGTTGCATTTTGGGTAGTTCTGTTTCTGGTGCAAGAATGTATAATTGGGAAAATAACTCTGATTTTCAGTTGGGAAGCAACAGCTTCTGGTAGTTTACAATGCTTTTATTTGCTGCCAGGTTTTCTTCTTCTTTGCCTCTAGAGGAAGAAGACTAAAAATCAATACCAGAGGAATTCTACACTGCACAAAGAAAAAAGGAGGCTATCACATTTCATACAGAAAATTATATTAAAGAGACACCAAAGGGAAAATCCAGATGGTCCACGTATAGTGAATAGTAAAATGGGTAGAAAGTATCAGACAGTGGTATTATACCCTTGTTTTTTATAAATCGGAGGTGATACCGATATGCTGCAGCTGTATGCAATTCCCTGGGATAATTCCTCAGGCCCAGCCTGCTGCTGCCCGTCCTTTTTTTTTCACTCAGAACAGGATTTGTACCAATACAATCGCTTTTGTGGCAGTGAGAGATTTCTCTTGACTGTCCTCTTTCTATGTCTGTATGTCTCTTTCTAAGGCTTTGTAAGATTTTCAGTGAAGAAATGTCATATGCTATGCAAGCAACAAGCTGTGGGCTTTTGTGGGAAGTCAGACCTACAGGCTGAACATTTGTCTGCTTTGGATCTAGTATGTGGCAGTGGCCTTGAGGAGGCCAGGCCATACAGCTCTGTTCATCTGTGGAAGTAAGACTGCGTGTCCCACTGCAGGAAAAGCTGGGCACTACTGGTATAAGGCATTCAGCTGAAATTCAGAAGACACACATTCCAAAAATTGAAAATCTGTGTGGTTCTTTGGTAGACTGCATGATGTGTGCATCTCATTTATTTGTCAGTTACCTCCTTTTTCTACCCTTCATCAGTCCTCTTTATTTAGATGATAAAACCATTATATTCTCTGTTGTCTGGACAACAGCTTGTATGATACAACCTTGATGTCAGCCTGTAAGCACTGCCGTAGCATAAATAGATAATCCATGGTGAGAAATAATGGTAATAATATGCAAGAAGAGGAAAAATCCCAATAAAAATGAAGCGTGATAGCAAGACAGCTGATATTATTTACCCATGTGTTGAGAAAATAAGTTTTCTGTATGTTAGATTGATTACTTTCTGGTTAATATCTGGAATTCTAAAGGATATCCTCATAAAATGCCTAAGCATTCATGTTGAGAAAATGGTAGAGCTGGTTTTTCTCTTAAAGTTTTATCAGTTGGTTCTGTAAGTAAATATTTGTTGCTTTTGCTGCAATGATGTAATTCTATCTACTTTATTTCTAAGGAAATGTATTTTTACCCATCTGATAATAGTAATACAGAATGACTGATCAGGACAAGAAGTTGAAGAGCACAGAAAAAGCAACAGACAAAAAACCTCATGGGATCTCTATGAGGTATAGTATCTGACATCTTTGAACTTCAGCAGGACCTATGTGGAATTTGCACTAGCTGCCAAAGCAGAATGCTTTAATTTGAAATGCAGTATAAACATGACAACTGTTACTCTGGTCACAAAGTTTATTTACACCTTTGTTGATTTAAGGCATTCTAGAGAAGCTATAAATTCTTCTCTGTGCAAAATGGGAACACTTGGCAGCACTAGAAAACTTTGTTTTCTGTCAGTAGCATTGTTGCTTGTTGACCTTCTTTACTTTTACAAAAGTACTTTGATGTAACTATTAACACATAAATTTATACTGTTGTGTTTTATCCTAGGGACTATTCTGATCTTAAAAGACTTCAGTCTCTCTTAAATGTTCAGTCAAGCAACCGGCAGGTATTTTTCAATAACTGTTATTTTTCAATAACTGTTACACAAACATTAGAATTGTGTAATTATAAGTAATGATGATTATGGATTGTGGCAGATACTTAGGATATTGCGTTACATTACGATTAAACATGTTAGCAAAATCTTGTATAGTGGATGTGATGTCGCTCTTGAAAATTTATTTATTTGTTTATTTTTATCGTTGCATATAGTCAAGTAGCTTAACAGATTTGTTTTCTTCCTTGCTGTTCTGTAATGTCATGAGAAGGTAGACTTAAAGATGTATGACTTACAACATGGTAAAGAGTGGTAAAAACTATAAAATAAAAAAAAAATCAGCATTCTAACCATAAAGAATTTGTCTCTGGAGAATAACACTTCAACTAAAAATCTGCAGGGCATAAATATCGATGCATGAAACTTATAGGACACAGTAAAATCTCCTTCACCTCAAGTCACTTAGTGAAGCTTGTGTTTGCCATTTGAAGCAAAGAAAACCAACACATGATGATGGGTGTGAGTCCTTGCAATGCCAGAACAATTTCTCCCGTTCTATTCTGTAAAAAGATATGACAAAATGATTTAGGGAATCGTTAGTGTGAGGTAAGACTTAGGCATTCCCTTCCTGGATAGAGGCATGGAACTGCTTCTGAGCAGAAAGCTAAAACATGCGAGTTCTGCGGCCTAAAAAGAAGATGAAGGCTGTGCAGTTGTAGAAGTGGGACGGGTAAGGAGCGTGGATAATGAGCACCTGTTGCATATTCTGTTGAGCTTTACTATTTTAAATTTTAAAAGACACTGTTCTTCACATTTTATATATCTCCATGTACTTGTTTTCCAGCCTTGTTTTTATCGGTTTTCTACCATGTCAGTTTTGTTTTGCGTGGGGTGTGTATTTTATAATGGCAGATTGTAGGTCCAAGGTTCAAGTCAGAACTTGAGAAAAGGTACTTTTGCATGATACCATTCTTAGAAAACTTAAAATGCAGTGTTTGACTCATGAGTACTATCCTTTTACTCCTTAGTTTCCAGCTATAGATTTTGAAGGTGGTCAAACCAGCGTGGCAGGAGCTCAGCGAAATGTCAAAAGCAATGAACAAAAACCCAGTGGTCAATGGCAAGAATCAACAGAAGCTGTTGAGCTTGAAAACTTTAGGTAAAAAAAAAATAAAAAAGCTAATATGATGACATTGTGTAGTATCTTTGAACATCTTTATGTATCTTAAGCTTCTTGAGATGTTGAAGGCATTTATGTTCGTGCTTATGTCTGTAACTTGCACTTTCACATTAACCCACTATCCGAGGTACGAATTATATATTTTTAACTTTCTAAACCTATCTGTGAATGTTCCTGCCTTTGTAAGTTTCAGACACATGCTCCCTCCCACTCAGCAGAGCCTACTGTTGAGAGTTAATATAGTCAATTCAAATAAAGTAATGGTTTCTTTATTTGGAAAGCTTATATTATAGCATAATAAGAGTCCCAAATTATGCATGAGACAGACTGTTCTTCCATGCTGTTAATGTCTAGCTAATCTGAAGTTGTGTTATTCCATTGTAACTGCTGATGTGACATTTCTTAACTTTTCTTGCTAATGTTAAGTTTTGGCAATCTAAAAATTATGTTGTGGCAAGATAATCAGCAATTCAGCAATTTTTTTTTCCTTATTAGTGTGACCTACAGGAATGAGAGAAATTTTAGCAAACACCCCAAGCATAAGCTGTTTCAAGAGATCTTTACAGCTTTAGTTAAGAACAGGCTCACCTGCAGGTCAGTATATTGAACACGTTCATATCCCAGGAGGGTCACTCTTTCTTGCCTTAAGTGAAGAACCGAGATGCATGGATAATGTTTCGTACTGTTTCAACAATATATATGGCATGTATGTTTCAACAATAGACCTCTGTGTGGAAACTGCCAGTTTCACTTTTCTTCATAATACCAATTTGAAACAGTCACTTCAGCTTGCTTGGGTCAGTGGGACGGAAAAAGGAGGGCCTGCGTACATGACGAAATCTGGCTGACTACAATTCTAACATCTACTATGTTTGCTTGATCTTTTGTCCATATCTGGTATCTGTAATCTATGGTTTGCTTTTCTGATTTCATTTTTATTTTACTTGTATTTTATGGGCTCCTGCTTATTTATAGAAGGGTCAGTGAACATCATAAAATTCAGATGAGTTTATGCTACTGTTCGTACTTACTTGTATTCATGTGTATAACAGGATTAGAAAGGGAAAACTCTTTCTTACGCTGCTCTCATTTGAGCAGGAAGAAGCGTAAGACCTTAAAAAAAAATAGAGAGGATAGGAAAAGATATTTTCTGAAAAAAATAATATGTTTTTCAGGATTTCTGTTACTATACACCACTACAGTGTGTTGTATTTTACTTTTTAAAGCCCAAGTACATTTTTTGAAAAATCTCAAGTGGTACAGAAGTTTAAAAGAAGAATCTTAGAGCTTTTAAAAGTATTAATATGTAACTGCTAGAATTTACAGAAGTACCTAAAAACCACGTAGACCCTTTTCCAGAACTATCTAGGGAACTGGAGATCTCATCTTTGGTTATCTAAATAGCAGTGAGTTTAAGATAGATCATTTAAGTGATTTGTAAATCTGATAGCTGTTTTTTTGCAAGTGAACTTCATCATCTTAGTACCAACCAGTGGGATGTCAGTGGCTCAGCTTCATTTGCCAAAAATCTAAGAATAACTCATGTTGTGTTTTCCCAAGTTACATTTATACATTGTGCCATACTTAGCTCATATTTTGGGTTTTTTGTTTTGTTTGGTACTTGTTGATGATGACGATATAGCAAAACCAGCCTTGTATTGTAAATGGAAGCACCCAGGTAAGGTTAATGAAACAAGCATGTATTAGTAGGTATGTAAAACTAGTAAGTGCAGTTACAAAGGTGGTTTAGTTGCCCTTTGTAAATATTTTACTGTGGCTGTGATGGGGTCCTCTCTTTGGAACTACTGCCATTGCATTGCGTCAGAGTCTTAGAAACTGTCGCCCTGATCTGCATTGCATACTTTTGCTGACATAACTGTGTCAGTTGAGGTGCAAGAAAAAAATCACATCCACTTAACGGCATCACTGTGTCGTCGTAAGTCCTGACTGTAGGTGGTTCTGTTGACAAGAAAGCTGTGATCAGCTTAGCTTAAGTAGTTTGGATAAAGAGTATAACTAAGCAGACAGAAGAAATCGTGCTGGCATATGCTGGATATACACTAGGGTATCTAGTAATGTGTTTTGTAAATGTAACTATAGTAGAAGAGGCTCTCCAGCGTTAATCAGGCTCAGATGATTAGTGTCTCTTCTTGGAAATGTAACAGATGCATTGCTCCATTAAAGAAACGAACTTCTATCGAAAGCCAAAGCTCTTTGAAAGAACAGCTTGAAGAACCACGGTGATAATGATCTTCAGGCCACTTTAAAATTGGACCTACAAGTTTTGCCTTCTGATATATGGTTGCTGTTTTCCCTCCCTGAAAGTTTTCTGCTGTTCTAACGTGGCCAATTATGGAAGCATAATGAAAAATAGTATTACTTCAGGGAGAATATTGGCATAGAAGGGCTGAGATTTTGTTAGTGTCTATTTGTAAAACATCTATTTTTACCAAAATATTTTTAGCCATTGGCATGGTTCCCAACTGCAAATGACAAAAAGGGAACTGCCGTGTCCCATAGATTTCTTCAGTTACTTGGAAGCTTGCCCAGATACTACAGATTCTCTCCTCTCAGTTAAAACAACCACAAAAAAAACCACCGCAAAGATGTCCGATTTTAGGTTTATTTTAAATAGGAAAATGGATATATATACCTTCACAGACAATGGAAATAGTTATTCCGTTACTGGTATTTTATGCAGGATTACTGCCCCTGGGTGCTTTGTGTAAATCTGAGTTGTGTTTTCTGCCTAGTCTTTTGCTAGACAATTGTATGGAGAAATATAAAAGAGGAAGTTCTATTTGGATGAATAATCTTATATCAAGAAGGTTTAAAATAAATAACATATTATTCCAAGGTCTAATAGTATTAGAGTTTTTAAAATGCAGGAGAGATTATGGTAATTCAGAAAATTTTTTCAAATCTAGTTATTTTTACTTCTGTAGCACCCATATTTTTACGTAGGTGTATTTTGTGCACTGAAATTTGATGTAAGTTTTCTCATTTTTTCCCCTTTTGTGCCTTGATCCAAACACTTTAAGTTTATGTCAAAACATGATCAGTTTTTGCTTAGAGATAAGCATGAACTTTCCTGAATCAGTTCAGTGATAATAAGTGATGGCTGGCAATGTTTGTATAATGAAATAAATTTATTTAAAGCTGTTACTGTGTTTGAACACAAATGGTATTAAAAGTTCTATAGTATAGTATGCTGTACCGCTGTTGTATGTCACTAATCTTCTAGTCCATTGATTCCCGAATCGAAGTGTTTTATATAAGTGTTTTAACACTTTTAAAAATCATATTTGACTTATGTTTTGAGTATTTCTTTTACAGGGAGTGGGTTAATCAAGCTCCGTCCATCCATTTTCTTAGAGTATTAATCTGCCTGAGGTTATTTATAAGGGATCCCTGCTATCAGGTCAGTATGACGAATGTTTTTTTCTTGCTTGCATAAGAGAATGCATATAAGCATCATACATATGAGTTGTGTTGGTGCATGCGTATAAAATCATACATTCTCATGGATGCGTAGTTATTATATGTATGTACCTGTATTTCTGTATGTGAGGATGTGATTTGCAAACAGATTCCAATAGTGAATTTGCACTGTTACTGCATTACTTGCTCAATTTCTGATGTTTCTTATGTAGTGTCTGTTGTTTCTAACCCTAACAAAGGACCTGTAAATTTCCGTAACAGATGACTTGATCGTTGCTCTGAGCCCTAGGCTCCATACTTGACTTTACCATATAGATACGTAATAAGTGTAGTAAGTGAAGGACACTGAAAGCTGCCTATTCCTCCTAGCAGTCCAAAGCTCTGAACTACAAACAGCTAGCTTTTAATTGTTTTGTGGCTATTATAGTTGTTATTCATAGGCTAAGCCTCAGACATCTGTTAAGATACTTGTTTTTGTGTATTTCTTACCTATGTGTTCCAAAGCTTGTACTGTTTTTCCAGTTTTAGAACCTTTAAAATTTCACTACTGTGTTTTTATTTATCTACTTACAATAAGTAGTTCTGAACTCTGAAGGTGCTAAGTGTCTCCAGAATCCATTGACCTCAACCGCTGGAGTTAAGGTTTCTCAACATTCATAACAAACAGATGATTTATATTCTAGTGTTCTCTCATTCTAGTGTTTTCTATATTTTGACTCAATTTTTTTAAAAATTTTCTTTTAGGAAATGCTCCACAGCTTGGGTGGGATCGAAAATCTAGCTCAGGTAGAAATCCTCATGGTACCTTTGTCTATTATGTTGCATGTCAGTTTACTATTATTAGAATGAAATACCCTGTAAAAAGCAGTGTACGTATATTCTTCATGTATGGAAAGAAGTGTCTCTATTTCTCTGTTTGCACATAAGCAGTTGGTGTGGTGTTTTTCGCTAGTGCACAAAGCAGCTCTCATAATCTAGCAGCATTTAACCCAGGACTTTTAGTTAAGAGACTTAACATATGCCTCCTTAAGTGAGAGAAGGATTTAAAAAGTCAGCCCAATTGATTCAGTCAAAAGAAACTGTAAACTTTTGAAGGAAGATGAATAAAGTCACATTGGACTGTAGCAAATAAATTTTCAAAGGTAAAACCATAGTGGTAGAATGTTGAACAGGCTTAAATTTGGAGACTACAATACTTTGGCATTACGAAACATCATTGATAAATGTCTGCTGCATTGTTATTGCTCTGTGTTAGTACTGCTTTGCTCCTGGGTTTTTAATACTTGTTAATCGGCACCAACTTAGCAGTAAGGTATGACATATCTTGAATATCTTTGAAATTGTTGGGAGTTTTCTTTCTAGAAAAAATCAGATTTTTTTGTAACAATTGTATCTTTCTCAAATGCAGTCATCATTCATTAATATTTATGGAGCCACTTGCATTTCAAAGAACGAATATTGCGGCATGAGCCCTTTGGTCAGATAATCACCTGTTTGAAATGTTGCAGGACTTAAAGAGTATTATTTTCTAATAGATATGGTTCCAAAAGGAACTGGTTGGCATTTTCTAGTGTTGCATGTCATTAATACATAGCCCTTCTTTTTGAGGAGCTTGCACAGTGTGATGGTGTGCTGAGATGTTGGCAACGCTGGCAAGTGTAGTCCTCTGTGTCAGGAATCCAAATGGTATAATTGATAATAATTTTTACTATGCATGTGTTGCTGGCATAGAGAATTTGAAAACACATGAGATGCAATTTTTATGATTTCTGAACTTCAGGGGAACTTAATCTTTTGTTTCCTTTGCAGTGAGATAAAATTGTTAAATGGATTTCCAGCATTCTGAAATACAGTTTGAAAAAAGTTGTAGCTGAAGCTTTCAAAAATCCCTCAGAAATTTGGAGGGTGGCAGTAATTTCGAGGTGAATTGTGCATCCAAATCTCCTTGCCAAATCACAAGTTTAAAGTCCTCCATTCAACTAATTCATACAGCATTAAAAACATTTTTAAAATTTTTTTTGGCAGTTTTCAGATTAAAAAAAACTGCTTTCATTTTAAACTTTTTTGGAGTGTTTTAGTAGAAAACACTAATAAAATTATTATTGCCAATACTACTTTGCACAGTAGTGTCCTCCTCGTGATTTTTTTTTTCCTAAATTGTGTGCTACTACTGTAGTTCTAGCCTTTCTGTACCATCTGCTTGAAACTGCTGTAGTTTCCCTATATAGTTGTCACCGAGTATGACGCGTATGGGATGGAATATTCCCTTTGGTCAGTTCTGGGTCACCTGCCCGACCCGCTCCTCGCCACCGCAGGGTCGCAGGTGTGACCACTTCTCTGCTCTTTCAGTTCTGGCGCACAAGAAAGTCAGCAGAAGCAAGCATTGACCTTGGTCTCCATAGGGATAACTATAAGCAAGGGCCTTTCTGCATACCATTCCTACTGATGTTCCAGCACTAACTATAAACACCGAGCCTTATCACTGCTAGAAGCAGCTCCTGTCTGGAAAAACATGCAGTTAATTTCAGAGAGTGCAGCTTCTCAGAAGAGACTTAACTAAAAAGCAAAGTTACTAAAAGAAAATCGGTTCTGTCCTGGCCCAAACCAGAACAATAGTGTTCTAGAAATTTCAAAATATCACTATGTGTAAGACTAATATATAAGTAATGCCGTGAACTATATAATGATTTTGTGTACTAACAGATGTTGCATCCTTGTGATAATTCTAATTTCCTGGAAAAATATATGTGACCAGGTAGTTATTAGGGTTGTTAAAAAAGTTTGACCACCATTTCACACCAGTTGGCTATGTCCAAAAAAAAAAAAAAAAAACCCCAAATTTCTCCCCCCCTTCCCCCACCCCTTACGGTTGTGTAGGTTTTGTAGAGTCTGAGCCTGTCACCTGTATGGGCTGAAGATCCATCTGGCTGTTCCAAACAGTAGATGCTGAGGGAAAAATTTGACAGCAGAAACATCAAGTGGTAATTCCCCAGAAGACTCTTATGAACCTTCAGCAGCTTGCAAAGAAGGGAGTTTCGGCCCTAGAATTAGGGTCGTTGTAATTTGAATAGTCTTCAGTGGATTTTCCTCTTGTGGAATTTTATACTGGTTTTTTAAATTCTTACACTTCCAAGATCTCTTCTGTTCCCTAACAAGTTTTACAGCAGAAGTCCGCAGGATGTTGCAGATGTAGCTTTTTCATGAAACAGATGCACCACCTACAGGCTACCTCTGTGCAGAACACTCTAACTTTATGAATTCTTAAAACTTTGCTTTTAATGGTATCCTTTATTTCTTTCCCCCTACTTGCAGTATATGGAAACAATAACAAATGGCTATCTTGATTACGGAGAAGAGCAGTATAATGTAGACGAGTTGGTCAACATGACATGTAAGTGTTAGAGCTAATAACAAATTAGAAGGGCACTTAAAACTTTTTGTGTGAGGCTTAAAACGTTTAATATACTAGAAATGGTTGTTAAGTAGCTTAAGTTACTAGAGTCATTGTAGGCATCATCACACAAGTAAAAAGCGAAATTGCTGTTGAAAAGCACATCTTGTTTTTGTACTTAAGTAATATTTCTTCAAGAAATTAATACCTCTTTATGCACTGAAGTAACAGAGTAAAGCTAGTCATGGTTCAAAGAACTTATCCAGTGTTTGTCTTATTATCTGGTTAGTAAAATGAAAGTTATTAGGTGGTAAAGCTTCAATTTATGTAACTTCCTGTGTCCCGTAGACATTTTCCAAAAGCTTGCTGCTGTTAAAGATCAAAGAGAATGGGTGATAGCAAGTGGAGCACATAAAGTAAGTGCTTTATAAAATTGCTAATTGTAACCAGTTAGCTACTTAACTGAATGACTTAAGCTTTTCAGATTTCATCTATGTGGGAATAAATTCCTTCCCTTGTCAAGCTTGTGAAGTAAGATAATCTTAGTTCTGTGTTTTACAGATGTGTCATAAAAATTATTTCTTGTATGTCAGTTAATTGGCCTGATGCATGGTTGTTTGAAATAAATAGGTCTTAAATGTTTGGACTAAACTAATGTGTATAAAAATAGTACTAATGTTTATGCTGTCCTGAGCTACATCTTACTGCGATATAAATTGTTCAATATACTTTTATAATAAAAATTATTTATTTTTAATATAAATGTATGCTATGAGTTTTCACTTATAAAATATTCTGTGTCTAAATGGAACAATGTCAACCTAAACAATGACAGCCTAGATACCCCTTGCTATGCAGTACTGTCACTCTACAGACCTAGACTTAGCCATTGCTGATTTGTGACCAAACTGAGAAACAGTAGAGGTCAAGATCAGTATAACTAGTGCTTCGTGATTCTATTATGCTGCAGTAAAACATTGGCAATTGTGGTCAGATAGTATTGGACAATGTATTTTTACGGAATCTAAACAAATATGAAGTTTACTTTCATACAAATCATTAACAGAATACATGCAGGACTGTAAATTACATTCTGCATTGTTTAAATATAACCTGAGAATTAAGTTCTTGCTTCAGGAGGCCTTGATTTAGAGTTCTGAAGTGTTCTACACAGGAACAGATTTTTGCAATGGTATATTAAGTTGGACAGATGCTTTAACAGTCAAGAGAGATGCTAACTGCCGTTTGAGAAGAAACATGCTTGCTTGTCCTAAGACTGGATGTGTTCGAGAATTTAAGTGTATATTTAAGTGTCCTTAAAGTGAACTTTAAATACACCTAAGACTTTTAGTGTATTGTGTAAGGATTTGTTATCTTAATTTTGACTTTTCCATAAATAACTCTATATGTGTTTGTGTTGTAAAAGAAAATAAGATAATTTATATTTACTTATCGTGTTTTGTGTTTCATTTTCCAGACCTTAGTAAATTTGTTATCTGCCAGAGACAGCAATGTGCATTTGGGTGCCCTCCTTGCTCTGACTAGCCTAGCAGAAAGGTAGGTTCAGCTTAATGCGCTGTAGTTCACAATAAGCGTTTTACCGTTATTTTTTGACATAATATTAAAACTGCTGTTGATGAGGAAGACTCTTTTTCAAAATGAGACATTGTTCTGTGGAGGTCTATGAAGTATGCTTAATTTTACATTGAAGCAGTAGAAAGTATGTAGAAACTTTGATCCTTGCAGCAGACTTCTTGCTCATGTAAAGAACTTTGCGAGGCTGGAGTCATAGAATCTCTCTTTGCAATCTCTATGCAGGATTCTGGAATTCTTACTGACTTCCTGCATACGTAAATCTTTTCTGTTGAGCTTAGTATAAGAGTGCCTCACAATAACGGGGAAGAATATTGTTCAGTGCAGTAAATAATGAATGCATACACTCGAATCCATGTATGTGTATACTCTCTCCATTATGGACTGTTTTAAATAAGACTAAGACTTTTTTTTTCCTGGTGTGGAGGGAAGAAAAGGAAAAGGAAGGCACAACATCTTTCCTCCTTAATAGTTTTATAGAAAACAAGCTGCTGCTTCTACATTATTGTTCTGCTGACTTCCAGACTTGTATAACAGTTTTATCTTTTTAATGAAAAGTTATAAGGATAATTACAAAGCTGAAGAAAATAAATACAATTCCTTGAGAAATTTACTAAGATTTGTCTGGATTTTATATTTTCCCAAATTTCTTNAAATATCCTT
Organism: Steatornis caripensis; assembly: GCA_013398225.1. NCBI lineage: Eukaryota > Metazoa > Chordata > Aves > Caprimulgiformes > Steatornithidae > Steatornis > Steatornis caripensis. The sequence goes on along the minus strand of VZSC01013311.1, from coordinate 218,909 downwards.
ACTAGAATTACGTGAGTCTTTGCAGTATCTTCCTGAAAGCCATAACATTATACAGAAGTGTTTTTGAATACTTTGTCATTAATTTTATGTCTGAAGGACTGGTAATGTGAAAAAATTTGCAGTACTAAAAGTATTGCTGGTGTGGAGCATATTTCTGGGTTACTTCTTCTTTCCTTAAGATTATTAATTTAAATGGTATTATATATAAATTTTTAAATTCACAGAATTAAATGTGTTACATTTGGACTGAGCAAGAAAGTGTTTGGAGTATATTACAAATATTAATGGAAATGGATTCTAAAAATGTACCTCATTTGCTTAATTTCTGGTATGAAACTAATGAAATAATGAAATACATTTGTGTCTTTATTTTTATCCGTTCATGTTTACTTTTTTTGTACTGAAGTTGTTGCAATGTCACTCTTGACCTAGCATATTTTTGTGGCTTTAAATATTTGTATGCACAATATTATTATTATTTAAGTCTTGAAAAAAACCTAATTGGTCAAATGTACAAGGAGGGAGGCTAAGAAGCAATGTGTTTTTTCATATAATTTAATATGATATAAATGCCAGGAATAATCAATTTGTAGTCCAGAATGTAGGGAGAAGATAAGTGAGCTCACCATTGTTGAGAACTTGCTGGTGATATTGCATGAATACGATTTGCTTTCTAAAAGGTGAGACTTTGCCTGTAGATTAATTGTGTTAAAATGTATTTTGACTTTTTCATTTAGGGACGTGTTTATTTAGAAGAATTAGATAATGTTCCACTTCAATATACTCAACGTAAAGTTCTGACACCTATGTATTTACAGTCAGATATTGATACAGCAAAAGCTTTTTGAGTAGTTTGTTAAAAACTGCCTCCTCTCTCTCCACTGATGGCCTACAGTGCAGTGCAAATAAACTGCAATGTTGCCATCAAGTGCTAGCAATCGCTTTTCTTGGTGCATCTCCTCTTTGCTCCTGGCAGACCTGAGTGGTTAGACAGAAAGAATGCTGAACTCTGACAGTTCATGGAATGCCCAATATAAACTAGTAAAAATTTGCAAGACATATAGCTGTTGTAGTATATGCCAGAGGCTGGGTCAGACCCCACATTCCTTCAGTCAGAAAATCATAAAGTTTCCTTCAGTTCTTTAAAAGTCCTTTCATCTCAGCTAAGCCTGCTAGCTTAGCATCGTATGTCTGCATTTCAGTAAGATACCAAAAGACTCTCAAATTTTGATGAAATGTAACTTATCGTGTCATGTTTAAAATTCTGAAGACCTTTTTTTAATTTTAATCCTTAATCATTTCACACATGTGTATTATTTTACATAGGACTGAAGATAAATAAATTGAGTATGCCAAAAGATTTTATTTAGTTTCTGGGTTTGAAATTATTTGGATTATATGTAAACCAAAAGTTTGTTAGAAAAACTGGAATTTGAATGTAGACAGGAAGTTAATGAACTTCAAAGCTAGTTAAGAATAATTTTAAGTTCCGATATGAATCTGAATTCATGTGTTTCATCAAACTGCCATGCAGCTTTTTACTTTAAGTGGAAAAGGAAATACCTAACCATATTTTCTATGGAAAGTCCACTTTAATGGGAATGAAGTTAGTTAAAATGTTGCATGAATCTTTTAAATGATACATACAATCCCTTTTGCGAATACAATATTGAAACCATACTGGGGAAGAATCATGATAATTTTTGGAGTTATTCCAGTTCCACAGGTGGACTTCATAAGTTCGTGTAGTCAATGCTGCTTGTAGTACTAATGCCTTTAACAAGAAGATAATGCCACAGATGACTGCAGTCCACCTGGCCACCTCCATCCTGGATGTGTATGCTTGGCTGCCTATGCTGACAGTCAAACTCAATAATATGTTCCCCTGTAAAAATTTACACCGCCTTCTTTTTCTTTTCTTACACAGTGACTTTAAGCAGTTTTCTTTAACTCCTTTATTTTTTTAGGAGGTCTCTGTTTTTTCTTAAACATTTGCTGTGGGGTTTTTCCGCTTTGCGAACTGACAATAGAAAGTAACGATGGAGTTGTTAAAATTTCTTGCTGACTTTATTTTAGGCTCACAGCAGAGTTGCTACGTCTGCTCTGTGCAGAGTCACAAGTCAAAGAGCAAATAAAAACGTATGAAGGAGTTCCAGTCTTGCTCAGTTTACTCCATTCTGATCATATCAAACTTCTGTGGAGTATAGCTTGGATTCTAGTGCAGGTTTGTGAAGACCCTGAGACTAGTGTGGAAATCCGGATTTGGGGTGGAATCAAGCAGCTCCTTCATATACTACAGGGGTAGGTTTTCAGTCCTCAACCTTGTGGCCATTATATGAAACTGTTTCATATTTGAAGACATGTTTCATATTTAAGATATGTTAAGCCATGGTTTATCAAACAGCATCTTTGTTTTGTTCAGCTGGATGTGATGTCTGCAGAAGTTAAGAGGCTATTTAAAACATAATGAATAAGCAGTATTTTTTTCAGCTATGCGTATTTCATTGTTATCTTAAGCTGTTTTTCATATTTTCAGTATATAAACTAAATAATGAATAGGTTTTAAATGTCATTGCTGTCTACTTAGTTTCATTATTAGACACCTAGTTAGTAAGCTAGGATTGTGGATATAATTTATGAACGTGATAAAGGAATTTTCAGGTAAAAGGCTTGTTTGCTTTTTCAGAGTGTGTTAGTTAATTTAGTGAAAAACTTACAAATTTTCAGAACTTCAGAAATGGTTAACAAAGATATGTTAAGTGTGGGGTTTTTTTACACTGCACTTGGTTTGAGGTTTTTTTTGTTGTTTTTATTTTTTCTTTTTTTAGGGAAAGAAATCTTGTTTCTGATCGCTCTTCAGTTGGAAGTTTATCTAGTGCAAATGCAGCAGGGAGAATCCAGCATCTTCATTTGTCAGATGATTTGAGTCCTGATGAGATGCAAGAAAATACTTTCTCACTTCAAGCAGGTATATACGTAAAGCCTGATCCTCTGTTATGTGATTGCATGCACTTAAGCAAAGGGATTAAAAATATTTCAAAATTGAAATTGTAAACATTTATACCTGGTTTAGGGAGTGGGAGCACCAAGTCAACTGTGTTAATTTGTAAATTTGCGATACCAGCACATAGTTTCAAAAAGCACTTTTTTTTTTTTAGAAAGTAGCTAAGGCTAAAGTATTAAGTACATGGGAATCATATATATTTCTTCCACCTGTAAAAAATCTCAAAAATATATATATACATATTTAATTTTAGTTTCAGCCTGAGATTATTTTTATTTGATCGTACTTTTCCCTCTGTTCAAATTTCTATGGCAGATCAATCATGAATTGATTATGATGGAATTGGTTCATGAGAAGCTCGACATGAGCTGGCAATGTGTGCTTGCAGCCCAGAAGGCCAACTGTATCCTGGGCTGCATCAAAGGAAACATGACCAACAGGTTGAGGGAGGTGATTCTCTGCCTCTACTTAGCTCTCCTGAGACCCCACCTGGACTACTGGGTCCAGCTCTCAGGTCCCCAACACAAGAAGGACATGGACCTGTTGGAGTAAGTCCAGAGGAGGTCCATGGGAAGATGATGATGATCAGGGGACTGGAGCACCTCTCCTGTGAAGACAGGCTGAGAGCTGGGGTTGGTCAGCCTGGAGAAGAGAAGGCTCCGGGGAGATCTTGTAGCAGCCTTGCAATGCCTGAAGGGGGACAACAAGAGAGCTGGAGAGGAACTTTTTACAAGGGCCTGTAGTGATAGGATGAGGGGTAATGGCTTTAAACTGGAAGAGGGTAGATTTAGACTAGATATTAGGAAGAAATTCTTCATGATGAGGGCGGTGAGACATTGGTTACCCAGAGAAGTTGTGGATGCCCCCTCCCTGGAAGTGCTCAAGACCAGGTTGGCTAGGGCTTTGAGCAACCTGGTGTAGTGGAAGGTGACCCTGCACATGGCAGGGGTGGGTGAAACTAGGTGATCTTTAAGATATCTTCCAACCCAAACCATTCTGTGATCCTATGGAACTCTTTTAAAGTGGTATTTTAAAGTCTACGAGTCAGATGAGGATTCCTCAGTGTTGTGGAGAGACTAATCTTTAGAGGAGATTTCTCAATAGCACGTCAACTACCCATTCTGAAATACCTTCTGGAGGATCATGTGTTTTTCCAGTGACTATAGAAGCACAATGCAAAATATCCTTACTAGAATTACGTGAGTCTTTGCAGTATCTTCCTGAAAGCCATAACATTATACAGAAGTGTTTTTGAATACTTTGTCATTAATTTTATGTCTGAAGGACTGGTAATGTGAAAAAATTTGCAGTACTAAAAGTATTGCTGGTGTGGAGCATATTTCTGGGTTACTTCTTCTTTCCTTAAGGTCACTCAAGAAAGAGTATACACTGAACTTACAGAGGTCTTTTTCTATTCTGACTGAGTACTTATCTATATTTTTAGCCTTCTGTATTGGGTGTAGGTGGTAAGGTTTTGTTAGTGGGGGTCCTGCAGGCGTGCTCTCTGTGGGAAGAGATAAGATTCCCCTGTGCTGCACACAGCTGTTTCCAGCTGGCTTCACAGCAGACCCGCTGCTGGCCAAAGCTAAGCCCGTCAGCAAAGCCATCAGTGTGCATCTGTGAAAACATGGTTAAGAAAGGGCAAAAATGCTAGGTGAGCAGAGGACAGAGGGGTGGGGGAGAAAAGGGGGTGAGAAACTGCAGTGCAAACACCAAGGTCAGAGAAGAAAGGCAGGGGAAGGAGATGCTCTAGGCACCAGAGCAGAGATTCACCTGCAGCCCATGGGAGAGACCTCTGTGAAGGATGTATTCATGCTACAGCATGTGGAGAGGACCCACGCTGGAGCAGGGGAAAAGTGTGAGGAGTAAGGATCAGCAGAGTGGAACTGTTATATACTGACTATAACCCTCATCCACCACCCCTCAGCACTGCTAGAGCAGAGGATAAGAGGAGTCAGGAGTGAAGATGAGTCATGGGGGGGAAAAAAAGGATGGGGTTTGGGGGGGAGGCATTTTAGTTTTTTTGTCTCTTTTTTGGCTATCAAAATCTATTTCAATTGGCAATAAAGTAATTTTCCCCAAGTCAAGTCTGTTTTGCCTGTGGTGGTAACTGGTTACCAATCTCCCTGTCTTTATCTTGGCCCATGAGCTTTTCCATCCTATTTTATCCCTGTATCCTTTTAAGTAGGGAGAGTGAATGAGCAGCTGGATGGGCATTTGGCCCTTAGCTAAGGTTAACCCACTACGCTGCCTGAACATCTTTATGAATCTGGCCCTAAATGTTACATCTGAATTTTTATTCTAGCTTGTTGTGCTGCGATTACTGAACTGGTGCTCAATGAGACTAACGCTTACCAGGTAGTACAGGTAGGAAGACTTTATTCAGTTAAGTAAGACATTATAGATTGCAATTTGCCGTATTTGTTCTTATTAGTCACCATCATTTAATTAACAAACAAAATGCATTTGAAAGGGATTGGAAAATATGCCTTTATGTTGCTTTAGTGTCTCCATTTCTTTATGCATTTACACACAGAGATGTACACACAAAGTTATCAACATATGTATCTAGTTGTCTGGGATGATAAACGGCTTTATTTAGACAAGGTTCATTTTGGTTGGCATCTCTTGCCGTGCTCTTGCCTTATTCAAAATAAGGTAGTAAGTAAGAGCAATCACGGAATTAATGGAGAAATACAAATTCTGAATTTCATGAAGTTTATTAAAACAAATTCTGTGCAGCTTAATAATGGTCTGTTGTTGTTTCACAAACAATTTCTCTTTTCCTCAGAGTATGGTGTTTCTCAGATAACTTCCTGGCTCTCCTTTCCCAGGCTTGTGTTTCTAAACTGCATTTTAAAATGTAAAGTTTAAATCTGCTACAGTCTATAGTTCTGAAAACCGTTCTTAAAATCCCTGGTATATATTCCAGACATAGTCAAACACAAATATTTAGGACACTAATACTGGCTAAAAGCTGTAGCCATCTTATACTCTAAATGTTAAGTCAGTGATCAAAGCCTTTGAGTTAGTTTAAAACCCAAGTAGAGATATTCCTAGAGCAATTGAGAACAAAAGAGCCTTAAATAAGATGAGGAGAGAAGTTAGTTTATATTTCAAAACTATTGGTTAAGAAAGGAATGGAAATAAATCTAGAAAAAAATAATTTTCTATGTCTTTTAAGTGCTGAAATCTTCAATAAACCATACTGATTTAGACAACATTTTATCTGAACCAATATAACTGAATACATTTTATGCTGAGTCTGGTTTCATCAAAATAAAATATCACTTATTTAAATTGGATATATTTTGAAAACGATGCAACTCCTGGGGGACTTCAGAAATAAAAGGCTCATTTATTTTTCTGCATTGTTCTAGCAGTGCATTGTAACTGATGTCAGTAAATTGCTTAAAAATTGATGGGATGATGTGCAAGCTGGGAAAAGTGTTTCAAGCTTAACTTCTTCCTCCACTCATTCTGTTAAAAAGAGAGCGACCATTGTAAAAATATCAGCTAATGACCCCCTTTCAGATCAGGATATAGCTTCAAGCATGTTCATTTCAACTGTGGAGTTCCACCCTACAACAGCCTCTTTAATTTTAAATCCTGCTTATTTCTCTGTGCTAATATTACTTTGAGAGTTGCATGGTGAACAAGATGAAGGAACTCAGATTAAAAACAGATAGGGGAAGGTGATTTGCAGCTCTTTCAGTTATGTGCTGAGAAAGTCAAGCTAGGTGACATCTAAAGGTTTATCTCATTCAGTGGCAAAGAACTCTTGGTTCAGGCAGTTGAGAACCATTTCCTTCTGCTGTGGCTACCCTCTACCTGTCCATCCTATGTCCTCTAAACTTACAGCCTCGATAGCAGTCTGCAGCAGTTCTGATAGCAGGCCAGAATATGTTTATGACTCAATGGCTCTACTGCACAGCCTAAAACCGTAGCTCATCTCTGGCTTCATGAACAGTTTAAGAACACACGTCAGGAACTGCAGCAGAGCCTCTGCAGCGCTGACACACGTTGCCTTAAACTCTGCTAGAGCGGAGTCTCCAACAGGGAGCTTTTCAAGTAACTGGGAGCAGTACTGTAACTAAATCTACCAGTGCCCATCCATCAAACCAACACGATGGGTACGTTAATGGAGGACACAAGTATGGTTACTTGAAAATGGAAGCTGAAATGCAATACGTTTTTCACAAAACCGGGCACAGACATACCACTCAGGCTATGACTTCTGGTGTTTTTCTAGTTTATATTTATTGTGACTGGTTTTTGGTTCCTGACAGTTCAAAATAACCACAGAGAGATCTGGTGCTGCAATTTCCTTTACCTCTAGAGATAGAAGCGCTGCTTCATTATGTGTTCGCAAACTCTCTTTGCAGTATCAGTTTAAATGTAACGATGACTTCATTCTTAGTACATTTAAGTAATTTGAGCTTATAATTCAGCTGTGCAGTAGGATGTTGAGAACTTGTCAATTGGTATTAACTCCTGATTTATTTGAAGTAACATTGATTTTTATTTGTGGTTTCTATGCAAAGGAGTGCTATTAATGTTGACCTTTCTCTCCTTCCAGGCAAATGGAATATATACAATAGCAAAGCTGATTTTACCAAACCAAAAAAGGAATGCTGAAAAAGCAAATTTATTGCAGGTAACTCCCTCTATTACCATTGTATGTTGAAAGCCTCAAACAGTCCCTGAGAATTTTTTATGGTGTTAAAGTTTATTTTAAAGTGCAGTAAAACATCATACTGAAAGGGGGAAAAAACCCCAGCAAAACAAAACCAGGAATAACAAATGGCCCAGGAACTAAAAGTTAAATAGTGACTGAATTTCTGGTGTTCTGTTCTGATCTGCTTTTTTCGGGCACCTCATATAGTGTAATGGAAAGTGAGTATTTTTCTTGTGATAGTTTCTCCTCCACTTTTTCAGGCTGCCCAGCATCAGATCCTCTTTTTAGTGCCTTAAACTTAATTGAAACTCACTGTAGATTTGACACTGTACTAATATCTATTTTATTCTGGAGCATCTTACTGTGGCTGTTAAGTAAAATCCAGGAGAACATCACATGAAGTAGAGCAAATTTAAATGTAGGATAAATACAGAGCTATTAAGCATAGAATGGCTCTTGGTTTTGCATGTCAATACCACGATAAATGTACTGCTTTGATGCAACTTAGGCTAAAAGTTGTAAGTAGTAATTAATTATCTGGCAGCTCTTCTCCAGCCTTGTGAAATGGTGTCGGTGTCTCTCTAAGCTGTAGGAAAGTAGTGGTCTGGGATTCAGAGATGAACGCTGCTGCTGCTGCAGTTGCACTTCTGTGGGCAAGTGTGAGGAAGTCCTTAGCACAGGTGAATGCAGTCAGATCCTGCCTCTCACTTGGTCTTTGTTCTGGCATAGCCATACACTAACATGGCTACATAGCTACTCAACTATCTAATCAGGTAGACATGTCTGGATAGCGAGGGAAGACATTTCCACAAAAAAAATTTCATTGTAGTATCATCTTCCTCAATGCAGTTCTTCTAGGTTACAGTTGGAGTGCAGATTCAGTGTAGTAGGTACATTTCTTCTGCAATGAGGTTTTATAGTGCACTTCAGTTAAATCATCTTAAGGGTGAGATACATAAAAATTTTCCTAGAGGGTACATGAAACTAGCAAGGAGTCTAATAAACTGGAGCCTGTGCTCATTGCAGGTGCCTTATACGACTGTAAGGATCTTAATTGCCCACCAAGATTTTTAGATTCCAGAAGAATGTGGTAAGAAATAAATCACAAGAGATATCAAGCAACTGTATTTGGGTTAAACATGAAGCCATGTGTATTAATAAAGGATTTAATGATCACATACAAAAATTAAACCTCCTTCAGGCAAACAATAGGAAGTATATTTTTTTAATGAGACCTTGTTCAGATTCCCACGCTGCTATCTGTATTATCTTTATCATTGTTACTGCTATGCAATACAGTTGCAGCTACTGGAATACCCTTTTTGAATTTCATAGGCATTTTTATCGCTATGCTGGCCTGATTTCTTTACTGCTCTGTTGTCTGTGTTTTCAGTGATTAAATTTTCAGCTTCTTTATACCATGTTGCCATAGTGATCTTATTCCGTTACTTCAAGTGTGGCAGTGATGTCAGCCATTTATTCTGCATATGTGCTATATATAAAAATCATCATGCCTTAACTGAAGCATATCACAAGTCTTAATATTTAATCTCACAATATTAGTCTGAGAAAGACAATTATTGCCTTTTAAAATACGTACTTAGCTCATTGTTAATCTATTAACGTGCCCCTTCACTGATGGGCTTTCTACAGTAAGGTCTATGTATAGTCTCTAAAAAGAAAAACTTTCAAGGCAGCAACTGTGGCCCAGCCAGTCTGGGTTATTTTGTACAGCTGAGTTGTGACTGTCATTCCCTGTGGAATATTAGACTTCGTAACACACCATCCTTCTCCTGTGATGAGGAATTTACTTTGGACAAAAAAGAAACATTGTAAAAGAAGCAAGTTCTTAGCAGCATAAACATCTATTCCTTTTCTGTAAAATTTCAAGTATCCTACTTCCTTCAAACGTAGCATTTGGCCTTTATTTTCTTCATTTGGTTAATTTTCTATATATTGAAACATGTGTTTTAAACATTGGGATTAATTCCGCAGTTATCACTAAGACGTAGTTACCATTGTCTGAATAAGGATTATCATACTGGACTGCAGTAGCATTTTAGTCACTGATGCAATAAAGTAATTCTAAATTATCTTAAAGGCATTTACTATTTGCACTGTTTCAGATATCAATACCTTATTTCCCTTTGGCTTACTTTATATAGTCATCTTTGTTTGTTCAGCCATATGTTTGCCATACTGTTGAATCTTGATAGACAGAATTAAACATGAGTTACATAAAACCATACATATTAACTACCTGCCAGTGGCTTTTAAAAATAAACTTTCTTCAGCAGAGATCATATAGAAACTAAGGTACATAAAGATAGAAACTGAGGTACAGAAAGATCTTTGTAAATATAATGAATGTAGTATTAAAAAAAATAGTTGACTGTTCTCTCTCTCTCAATTTTCTTTTTTTTTATTTTTTTTGTTCCCAGTTAGATCTTATGGTGTTCTTCGCTGCATATTTCAGAAAAAATGTCAAATGCTGTTTCTACTGCATCAGTACAAAATGACCGATTACATTAATCTGTTTCAGCATTGTAGAGGAGAGCAGGTCTCAAGTCTTGAGCTACATGCAAATAGAGATGATTAAGACTTAGATGCTTTTTTAACTGTAGTAACTCACTTTTTTTCTCTCTTTCGTTTTTTTTTTTTTTTCCAAAATGGCCCTGCCTACTTTTAAAATACTGGAGGAACTTAATGTATTTTTACTCTTTTCATTATCAGGTTAATAACAAAATGTATCTAGTCATTTAAGTGCAAAGTTTACCAGTGCGTAAAGTCAAGGGAAAGCCTCGATGTTTATCAGTGGCTGTTCCATTTCTGTATAAGTTTGTCATTAATTTTAATATTTTCCTACTATAGCGTTATGCTCTCAGAGCCCTGAGATTTCTCTTCAGTATGGAAAGAAATCGACGTATCTTTAAAAGGTATGTTAACAAAATGTTTTGTGAAACTCCTTTAGGATAGCTCTCAAAAGTTGTTATTCCGATCAGAAGGTCATGTTTGTTAAATGTCATTTCTTTCAACAAAAAGAAATAGTAACAGACAACTTCTGACCTGTCCACAGCTACAAATAGCCCTCCCTGCATTGCATCAGTGCCAGCCTACAAGATTTAGACTTTCAGTGTGGGAACTTCTAGTATATGTATGCCAGAGAACCTAGCTCTATAGGGGCTTCTTTCTCTTCCCTGAATCAAGGTTTAAAATATGTTGAGGAAAGATTTAATACTATTGGAGATAAACCATACTTTTGTCCTGAAGATTAGCAGATGAAGTTACAGCCTTGGATAGTAGCAAGTAACTGGGAGCAGTAAATTTTTTCTCCCTCCATTCCTTCACATGGGAATGACTTTGCATCAAGCTGGTTTACTTAGTGTTGCTGAAAGGTTTGGATCAATAAGGATAAAATGTCTTTCACCAATTAACCCTTTTTTACCAGTAAGATGACAGTTTCATCAGGCTGGCTAAAAAGGCTGTGTAAAACCTAACAGTTTGATTTGTGGGGTTAGCATTGTAATCATGCTGCCTAGAAGGTCTGCCTGTCAGTAGTGTGGTACAGTGATTCTGTATCATAAATTACTAGAAATCTAAATACAACTTTTCTGTTATTTTTACTTTTAAAAAGTGGATTTTGTACTGAAAGGACCCCAGTTTGTAATGAATGTACATGATTAGTGTCAAGTTTTGAACGTGATAAATCTGGACTGATGTGCTGTGTTTTGTATTTTTCCAGATGCCTTAATTTTCTGTATTTCTGCTTCTGCCAGAACTTTAAAAAGAAACAAATCTTCAGTTAAGCATGTCAGAAATGAAATATTGCCTACTGTCTGTTAGCTTTTGCTTTTCTCAGTCCCTTTCATCTTTTAAACTGGACTTCTTGGACAAAAATTCTAAGATGAGTGTCGTGATTCTTTTAAATGCAGACAAATGTTAATCCTGTTAATGCATTACAAGAAGGAACTTTGAGATAAAGTGACAACAAACGTAATATAAAGTACTATAAGAAAAAAATAGGGAAATTACTGGAAACTCAGGAGATGTGTTGACTTTAAAAAGGCTTATACTTGTTTGGAGAACTGGCATTTATGTTAATATCCAACCCATGGAGGCTGAAGTCTAACTTTTGAAAGGTCCTTTAACTCATGATGTAAGAGGGTTAATATCTGAATAGGTTAGTGAAAAGTAAGTGTTTTATTTAGAAAGTTCTAAAATAAGTTGTAATAATAAACATTGAAAAGTCTTTGCTGTACATTAATAGCTACTGTGTACACTGTTTCTAAAATATATAAAAATTTAAACCTTTGTAGACTTTTCCCTACCGACTTGTTCGAAATCTTCATTGATATTGGACATTATGTGCGTGATATCAGTGCTTATGAAGAGTTGGTATCAAAGCTAAATTTATTAAAGGTAAGTAAAAGACTTCATAGCTTTAAGAAGCTGTATTCTTTGCACATTCTTAGCACAAAAAAAGACATGGAATATTTTATATTTATTTTTTTGTAATTTAATTTATAACCAGGAAGATGAACTGAAGCAAATTGCTGAAAGTATTGAAAGCATGAATCAGAATAAGACACCTACAAAATATATAGGCAATTATGCAATTTTAGAGCACCTTGGCAGTGGAGCTTTTGGAATTGTGTATAAGGTAAATTTCCCATTTGATATTAATTTACAGGTTTGAGAGGAGGGTTTGTGAAGAGGGTCTAATATCTATTTTTGGCACTACCTTCCTTTGAATTTCACTAGAGGAATGCCGGTGTGAAAAGGCCGCTGTGGATCTGGGATTATTGTTAGTATTTACTGTGATTTTGTTTGTCCCCTCTTGTATTTATAAAATAGACCAGTGTATCTCTTAGATTTCCTGCTTTTTCTGTCTTCTAATTCCTTTCCGCAAAAAGCATGTTTTATGTGAAAAGCAACAGCGGACACAGATACAGATGTTACTTTAAACACTGTGGCAAGTTAAGCAGTGTACTGCTAACCTGTGTTGTGGGGCTCCAGTTCTTTTGACTAATCCCATCATACAGAGAAAAAGCTTTGACTCTACTAACTAATCTGGTAGCCATAATAATATCCTTTCTGTCCCAATTATAGGAATTTTACAAGGTCTTGATATTTTTTATAGGTTAGAAAACATAATGGACAAAATCTCCTGGCAATGAAGGAAGTCAAATTACACAATCCAGCATTTGGAAAGGATAAAAAAGACAGAGACAGGAGTGTCAAGGACATTGTCTCTGAATTAACCATCATCAAAGAACAGGTATGACTCATGGACTCTAGTTTCACATATGGACATTCTGCTGCTAGCATTATTAACTGTGAGTTCTGATGTAGCAGGGCTTCCGGCTGCTGTTGCTATTTTTGTCTGATCAGTATAACATTGGCCCTTGTTACCTGAATGCTGCCCATATTGAAAACCTTCTTATTATAGTGTTAACAGCAGTGCAAATGCTCATTACTAAAGATTTTTACTTTGTGTTGCAGTATTTGAACTTTTTTCAGGAAGATTGCAATGGAAAACTGATGAATCTTTGTTCCGTTTAATGAATTCTTGGGTTTAAAACCTAGTGAGAACGTAGTCTTTTTTGTAATTTGAAGATTAAAAAACCAGACTGATCGTTAGTGTTCTTAGGCTAAGCAAGCCAATACTTTGATGCAGATGTAATTGCCTGTCTTCAGACTTCATTTAATCTCTTTCAGTTATTAAGGGGAGAGTGGATAGGAGTCATCCTGTATTTTCCTCCTGGTTGCTCTAGTAATGTGTAATGCTTCTCTGTGTTTGGGGTAGCAGCGAGGTCTACTACACTGCGGTTCTTAAGCAAGTTTGTGGAATCCTTCCTTCCAATGTGTAGCGAAGCATTACAAATACAGTGCCATCAGTTTTACTGTTCTAAACATCTAAATTTCTCATTGTAGCTTTATCATCCAAATGTTGTACGGTATTACAGAACCTTCTTGGAAAGTAAGTATAAAAGCAGAGAATTACCACATTGTACATTATGAAGAACTAGAAATACATAATAAAAGCACTTACTGCTTGGAAGGAGTGTGCCAAATTTGAGTAATAAATGGTAATATTTTTTTCAAGAACTTCTACTCTTCAGACAGGCTTATAGTCCTTTAAAATTGAAAAAATGATGAGGAATAATATTTATATTTGTTGACATATGAGTAAAACTAGATGCGATGTAAACAGGTAGAAAGCATCATTCTCATCTTACAGAGTTAGGGATCCCAGATTTACAAACAGAATGCTATGTAGCGAGAAAAGCTATAGAAACTAGTAGAATAAAAAAATAGATTGCTCAGCCATACTTAGTTTTCTTCTTTATAAGGAGCTAGCTACGTACACCTGCCCACGGAGTGACCAGCAGATGATGATTTCCTTATAGTTGCTGTGATATAAATAGAGGAAAAAATGGAATAACAAGGAGTAGAACTATGATTAAAATGTGTTTGTACAAATACATTTTTAAAAAATAAAAATTAACAACTTTAAAAATATATTTTAGCCTCAAATATTCTTATTTTCAAATGCCTTTTGTATAAATGTAATGTTCTATTAGTTCATTTTCTTTTATGTAGATGACAGATTGTACATAGTCATGGAACTCATAGAGGGAGTGCCATTGGGAGAACACTTCCACTCTTTAAAGGAAAAGCAGCAACAGTTTACAGAGGAAAGAATATGGCATATATTTATCCAAGTAAGTGGCTCTTTTTTTTTTTTTCTTGTTTTGTTACCAGGACTTTCCTGCGTGTAATTAGTAGCACCATTTATGTTTGGTAGGCTAATAAATGGCAAAGTAATGCTTATTATATCAGGCACTAATATCAGATATGAATTTAGTTTTCTATATCTTTATTTAGGTTGTAGTTAAGAATCTTTGTAAAGCTCTTCCTGTTCATTTTTAAGCTTTGTTTAGCTCTTCGTTATTTGCATAAAGAGAAAAGGATTGTTCATCGAGATCTCACTCCAAACAATGTCATGCTGGGGGATAAAGACAAAGTTACAATTAGTAAGTAGAGCTACTTTACTTGAAGAGAATTTCCCATGATGTACGTGAGTAGAATTTCTGTACTGAAACTCTCAGAAGGTTTCAGATTCCAGGGCATTGGTCACTATGCCTGGAAGGTAGTAAATTATTGCATTATTATAATGTGGTGTGAAATAATTGCTAATGCAGATTTTGTGATCATTGCCACCAGTGTCATCAGCCATGACTATATTTTTTGCAACTATGTGTGTCAAATATGATGGAGGAGATTATTTAGCTCTAAAAAAGTTAAACTATATTTATTCTTCAATGCCTGTTCTTATTTAAATCAGTAAGAATGTTGAGATAACCAGATTAGAAAACAAGTGCTAATGAACGTACAAAGTACAATAGCCATCTGTTCTATCCCAGTACTATCATGCAATTGTTTAGTACTCATCAACTGTTGCCGGTGGTCAGCTGCAGTAAGGTGCTATTTCTCTAAGCCTGTGGTAGTGAAAATTCTTGGTGGATGCTTCTGTAATCTCCACAGTGTGGAGGAAGGAGCCTAGGCAGGTTTCAGGATAGGGTTTGAAAGCAGTGTATATGTGAGCTGTTAGTCCAAACTGTGACAAAATTTTACTCTTTAAGTGTATTAACACAACCTTACAGGCAATTCAGATACTGTAGTTTTTAAAGTTTTCAAAGAACTACCACATGCTTTCTTACTATTCATGACACAGAACTAAATAAATATCTTGAATACTGCAGAATTGTTGTAAGAAGTCTTGATATAAAAATCAATCCCTCTCCTTTAAAAATAACAGGGAAGCGTAGACATATGTGCACACCCAGCACCAAACACTCAGCTATAATAGGCAAATATGTTTAACAACTGTTGTTTTATAGTAAATGTTTATACCTGATAATGTACATGCAATTTAATAATGAATGTCTTCAAGTATGTGCTAAAACCCTCTGATTATTAGTAATGATATAGTTTTGAAAAAAGGTGATTTAATGGAACATTTGTCTCTGAGTGGTGAAAATAAATATTCAGAATATTATTTTAAGGTGAAGTATCATATAGTTGTATTTTATATCAACATACTGCCACTGAGGGGCACTCTTGTCTTGATTTAACACCTTTGATTTACCTCTGGTCCAATAGAGCTATAAAGAATTATAAATGTACTTATCGATGTAAGCTCAAAATTACCTTTGATAAGCATTTCTACTTCTGTCAAAGATTTACAGGAGTTGAGGAAAATTGGAAGAACCAAAACTTATTTTGACCATTTCTACAGTGATTGGTTCAAAACTATTGTAATATTGACAGAAACACTTTATTTAGTATCTTAATCAGTACCAATGTACATTGAATTTTCAGAGGGAGCTGAAGACCTGTTACTTCTGAATTTTACTTCTGAATTTTACTAAGCCTTGTTGTTTTATAGCCTTAATGAAATTAAGAATAATTTACTGTCTTTCCAATTATAGTAAATATGTGCTATATTGGTGCATGTGGTGGTATTATGCCTAACTTGTACAGTCCATATATGCTAAAGACTGGAGCATTTGTGATCTTGGTACTTATGTCTCACAATATTTCTGGATAATCCATTTGAGAATTTCGAGTGGTTCTAGATGGAAGTTAATACAAAATGTCAGATGAAGGTGGAAGCTTATGCTCAAATATTGAGAAATCTTAAAGCTGCCCCTGCAGTGAATTTAACCTGTAAGCTTCTATAGGTCTGCCCTAAGATCTACTCAGAACTGTAATTCTGTTTTTACAGTCTGCACTGTCATCCTAAAGAGAGAGATTTCAATTTGCTAGAGTCTTTCAATCTCAAAACTGTCCAAAACATGTCTCAATCTAACTAGAATAATATTCCTATGGGCTACCTGTGAAGCAATGCTGTGCGACTATGTAATTAAGATGCGGCCTCCAATGATCAAAATTATTTTGCTTCATAGAAGAAGCTCATATATCTTATAATGCTGCTCTTTTTGCTTTTCCTCAACCAGTCCTTCTGGAAATGGTAACTCTTGTTAATCTTTTGCTGTGAGAATCTGCAGGATGACAATATAACAAAGTCACCTTATTCCTCTGTAACTAAAATTCTTCAAATATGTTGTTTTTAGAGAGGTGCCTTAGTTTCAGACTGTCATGGTAGGTTTTGATTTAAAAAAAAAAAAAGGCAGCAATACGCTGGAGCAAAGTGCTTCTATAGGCTAAGACTTTCATTCTGTACTATTCACGGCTATGCAGCAGCCCCAACACCAAACTGCTCTAAGAAAGTTCTGGGACCCACAGGTAGGCATTTCTCACCATGGATGTGAAACTGGGCCACTCACATTCCAAATCTCATGAAGACCTCTTGTACAGTTTCTGAGTTTACACTGATTGAAAAGGAAAGAGTGCATAGTGTGGGAGACATTCCCACCTTGCTGTCAGCACAGAAAAAAATAAACCTGCTAAAGAACTATGCTTGCTTGTCCTGAATTCATGGAGAAATTGCTACATACAGGTGACCCTTGTAGAACAATTCCAGCAGAACTTGGTAGGCAGGAATGTATGGTGAAAAGTGGCTGAAAACTAGAATTCATACAGAGAGAGAACTCTGCAACCCGCCTGGCACAATGTAAGGTGAAGCTATGAGGGGCCTTTTCTAGAGATGGTCTCTGAATATCATGTCTATAGGCTTCACTGAAAAAAGAATACCTGAGGTAATAGTAAAAAGAATTTTTTAATCTGTATATTCACACTATGTTTTCTTTTTCTTAAATATTGAGTGTGATTAGATGCTATCCTTATCCAGGTCTGTTCGTGGTTTTGCTTTTAAACTTATACAAGATACGAATGAAAGTCCTAAGCCCAAGAGGTGCTTCATTCTAATGTGAAGATTATATAACAGTATTTCTGTTTCCCATGACATCTTTTGCATGTGTCAGTTAAAGTTGAATTATCCCAGTCTTTTTTCAGGCTCTTTTAAGTCGTGTGTTGCAAATGGAAGCAGACATTTACAATTTGATCCTAGCCAGGCTAGTGATGATACACGATCTCTGTTTCTGACTGTAGAGAACTTCAAGCATGGTGCTGTTATGTAGTCTCTGAAATTGCCTACCCTACTCATTTGTTCTGTTTCATCTCTGACATAAGCTTGATAGGAAGGGGGCCATAAATACCATCTCTTATATGTTGGTACAGCATTTAATCATAATTAGCTGAGCTACAAATTTACAAAAATAAAAATATTACATCATGATAACCTGCAGTTTCATGAAACACCTCATTTAAATTGGCAGAAAAATGTTACTGAAATTGTATGTGTCTGGTCAGGTTGATTGTCTGACTTGTAATTTCTGAAACACACACACAGAAAAGTAGAATTATAGACACAGCCTGAATGAAAGTTGTTTTGTGTAGGGTTTTAGAGATTCATTGAACCAATATTGTTTGTGGCTCTCAGTTTTTAATCTCCCCAGAGTTTTTGTATAAGACATTGAGAATTCACGGTTTTCTGAATGTAAAATCTGTGTCTGCTTTTATTGCAGCTATGTTTTACTGCAGCTGTATTTTGTTTCTAGCACAGCATACTTCTGTCTAGAGCTCCATAGCTGCACCCGTTTGTAGGACAAACAGATGACTCTGTAGATCATCACTTTTCCTCAGTGTCATCTAGTTGCAGCAAGGTTTAGATCTTGATGGTCAAAGAAAGCTGTGTGATATCACTTTGATACCTCTCAGGTCTGATATCAGGGAGAATTGTGAAGGGTTCCATACACTGTTTTGAGTGGCATGCTCTGTTTAATGTTTAGTACACGTGATACAATAGCAGCAGAAAGGATCTGTATGGAACTGAAACCTAGGATTATATAGCAGCAATACTGGTTTTGAGACAACTCACCTGTCTCAAATACACTTCTAGTCATAGCAGGAAGCCGTGAAGTGTCAGAATGGTGAAGTGAATGAGACATGAAAAGTTCAAATAGTTGTTGGATGCTGGAAGAAAGCTACTTTTTAATTTTGTAATTTAGAATACTTGCTTGTTGAGTGCACTTTTTTTAAAAGACCTAATGGCTCTTGATTCTGTGCCATGCCCAGAGAAGCAGTGGCCATGAGGTCAAGTGGATATAGCTAGTCTGTTGTGTGTTAGTCACTACTTTTTGGAGTTACTTGGATCAATGCTCGGGTTTTTTGCAGATTATATGGCTCATTTAACCAGTCTTTGTTGTCAGAATCGCTACCGTTCATACTAAGACTCAAGGAAATACTTGTAGTACTTAATTTTCAAAGCTTCCAAAATAGGCTGAGTGAAATTTTCCACTTGTTTACATTCACACTGTAAGTCAAGCATTCTGGACACTATTGGTGGATTAATAGCACAATTGTGCTTCTTTCTACAAATCTCAGTTCTAGATGTATGTTCATGCTAATGTGCTTAGTGCAGAAATTATAAGCTTCACAAAACTGACAGATTGACAGACTGAGTTTACAAAGCATTGATGTTAGCACACAGGAGAATGATAGAATAGCTAGAAAGGTGTATCTGGGAATGATGAGAAATTATTTCTGTTCCCATTCTATTGAAGGAGAACAGTAGAATAAGTATATACTACTGTGGATTAAATTGCACATTATCTTGATTTTTAGGATATGCTTTCATGGAAAATAAAATTAAAGTTCTATTTCTATCTTCCAGATCACTTTAACTCAGTAAGTTGCTAACAGTTTACAGATTACAGTTGAAAACTTGCTGAAGAGAAGCAAAGTGATTTTGTCTCGTCCTGAACATTTCAGGGTAGAAGAAGAAACTGTTCAATGCGAACACAGTGACTATCTGACCTGAGTAGGTCTGAAATTCACATATGTGGTGAATTTGATGCTCCATTCATCCTTTTTTGCCTTGGTTTTGGTCTTTGTGTGTATTTTTGATTTTAGGATAAATTCATGGCATTTTCAAATAGGATTCAAATGTAAATTAAGGCAACAAATGTGCAAATATGAGACCAGTGTTGTCAAGATTTAGTATCTGGAAAGTTTTCCTCGTGTTTTAACTGTAGAAGATCAACCTAGTAGGTGAAATCTTTGGGAAATAAAATGGCAAACAAAAAACCAGATTCTGTCAATAAAGAGAGAAAAAACCATCGCAGGTACCTAAAATGCTAATTTAAGAAACTGCTAAGATTTAGAAATTTTACAGCTATTATGAAAGCTGAAGAGATCATTCTGTAGGAGGTTAAGATAGTAGTCAAGTCAGCCTACTCATTTTTCATAGTTCTCTATTCCCTTCATGTCCTCTTCCTTGGCACGTTAATGTTTTCTGAAACAATCTCACTCATTATCACTTATCCTGCTACCCTAAACACAATGTAAACAAGTGAAAACAAGTGAAGAAGGGTGTTTCAGAATCTAAAGGATTATGATGGCATCATTTTGTGTTCATTTTTCTTCCTATTTGAGGACTGTCTTGCATGGTAGTTTGACTATTTTTTAAGGAATTAAAAAAAAATTAAACATTTATTTTTCTAGATTCCTGATATACAGAGAAAAAACAATCAAGGCTTAATGTTTACAATCACAGTACAAAATCTAGTAAAATATAATAATAGTGTAGAGAGAGATGACTATTGGTAATGAATTGCTGGTGAAATTGCATGTCTAGTCATAGTTTATAGAGATCAATCTAATGGTGAAAGTTTGTTAGTTTTTTATTGTCTTTGAACAGCCTTAAAAATAATTTTCACTTTCAGCAAAGGATGCCAAGCTTCCAGCCATTAGAGAAATTAACTGTAAAGGAATGTGTCAGTTGAGGTTCCACAGTAGACAAAGCACCAAAAACTATTGCCATGAAAATTTTATTTTAGAAAACGTGCTTGCTAGGTTGGTGTACCTACCATTCCCCTCAGTTTACTTGTATGTATTAGGATGGTACAATAATTTGTAGTGGTGATATGCGTGTAATTCACATGAACCTGAAAAAATTAAAGTAGTGTTTAAAACTGGAGAAAGTATAATTTTTCCAAAATGACGTGCAGTTTAAAACAGCCATTCTCTCTTTTTGGGCAGACAGATGGATCTTTCCACTGATGCCATTAAAGCTCCAAGACTGCTTCCTCATGAAAATGTGTCATCCACTAGCATTTTGGTTTTTCTTCAGCTGTACTACAAAATAACCATTGCTTGTTTTATTTTTGGTCCAAAAGGGGTAATTTTTACTTTTCAGGAAAGTGGGACAATCTTAACAGTCAAAATGAAGGGGTTTGTTATTTTGGGAGGATGAGGGAGTTGCCTCTCTAATGCAATTCTATTCCTGCATTGCGAGACTACAGAGGGCAACAAAAATCCTCTGAAGTGGTAGACAATTCAATGATTTTAGGACTGCAATATCAAGTCTGGGAGTAGGTTAAAGCAGCCTGAAACTAGCCTAGAAAAAGGGTGAGCTAAACTTACGAAGACACAAGTTCTGGATGAGCTGGTTTGTAAAAGAGGGGCAGGACTGGTCTTTTTTATGGCGGAGGGTTACTAGCTCATATTTCTTGTAGAATCTTGCTCTGAATTGCTAAGCTGGGTTTCTAATTTCCCCTTTGGATGGATTGATGCAGCATGCATTTCTGCATCCTGATGTTGGCAGTGGCTGGATAGCCTGCCTGCCCTTTGCCTTCCTTCTGTTTTGTGCTATCTCTTTGCCTTTGTTCTTACCAGCCATCTAATTTACTGGCTGACAAAGCTTTCACTGGTCTTCTCAGTATGACTTGCTAAGGGCTTTTCTCTTCCGTTTTTCTCTGGCCACCTTTATTCTGCTGTTACTTATCATGATATTGCCAGCACTGATACAGTTCCTTCCAGCAAGTACTTACAACACTTCTATTAATTGGTAGGTTGCTTTTTTTTGTGAGAATGGAAGTTGTAGGAAAATGTTTGGTAGCTGTAAGTTTTGAATTTCATTCTGAAATTGCTGAGATTCATGATCACATACATCTGCATTCGCGCAGATACATGTGAATTGGTTAGGTCTATCTTCTGAGGACTGGGCCCATTCCTGTACTTAAGAGCTATGTCTTAATGCTTGGTGTTCCACTGTTAATTCATAACTGTAGTAAATAGAGATGGTTCAGGATGAATACTTTCTTTAATAAGTAAGATTTTGAATTTCAGGAGCACCAATAAGATCATAACATAAGAATCACTAGATCAGATCAAAGATTTATGTTGATCTCTGTGCTAAAAGCTGACATTTGGGTAAAGTTCATAAGAAGCTGAGCAAGTATTGAGTAATCTTGCTCTCACAGTTCCCTTCCAGCTTCGAAAAGACATAGTCCTATGGTGAGAAGCTGTTTCAGGAGATAGCCAGGTATTAGTTGTCGCGATGGGTCCTCGTTAATCAAGCCTCAGTCCATACCTGAAACAATGAATACCAGTTAATAGGGGTCATCTTTATTTTTGGTCATATCTTCATTTAATGATATGGGAGGCAGGCCTCTTGCAGTTCTCAGAAGTGATTTCAGTTGTTCGTTATTGTAGTGACTTTTGGCATCAAATACCACATAAAGAATCCTGGAGTATTAAAAGTTGTAGGCCAATTTATAAGCTGCAGACAGATGCCTAAATAAATTAAAAGAACCAAGTCCACTAGTTCGATGTAGTTCAAAATTTGCCAGTTCCTTTTCATTCAATTCTATATTATGGGATTGAAAAAACTAAAAAAAAGCCATTGACATTTAATGTAAAGCTGATTGTCTTGTGCTTTACATTCCTTAGCTTTGGCAGAACCAGTTGTATTTAGGAGCTTCTTGGTAGTGTCAAGACAATTTAGCAGAACTTGAAAAAAGTTACTGCCTGTGAAATGGTTTTTTTCCCCTCTGTTTCTGAGGACCTTAGCCTAAAAGGAAGAGAATATATTTAGTCCGTCTGGCTTATTTTTCCCTTGCTTTCTTTTGTCCAGATAATCACTATTGTTGTATTAAAATCAACTACTTCTTCAGAACAGAGATGTCCAGCTCTCCTCTTTCCTTTCCTAAATCTTTCAAGTACCAGGAACTGAATTTAGATGTAATGCCTTAATACTTGTTCTTTGTAGAATAATAGGTGAAGGGTTCCAAAGGAGGTATTTAGAATGATTCACCCTGATTAATTCAGGGAAGTATCAACATTGCAAAAATCTCTGGTCCTTTTGGGATTGATATGCCCTGGAGTGAACTGCCTGAGGACTGTCTTGACTCAAGGGCAAAAGGGAGGCCTCCCGGTGATCCTGTTAATTTAGCATTCTTTCTACTTACATTTTCCAAGCACTGCAGAGCTAGTCCTTTGCACATTTTGTTCAAAGAGAAATGGTCTGTGGCCTGGATACCTAGATTTGACTTTCTTATGGTTAAGAGGCCCTTTCTGAATAGGAGATTTACTCCTTTTCAGACCCTTAAGGCTCCCCCTGAGCAAGAGCCAACAAAAACTAATTTTTCTGATGTTCGTTTCTTCTCATCTGCAGCTTTTTTCGATGGCTAGAAACATTTTGAACTAAAATGTTTATGAACTATCTCACTGTAAAAACAATTGGAATAGGAATGCTATGGGCTCCGTCGAAGTTGAAAACGAGCCTTAAAATATTTTAAACAATAGTATTTACCACACAGATCTTCCCAATTCTGAAATAGTATTACAATACAAAAATTATTAACAGACTTTAACAAGTACAATGGTTTTTCTCTTGCTCTCTGTGCTTGGATGTAATAAAGCGCAATGTGTTTTAGCTGCATTGTTGTATTGAGGCAACAGTAAAGTATTGAATTGAAAAAAAACCAGCTTGGAAGTGTTTGCATGGAATTTAGATTAAAAATATAATCTCTAAAGACTGTGTGTGACAATTTTGTGAAAGACTACCTGATAATTACACAAAAGACACTTATGTTAACATAATTGCACAATCATCTAAGTCTACATCTTTTGTCACAAGGTAAGGCTAAGATTTACTATTATTTCTTACCAAATGCAATCTTTGAATATGAACTATTCAGATATTAGCCCCCCCAAACGCCTTTGAAATTAAATTTCTGAGAAAGTCCGCCTTTCCCAGCTATCATAATTTGAAGGACAGCGAAATAATTACTAACTTCATTACATTATTTTTTCCATTAATTTGGGCATTAGATCACTGCTTATTAGATACTTACCGTTGTCATGCAGTTGATTGGAATATATTAATAGAAACCTGAAACTGGTCATGTAGTTTGGATTGAAAGCATCAGAGGTGTGTTTTATAATATTTTTAAAGCTGGTAGGCCTGATTCAAACATAAGTTGCTGATTAATGTGGAGGAGGATAGTATGGTCCAGTACTGTGAAAAGTGAAAGATAACCCCCCCCCAAACCTTCTCTCCACCTTCCCCCAACTTTTCAGCTGTTGTGAACCAGCACCGATTGTCATGCAAAGAAGGTGGTTATTGACATGTGAATCTTTTTTTCTTTATTGTAGCTGACTTTGGGCTTGCAAAGCAAAAGCAAGAAAACAGCAAACTTGCATCCGTAGTAGGAACCATTCTATACTCATGGTAAGTACTCCTGCATACAACATTCAGTCTGGTGACTTCCATCGTCATGATTACTTTTTTGGAGCAGACAGGCGTGTTACAATGGAGTAAGGAACAAGGTGCAAGTTACCCACCCACAGCTGCTCTGCAGTAGTTGATCGCCTGCCTATTTTGCTGTTGCCTATTCTTGCATATGGTGCTTACTGTGGGTTAAATTGGTGCAAAAATGAAGTAACTGTCATTGTGTAGTAATTTATTCATCTACTTATATCATTATAGGTAAAAAAATGTGTTTTCAAGCTGTAAAAAGAGATAGGTAAACAATCTAAGTTAATTTTAATGGCTTTTAATGTAATTGTGACTTCAGTGTTCAGTTACATTGTATATATGGACAGCTTACTTTGAAAAATATTTGAAGTTGGTGCTAGTGGATTTGTTTTGGATCAGTAGGCATTTGATTTTAATAATTGAACTGAAAAAATATTGTCTAAAATTTGAAATTTTCAAAGGTGGAAAAACGCTTCTTAGTGAGCAAAAGTGAGGTGATTGCAAGGCTGCATTAATTGGTTCCCCAAATCCTCCTGAAGCATAGCACAATCTGGGAGTAATGCACAATCTGCGAATGATAGTTTGAATAGTTAAATGTAGTGAGAGTTTGATGTGTAACTAGTTATGTGCCACATTTTTCAGCTGGTTTGAAATAATTGATTTGTTTTGTTCATTTATAACTGGGCAGAGAAACTATTGATGGGAATTTATTGTGCTCTTTTAAACAACATTTAATGGTGAAGTGTCTGCAAGTTAGATCAGTCTTTAGAAGTGTTAGGTTCTAAACCATGCCTCAGTGGCACTGAGGATCACTAAGTTGTAATTTTCTTATCCTATCTGCGTTCACTTCTCTTATTTTTCCTGTTAGATTCTGTCACTGATGTGTTTGGGTCTTTTCACATTTTATAGGAAACTTTTATTTGAGAGTAGTGTTCTCTAGATTTAAATGTACTTTTTTTTTTTTAAATGTTTGCTTATACCACATTTATTATTATTCACATACCTGTTTTCATACATGGAAGTTCACATCAGATCTAGGCAGTACTTTTTCTACCTCTTTGTTCAGTTATTTAGATGTGAGCATGAGGATAAAATGTCATTTACATGTTGCAGTCTCTCAGTAAGTGGTCTTTTGGGATGTTACTTGTCAGTTCTACTCCACAGGCAATATCATGGAAGCAGTGATCCTTGCCTCTCTGCAGTCAGAAGAGAGAACAAGGATACAGTACTGATGTCTTTGTATTTAAAATGTATGCTTGAGTAATATTTAAAATGACAGGCTAAAGCATTAAAATCTTTCCAATGTCATAAGAATTTAAAAATGTTAAAAGGGCTTTGCGAACATCTGAATGTGCTGGATGCCACCTTCAAGGTACTTGGCTAGTACTGTGTGTGACAGTGGGCTTTTTGATATGGAAACCTGTTCATAAGGAATGAGGTAAACTGATTTAGTGTTTTAATACAAGTCATGAAGCAGAAGTCAGAGCCTATAAATTTAATCAGTGCTTTGACTAGATTTTTTTTGTGTTTGGGTTTTTTTGTGTGATTTAAGTAGATGTGAAGGGCTATAAAATAACCAAAATACTGGGAAGGCATATCTACCAAGAGTTCCTGCACAAAAAAAAAAAAAAAAA
>VZSC01013311.1:168575-189070 GCA_013398225.1 Steatornis caripensis | reverse complement strand
TGCTTTAGCAGGGGGATTGGGCTGGATGATCTCCAGAGATCCCTTCCAACCCCTACCATTTTGTGATTCTGTGAGAAGCTTGTGAATGTCTTTTAGTGCAATGTTACTGGTATTTGCTTGCTAGAATTATTGTTTCCTGTTTTTTTCTTTTAATAGTGAGCTACATTTAGATGAACTGTGTTACTTTGACATCTGAACTGCAGGAACTTGGAATACTTTTGGTGGTTTTTTTTCTGGTTTTTCCCATTCTCTTCTATTTTAGATGTCAGCTGTATTGGTATCTTGGCAGATCCTTACTGTTTCTAAATCTTTACTATTTCTTGTTCTGCTTTACTTTGCTGCTCAGTATATGGTGTGTCGTTTCAATTTCTAGTGCCATTATATGTCGTCTTGCTGTCTTTGATGTTTCCTTAATAGTGTGTGGTCTGTTTTACTACGTCTCTGGTGGTCAGTTAAAGCTATTTTCTGTTTTCGCTTGGATCTTGGGCTTTAGTTTCTGGTGTGGCTTTTGTTCAGTTGCTTGCTTTTTTTGCAGATTTCAAAGCCCTGTCAAGGAATTTTCAAACTGCCTTAGTCTTTCCTTGGTTTCTCCCATCTCTTTTATACTATTTTTTTCTTTTTCCCCCACAGCTGAGTTTTTGCGCAGAACAATGATTTTGTTGTTACGATAACTTTAATGGTAGTATACGTGAAAGCACACACCACTGTAACGGAGTAGAGTTCTTGGACTCTGTGGGGACATTATGAGAGTAAGCATCAGAGCTATAAATGGCCATGTGTCATTAGAGAAATGTTAATACTGGATTTTTAAGGGTCTACTCTCCTCTTTTGCTCTTTGCTATTTTGGGCAGTAGTAGATTCACTGTCTACTTCAAGGAATGGCAGGCTAGCTGTTGCTTAAGAATCACTGGAAGTAGCATGAGGTACACTAGGCATCTGACTGAAAGAACAGCCACGTCTAGAAGAAGAATTGACTAACAAGTGGGAGGCTGAATGTTTGTAACATTCTTCTAGCATAACTGAAATAAAATAAAAATCATTAGAATCAGAAATAGGATAGATATCTGGTTAAGAAATGCTATAAAGGAACATTGGTGCCTTCTAAATGAACAAGAGGTTCATGTTTGACTCATCTGCAAGCAGAGCAGCCTTCCTTCCATTTCCTCTCTTAGCATAAGCGACCATATTTTCAGCTTGAGATGCATCCCTAGTCTAATCAGGGTCTTATTTAAAACTGACATTACGGAAGAGTCTATGTTGAATGACAGGGGAGAGGTATAAATAAATTACTTGCTGATACTTGAAAAGCTTTTGTGGGTTTAATCATTTGGAATTAAACTGCCTTTTATTTTGTTACTTACATTGGCAACTGACATCTCCCACACCTAGAGTCCTCAGACTTCTTGGTTATGGCTGGTCCTTGCTTACAGGAATGTCATAAGGAGGTTGAATTTAAATACATTATGGTTTCAGACAGATATATGTCTATGCGTTTGCTAACTATTCTGCTGAAGAAAGCTCTTTTTCTGGGTTACTACTCAATGTTCTTCACAAGTTGAGCTACACAAGCAAGGGTCAATGATTTTATGACTAGAAAGATAGTACAGTGTCATCCAGGGATATAGCATTCAATTAGCTGTATGATCCCAACCGCAGTCCAGTAGTGTGTGTATTTTTATGGAGCTCAAGGTGCCCGATCATTAAATGGGGAGATGCAGGAGTGTGTTGTAAATGTAATTTGTTGGTAGGTTTTGTTGATTACCATTTACAAATTAACGTGTACAGTATTTTCTTTCTACTTCCTGTCTCAAGAAGAGTTAATAGAGGCTTTAGTTCATTCCTGGAATTGTAGAGATAGTTTAGAGAAGAAAACTGTGGAATTAATCTTTTTTTCTCATCACTGGATCATGTGACAGTTCAGTTTAGGTCACTTGTCTTATTTTACTTCTGGCCTGTTTCTCAAGGGTACCTGTTACTGTGGTTAGGGAGTGAGCCGAATAGAATGAGGTGGTATCTCAAACGTCCTCCTTCCTTCTCTTTAGTCTTTGCCCAGTTTCCCACGTAGCTTTACTTTTTCAGCTGATGTTTGTAAGTGAGCCATCAAACAATAAATTATTTGTTTAATATTAAAATATATAACAGTTTATGCCTAGATTATTACGTTATGACCCTGTGTGCATATTTCATCTAGTGAATTTCGTGAGGGTTTTTGCAGACACCTGGCTCAACAGACTTTATTTAGATTTAGGAATTTTAAATTCTATGTAAAAGACGACAATGAAGTTACCATCTTATTCGGGTGAAATCTTCAGCTGTCTGCTTTCTTTTTTTGTTGTTTACATTTAATCCATAGTGAATGTGATTGCTAGACAGAAAAGTAGTTATTAGTTAATTATCTTGTATGTGAAGTTCCAGCAAATCCAAATATTTGCAAAGTCATCTAATTCATACCTTACTGTCAGAAAGAAGTTACAGGCAGCAACCAGTCTCTCTGGGGCTGGGATTCATCTTGCTTATATGTAGTCATTCAAAAACTAGTCATCGTAGCAAGTCGAGCAGCTAGAGGACTACTGAAAGTAATGGAAAAAAATAAGCACTTGAATAATGAATTTAATCTCATCTATCTTAAAAAGCTATTTTAGGATGAGATAAATCAACCACTTGATGCGCCTGTCTCCATTTGCTACAGAGGGAGCTGGAGCACTAGCTTAGCATAAGTCTAGCTGATAGGAGTTTAAAGTTAGGTGAAGTGAACACCTTATCTGAAATTGGTTATTCAAGATTTAGGTTTATTTTTAGCATTGTTGTAGAATTGGTTGTGCTACTGCTTGTGGTCATCCGCTTGCAGATACTTACCTTTCAATGTCTCCCTTTCAATTTTAAATATTCATGAGATTTCTCGATGAGCTTGGTTATTTGGACAAAGGCACTGAATGAAGTTCCTTCTGAAAGGCATATAGCTCAATAAGCAAAATAATTTACAGTTGTTTAAGTGTTCAGATTTCTGTTCCATAGATACAAGAGAAAAAGCTTTTTATTTTCTTGAGCTGTTACACAGTGAGACTTAAGACAGTTCCTCAAAGCATTTTATTAGAAATTGCAGTTATAATTCACTGGAAAACATCTCTGGTTGGAAGGAATCTGTTCTTAGAAGTATCTGTCAGATGCATGTTATGAGTACCTTTTAGAATATAAGTGTGTCGATTTTTATGTATATGGATAGCGCTTTGACAGAATTTGTAGACACAATTTATCTACAGCATTTCTGTTAAAACTGGCAGCTTGACAATCAGCTAGGTATTTTTGTATGAATAAGAACACCAGATGTGTGGACCATGTAGTGATGCTTGCCTGTAATAATATAAATCAAAAATCACATTGAAGGAAGATTTTATTTTGTAAGCTTCAGAATCTGGCTTATACTTCCTTTCGTTTTAGACTTTGTTCCGTGATGCATCTGAGGAATAATAGGTGTGAATTTGAACTTTAATGTGTTTTTCTGTTTTAAGCCTCTTGGAGGCTCTGTATGTAATACTGGAACACTAAACTACGTAATACTTTGATTTGTCCCTATAATTTACTCAGAGATACATATGTTGGTCTTGAAAATTCAGAAATATAAAACCAGTTGAAACAGCTATGCACGTTTTGAACTTAATTAGATAACTGTATTTTCATTACAGTCTGAAAGGTAATACTTCATGACATTGTTCACTAATAATAATACTACTGAAGGAAGAAGCAGCTTGCTATAAACATCACCTTTTCTAATAGATCCTGCAAGGCTTTTAAAGTTGGCCTTGAAATAAGTTTTTAAAAAACTAAAGGCCTAGAAATGTGTGGTAGTTTTATGCACTGACTCACAGCAAGTATTTTTGCAGATCAACAGGTACAGTATATAGACAAGAAGGCCAAATCCAATCAAATTGTATCTTTATGGGATATTTTCCCAGTATGTCTACACATTATATTTGTGACTGTATCCTAATGAGGGGAAAAAACATTGCAAATACATGCTTAACCTTTTTAAAAAAAGGTTTGTAGAAAACCTTCAGTTGAGGATAAATGCTCATAAAATCCCACAAAACTCTCTGAAACTTGTGGTCTACTTGTAAAGGATACTTAAATATTGATAACCTTGGCCCTTGCATTATGTTGAGACTTCTCCCAATTTATGTTGCAAGTGTAAGTTGATAGTACTGCACATCTTCAGAAATACAGCAATTGGGGAGTACTTACAGTATGAAATGAAATATTCACAGAATACCATTCTGACTGGAAAATTCTACAGGCCCAAAATATATCTGAGTAGTACTCTGTGTGTGTATATATATATGTGCACATATACACATGAACACACATAGACATGCACACACATACATATTAAAAACTGTAGAGAAGTTAGTTCAGTTTAGATAGCATGAAGCAGATACTGTCATGCTTTTTTAGTTCAGTTCTTTGTTCCAAATTGTCAAACTAAGCATAGATTGGTTTATCCAGCTAGCAACACAGTTTCTGGCATAACTATATTTGAACAGATTTGTCAGGCTGATGTCTTCAATGCTTTCAAGTACATATGACCCCATATGACAAGAATTCTTGGCAGCTTTTTTGTTCTACCTGCTGCCATTGATACTTAAGCAGAAGACTTTGAAATTACCCAGTGGTGTCCCAGCAAGTATGCAATTGCCACATCTGGGAATTTTTGGAGCATGTTTTTTTCCATGTGTTCAAACATGAGACTATTTAGATATGGATGTCTCTTGGGCAGCATACTCCGTGAACATCAGCGAAACGTATCCTTCAGTCTTAAAGATATTTAAAAAAAAAACCACTTATGCAAAGAGGTGCTTCTTTGCTACTGCTCCATGAGATTAAGAACTTGTTTTCACTAGTGCCAACGTTTCATGTGTGTAAAAGTAGTGAAAATACGAAGTTGCCACAAAACAAAATAAAAATCTGTCAGATAAATACATGAACCTTTTCCAACTACCAGAGATGTACACTCTTGCAGAAAAAGTAGAGTTCAAAGATGGGAGAACACACAGTAGTTGAATGTACTTAACTGGTCTTCTACTTCTGAATATGAACACAAGTCCTGACAATAAAATTCTCCTGCTCTTCTCAGCAGCTTTTTTATATAGGCTTTATGCTCAGAAAGAGGAACTGAGAAGAGATATTCTGAAGCTTTTAATACTTTCTTCTTGGTTTAGTTATATTTTGACCAAATTTTTCTTACTTAGCAAAGGTTAAAAAAATAAATTTCAGTTGAGCATTATGAACTAAGTGTAAAACTGAAAGTTCTGTTTTAGTGGAAGCTACTTTTATATTTATAAAGCTGGCCTCTTGACATTTGTATTTAATATCACTCTTCCCTAGAAAAAACCTCCCAAATTTCTGCTAGTACCAGTGGTTTTTAGAGCTGTGATATAAACTGTGTCAATGAAATGTTTCAAGCAAAAACCACTGGTTTATTACTGGGATCTTGTTTTTGCACATTTCTCAGTGCTCATTAACATTTTAGATTGAGACAGACTACACAAGTTTACTACTATTTGCAGTGAAAAATGTCGTTCCACATCAAACCAGCCCTTTTTTTTTAAGATTTTAGTAAAAACATAAGGGAGATATTATCATATAGTCTGTTGTATCCTACAGTTATTAGTCGCCTGTGACTGACCTCATATTGGTTTTGCCTCTATATAGACTAAATTATATGAGTGGTCATGGGCTTGGACTAGAAAATGGAACCGCTGAGATTACACTGATGAGAGAGCAATTATAACATGCAAGTTACCTCTCTTAGCTGCCTTCACCCATTTTAAAATTATATTCCCCACCTGGTGGCAAGAGGATTTATTACACCATAAAATTGCAAACTGAAGGTAGTAAATATCTCCCCTACCCGCATACATTTTAAAAAATGGTGGAAATGGTGAATTTTTCTATATAGGTGTCAGCAGAGGTTTAGGATGCCTGAAAAGGCATCTTGTGTGAAGAAGAAATTTTATATAAAGTTTTACAACTTTTACAATTATTTAACATAATTTGTAATGAGAAAAATGTATACAAGTTAGAAGACAGTGTAATAAATTATTATAGAATTGCTTGGCAATATGTTTCAAAATAGAAAACTCTGAAAGCAAAATTTTTGACTAGTGATTGAAAATCTTGTTCCAGCTTCATCACTCAAGGGATAGACAGAATATCCCCAAAAGACTTGTACTGAATTATTCTTGTAGGTGAGAAATCCAAATAGCTTTCAGGAAGCAATGTTCACAGCAGCTCTTTATTCAAACTGTCAGTTTTGTGGCTCCTGTTTCTTCTTCCACTACTTTTAGTAGTAATTATGAAGCTATAATACTGAATGTGTATCTGTAGTTTACAGCAAACTATCCAGAGAAAACTTGTGACAAACAGCAACTGCTTTTCTATCTTTCTTTTTTTTCTCCTTTGGGATGATGCTGATGGTAAGCAGCTTATCTTTTTTTTTTTCCCCTTATCTTTTCTTTTTCCCCTTCCTTGTGATTCAGAGAACCGATTATAAAGTAGATCTGTGTTTTTTTCACAGTGGTCTCCAAACACTCACAAATTATCCTGCAGTAGTCCAGTAAAATGAAAACGGGCCACCTGGTTCATAGAAACTTAGAAATGGTGCCGAAAATCAAGGATATCCTTGATTTTCTCATTCTTTGGACTGAAATTGGTGGTCTTGGCCCTTTTCTGAGAAAATAGACAATTCATTGATACAGGAGAGATTCTAACTTGATATAAGGCAAATTTATTTCACCGTTATAACAGTTAAATGTAGAACATGCTCCCCAGAGATGTTGTGTAGTCTTTACTTCTGAAGGTTTTCAAAACGCTACTGGATAAATCCCTGGTTAGCCTGGGGCAGAGTATGGCAGTCTCCTTTTTATAGTGAATTGTGGCAGTTATAGGTTCAAAGATTGTGTAAAGCCCTTCCTCTACTTTGCTTTGATGAGTTCTACCAGCAACTAAAAAGGCTATCCATTGTAAGTAAGTATTATTTTATAGGTTTCTTAACAAAGATGTCTGAATATCCAAAGCTAATAGAAGCTGCAGAGACTATTAGGATTTGAGACAAAAAAAAAAAGTTTATCAGTATATGGCAAACTTGACTACCATCTCTCCTACTGTCATGTCTCCAATAGCGGCAATAAGCCAATATCCATAGGGAAGGAAGAATGAGATAAGCATATTTGATAGTTTGCTAGCCTCCAGCTATTTTCAGTTTGGATTGCTTACTGAACCAGATATGGTTTCTAGGCATGAATGTTTGTATAACGACCACCAACTGTAGGAATCTCCATCAAACTCTAAATAATTGGAGGAATGATAAGGAATAAAAGCAATAATTCTGTCGTTGTTAAAATCTTCTGCAGAGGTATGTACTTCTTATTTATTTACTCTTTCGTTATAGTCATCACCTCTTCTGGGAGTTAGTCTTGAAGAATCGCTCTTATTTTAATTAATCCATAACTGTCTAGTTGAAATACTGTTTCATTTGACAATGCTCCTCATAGTGTATGACGACAAATACTAGCTTTTCTTACACCTGTTGGAAGGACTTGGATTAACCAATGAACCAGTGTACCAAGACAAGTCATGCTTATTGAAGTTCTGTGCAGCTTGAGAAATCTTCACTGATTGTGCCCTGTGTAAAGTCAGCCTTGATAGTATTGACAACTTTTCTTGGATGCTTTAGAAGCTCTAGAAAATTTAATGCTGTTTTGAAAACATCATTCCCTCAGCTTCCCATTTCCTCCCCCTCCAAATTCAGGACTTATTCCTTCATTTTGGAACTTCTATTCACTGATAATTGATGCGAACATGAGCTAATCCAGTGAGGATAGTAATCTTTCAGATAGGTATGTGATAGTACTAATGTAGCAAATTCAGGCTGGGACAGTCTGTTTGTAAATGTGTTAAAAGTATTCTTAAATAAAAACCATGACCAAATAACATCAGTGAGCAAAATTATAACTGAAAGCTTGATTGCAAAAATGTCCCCAGGGCCATGTAAAGATGGTTTGGTGAACTGCTACTGTTTTAGAAGTAGCACAAGTATTGACAAGATTTAATTTTCTTTTATTTTTTTTTTAAATCTTAATTAAATATGTGGGGTAGTATGGAAAGCTATCTTCTGTATTTGAAATAGCTGCTTAATTTTGCAGAAGCGGTTCAGGAAGAAAACAGATAACTTTCGATTTAGCAATGGCTTAATCAAATTCAAGACTCATTTTAAGGCTGTTATTAAATAAAAAAGCAATGCTGATATGTTGAGCAAGAGTGAACTTCTTGAGAAACAACTATGAAATCTGTGGATATATTTCTCTGTCTTTCATTTAGAAGAATTTAGTCTTGCTTTTGCAGTGGATGTTTGTTCAGTGAAGGACTCTCCTATAGTTAACATAATGCTGCTCAACTAAGCTTTTTCAGCTTGAATACGTAATTTGAAAATGAGCAGTGATTTGTAAACCTAGAGGAAAACAGTAGTGATTATCTTGAATATGTTAGCTGCAAGAACCAGATGACTAATTATGTAAGTATCCACTGTCTCTTTTAATATTCAAGGCACTGGATGTCATAGAATATAGCTTCACTACTGCTGCTACTCGGCAGTATGATCAGCCCTTGGAGCAATGGAAATGAAGTTCTTTATCAGCCCTTAGAGTTTCTCCCTTTATGTATTTTATTTTGACACTGAATGCATTTTATGATGTGGACATCTGTTTGCTAAAAATTTAATTAGTGCCACTGTCCTATTTAAGCCAATTGAGATCTCTTAATCTAAGAATTAAAGCAAGAATCCTGCTTTTACAAATAAACTAAAACCCGGTCGTACCAATACTACATCCTTAAATTAATTTTCAGTGTTTGTGGATAAGCTGATTTTGTAGGATTTTTATGGAATAAAATTCAGAATCTGGTTCTACTCATTCTTTCTGGTCTTCACCAGACAGTGGCAGTTTATACACAGTTGTCAACTGAATTAGACAAACTGTATGTACTCCCACCACCCTCCTGTTTGTGGATGGCAGCGTACAGGAACAGAACAGGGTGCTTTCTTTGCTTGGCATCCCTCAACAGTATGGATTCAAAAGATGCAACTCGACTGCAGAACTGTTTTGCTAGTCAACAAGTATTGTACCCCACCCACATTTCTAGCTAGCAGATGGTAAGGCAAGCCTGTGGAACATGGTGAGGGATTTCACTACATCTCTTAAAAGTAAATAAATAATATTTGAAAATTCTATTTAAAAAACTAAATTACAGATTTAATTAGCTGTGAAAACATAGCATCCTATAAGTATAGGAGTATATATTCTTTGTAAAACTTTCATGGTCACCTTAGGTAAATATTACTTCAGTAATTTAATGTACTTCTTAAGCGTGAGATAGATAGTATTTATTAATGTATGGGTCATCCTAATGCTCTAAATATCAGTCTTCTGACCAAAGATATTTGTTCTGGAAGAAAAGATCAAGTAGTACTCTGCTGCAAGTCCTCCTCTGATTTTTTTAAATAAAGGGATTAGATATGCATTTAGAACAAGAAGTCTTTCAGCATGAATGAGCAGACCAGATGACTTAATTAACTTCAAGCTATTACGCATTTGTGTAAAACCATGCTAAAACTAAAACCCTGTCAGCACAGCACTGTATTCTTTCTGTGATTTCTGCATCATGGTAGGGACAAACACATTTTTTCTAGTCGCCAGCCCAGTGGACTGCTGTTTGCTCTGGACAGGAAGCTAGGTTCTTCGCTGCTTTTCATGAATACGAGATTCTACAGGGCAGTTCATGGTTGCTTATGTTTCTCACTCAACTGTATTCAGCTTATTCTTTCTGTGACTCCTATGTGACTTGTTGCATAGGTACATGGATTTGGCTTGAAAAATCTCAGTTTGGGATTTTAATATTATTTAGTCATTTTAAAAGAATAATTTATAACTTTATGTGTCTTTATGCATGAAAATTATCACTAGAATGAAAGATTGTAAAATTCAACTCAGATTCATTTTTCTGTATAGGAACACGCTTAGAACTTTACTAAGACAGGGGCTTTGCCTTACTGACTTCACCGTCTACATGATAAGCTGCAATACCGATGTTTTCTCTAATAGACACATTTATTACATAACAATGAAATTTCCACAAAGTCCTCTAATGAATTAGTGTCACAGTGAGGAATGAAGACAGTCTGATTACAGAAATAGTATTATGTTATAACACAACGTTCAACATCCTGTGCTTGCCGCTATGGTTATGTAACAGCAGCAGCAAAATTCAAGGAAAATCACTGATTAGGTTTCACCCAGGAATCTGTATCTTGCCTGATCAATTTTATCAGAAATGTGTGACCTGTCAGTGTCTCTCACTTCCTCACGCTGTGACCTTTGTTCTGACTTCCTGTTCTGTTAAGATCACTGAAGTTCTCTTCAGCGTAATAGTTTATCTAAGGGACCTCGTCCCATTTATTTTAAAAATCTGTTTTCTGCGCTGTGTACGTATCAGCAACACACCTTCTAGCAATATACTTTATCCAGATTGCATCATTAATTGAATTTATACAGTACCTCTCAGCTCCAAAATCAGGATGTCAGCAGTATCAAAGATGTCAGGAGTATTATCATGAAGTTGATATAGTTGTTCCAAATTCTAAGCTGAAAGGAAAAGGAAAACAAGTAAGTTTTCAAACTGATTTTACAGATTAAAGGAGTCAAGTATTTTTTGTATCTCTGAATAATTAGAGAGAAGACGCTGAGTGGGAAAAAAATCACATTATGTGACATCACCTTTACTTACTGCTAAGACGTGAACTCCAGCATCAGAATATCCCTACTAATGTAAATTATTATCATCCAGGTTTATGAAAAGTGCTGAGGAAATTAAGAGGAAGAAGTGGACTCTGCTTTGTACTGAGTCAAACCTGAAATTACTGAAATTAGTTCTTCCATTTGTTTTAAATGGATCTTTACAATGGATTTTTAAAAATTGTTGTTCTGCTGGCTGTTGAGTGTGCATGTGGCATCCTCACAGGGAATGCATTACAGTGGTTTTAAAAGGATGAAAATTATATAATAAGTAAAGTTTGATTACTCACGTCAATAGCAAAATCATATCAATTAGCATTCTGAAAATAGGAGTCATTCAAATCTTTCTGATATCTGAACCACAAGAGGATGTAATATTATTTATCTGTTCTCTAGACCATATTATTGAATGCCATCGTTATAAACAAATTCTGAATGCTGTAGTTCATTTATATCCATTAGGTCTAAAGACATTATAACATGAAATGGGTGGAAAGGACAGGCGAGCAAAATATAAACTACTAGTGTTGTGAGAAGAACTGCAGTAGAAGAGGAAAAGCTGTTAATTGTACTTCCTCTTAAAGAATTTGGCTGCTAAAGGAAATAAATGCAACCCTTTGAAAGTAATTGTATGTGCTCTGAAAATATGTTGTAGTGAAAACGTAAATATTGGGTGTTTTTTAAAAAAATAAGCCTGCTTCTAGGTGAATTAATTAAACAGTTGTGGGTTGCATTGCTTTTTACTTAGCCCTGAAGTTGTAAAGAGTGAGCCATATGGAGAGAAGGCTGATGTCTGGGCTGCAGGATGCATCCTTTATCAGATGGCAACTCTGAACCCACCGTTTTACAGCACCAATATGCTCTCCTTGGCAACCAAGGTATTAGCATTTGCTAGATCAATTATTTCTGCATGTGTTCATTAGATCCACAAGAATTTATGTTTAAGGTTATAGAAGCATAAACTGTTCTCTGATCTGATGTGTGAAGGAGCACAAGTGTTTATCATTGTATGAATTGCTGTCTTGCCATTCTAATTGCAAAAAATGCTTTTAAATGTTAGTATATTATTACCTCTCAGACTAGCGTATTTTTATCATTGTGTTTGGTTATAGGAGCTTTAGATACATAAAATTTCCTGGTTTACTATAATATTGGATTTTCTTTAGCATTGTGTATTACACCTTTGGATGTGATCACAAATAAAAATAAGTAATTGTTTGGTTTTTTTAAATGTTTCCCTTATTCAGATCTTTTAGCCCTTTGATCTGCAGTGATTGTGTACATTAATGTGGATACCTGATTAGAAGTGACATTCTGCATGAAGATGTATTCTAAGTTGTTTTGCAAGTTAGAGCTGATGATGTAATGCCCATCAGGTTGTTCTGAGGAACAATACTTACCATATGGGATCTTCAAATAAATAATGGAATATTTAATGATAGAAATATTAACTGTAGATTATTTATTTTACAGATAGTAGGGGCTCTGTATGAACCTGTACCAGAAGGATTGTACACTGAAAAAGTGTCGTTTACCATTAAGAGGTAATGTACTCATCTTGTTTTATTTTGACATCCTACTGAAAGGAGGTTTTGTTTTGTATGTTTCTAGCAGTGGTAATGTGACAGTTTGCTGACTTTAGCAATTGCCAGTATTTGTCTCTGAATATGAAATATCCTGATTTCAAGAAAAACAGAGCTACCTCTAATAGCATATGCAATACAGTTGCATACATGCGACTGCAAAACTCGTATCAGTATAGTCAGCACATTTATCCAGCCAGTATAGACTTCATACTCAGTATTGAAGTTTAACGATACCAGTGCTGTAGTTAATTCCCTACACATCCATTATTTCCCCCATAAAAATGCAGCATTTTGAATAATTTTCAAGTGCAGTTTATGGTCAAGGAAGTAACCCTGTTGCAATATGTTATTTATAGATCACTGTATGATCACATTCATAGTTCTGTGTGTTTATTTGACTGATAGAAGTATGTTTTCCCCTACCTTCTAATTGTGTTAGCAGAACAGCAGAGATAACAAAGCAGAGATAATGCAGTAATGGAGGAAAAGTGAGCCTGTGCTTGTTCCACTCACTCATCACATTTTTCTCTTAGCTATAGTTACATCTTCCTGGTGATAATGTAATGTGGAAGGCAAAGTGTAGGGAGTGAATTGGTGGACTTCTATGAGATTTAGCTCCCTGGATTCTTTCATTTTAGAAAAACTGAACTTAGCACAACAATGCTTTTTCTTTCTCGCTCAGGTTTTGAATTCCATATCTAAGAAGCACTTTTCTATACAAAGACTTTAAGATTTTTGTACTATGTTTTATTGTACAAAATGTTTCTGTTATTTAAAGACCTTGAGGGTGAAGGACAACAATAGAGAGGATAGGAACTAATAGAACTAGCATTTAAGTTTAAGAGGTCCTGAAATGAATTTTAATGTTTTAAATATTTACAGATATTTGTAGGTAGAATAACTGGCTTTATTAATTCATTGCTCACTATTTAAGAATAATATAGTAATCCCAAATGCATCCAGAAAACATATCCCAGTCACATCATATCAGTATTGATATGTATTGCATTCTCTCACAAATTTTAAACACACCTTTTTCAGTGATTTAGAGAAAGTTATGTAAGTATCTGGCCCTCTCTCTTTTTCTTCTTTTCATTCCTGATAATGATGAGAAACTCTGTAATAGGAAGTTTTTGAGGGTTTTTCCAAGGCCAGCTATTGAGTTGTTTATGGTTGTAGATGTTGTAGATGTAGATTTTTGTGCCTATTTTAATGGTGGGAAGCATAAAATGTTTTTTAAAAAAATGTTGATTCTCTTACTATGGGTTAATTCTTAAATGAAATATTGTATTTAGATTTTGGCTAATGCTTTGTGAGATATTTAGAAAGAATAAAGAACATTAAAGAAAAGCGGTAATAATGAGATTTTACTTACAATTGAGATGAGGAAACATTAACAGAAATTAAGAAGTTCTTTCCGCATGACTGAAGCACAACACTTATTCAAAGATGAGTGTTATAAAGAGAAAAAAATAATTTATTTATAATGATCAGGAAAAAACATTAAAAGTTTCATGTTGCAACTGTAAATTTGTGTTTAGTGTTATTATTATTAGTATGGTTATTACTAAAATACAGTTTTATTGGATTAAGCTACTAAATAAAGTTCCAGAATCATAATCATCAAATTCTTTCAGAGGTGAACATCAATCTACTCTGCTTAGTCATAAATAAATCATTTCTTTGTAGGTGCATGGCAAATGGAAATCCTTTATAGCTCACATTATTCTTGGAAATTTTGACCAATTTCAGTGGATAAAAATAAAAAATTAAAAATCAAACAGAACATCTCTTGTGGGTGAAAAACTTGCATATGTTTAAAGGAAACATAGAATTTTAAGTAAAACAGATTAACAAAGTTATGAAAATTAATGAGACAAATCAATGGATTTGAGGAAATTTAAACAAAAAAGATTAAACCCAAGAAGTTCAAGTACCTCAAAACATCTTAAAAACTGCTAGATTACATGGTAGCTATGTTTCTTTGAGAGTACTGTTTTAGAAATAGTAAAATCATTCTGTGACACTTTCTTTAAAGAAGGGTGTTGGGTTAAGTGTATCTGTGTGCTAACTGGTCAACAGTACTCTGCAGGGAAATCGTAGTAAATTATCAGGTTCATTGAAGTTAACAGATGTAAGAGTACATGCAGAACTGTCCCTATCAGCTTTCATGTCTTACACTACATGAAAAATATGCTGGGACTTTAAAAATAGACCTAATAGTATATTATTACTGTTACTAAACAGCAACCTAGAATGCCTGCAACAAGAACCATAGAACTGTAGAGGAATTTAGGTTGGAAGCGACCCCCGGAGTTCATCTATTCCACCTGCTCCAAGCAGATACAATTAGATCTGGTTGCTCACTACTCAGGGTCTTGTCTGAGTTCTGAAGATCTTGAAGG
This sequence comes from Steatornis caripensis, assembly GCA_013398225.1. Classification (NCBI taxonomy): domain Eukaryota; kingdom Metazoa; phylum Chordata; class Aves; order Caprimulgiformes; family Steatornithidae; genus Steatornis; species Steatornis caripensis. The sequence goes on along the minus strand of VZSC01013311.1, from coordinate 174,238 downwards.
ACAGAGATCCCACAACTTCTCTGGGCCCTCTTCAATGCTTGCCTGCCTTTGTGTTTAAAAGTAGTAGTAGTAATAGTAATAATAATCCTTATACCTAATCAGACTTTCCTGTGTTCTAACTTGTGTCTGTTGCCTCTTACCCTGTCACCATGCACCTCTGAGAAGGATCTGGCTCCATCTTTTCTATACCCTCCCATTATGTAGATACGAAATGGACCTCTGTATAGGTGGCCTAAGTCTCTGTGACAGCAGCCCTGCCCCATATCAACATCCTTGCAATTTGGTGTTCACGAACCTTTTGAGACTGCGCTTCATCCCATCATCTAGGTCATTAATAAAGACTTTAACAGTACTGGCCCAATATCAGTCCTTGGAGGGTGCTACTGCCAACCACCAGCTGGATGTTGTACTGCTGATGACCTCTCTTTGCGCTAGGAAGTTCAGCCACTTATCTACCTACCTTATATTCCTGTGGGTACCATGGGATATTGTGTCAAAGGCCTTGCTAAAATAAACCTACCCACAGCATATACTACTCTCCTCTTGTCCACAGAGCCAGTAATCTCATCATAGAGAGCACTCGGGCTATTCAGATATGACTGCTGTTTGGTAAATCCATCCTGGCTGTTCCCAGTTGCTGCCTTGTCCTTTGGGCTTGCAAATTACTTCCAGAGGAATTTGCTCTATTGTTTTTCCAGGCACTGAGGTGAAGCTGACTGACTGGCTAGTAGCTTCCTGGATCCTCCCTCTTGCTCTTCTTGGATATGTGTGTGATATTCAACTTTTTCCAGTCTACAGGAAACTCCTTCTGATTCTTTCAGACATGATGGACAGTGGTATTGACCAGTTGCCTCAGCACCCTCAGGCTTGTCTGATGTGGTCCTGTGGGCTTGCATATGTCCGATTGGCTTAAATGCTTTCTCACTATATTTTCTACTGTGTGGTAATTCTTCATGCTCATGGATTTTACGGGCAGGCTCAGAAATCTTGAACATTTAAGGCTGAAGTTTCCCAATGGAAATGGAACCAAAAAAGGGATTGAGCGCTCCAGTCTTTTCCATGTCCTTTGTCACTAGGTTGCATAGTGGGTCCACATTTTCCTTAGCCCTTCCTTTGTTGTCAGCGTACTTACAGAAGGCTTTTCTTTTGCCTTCCACATCCATTGCTAGTTTCAACTCCAGCTGAGCTTTGGCTTTCCTGACTCTGCTCTTTGGGCGATGTCTGTATATTCTTCCTGTGTAGCCCAGCCTGGCTTCCTACATGCAGGAGTGGGCTCTTGTTGTGCTTTGAGGTGTCCCTGAAGATTACCTAGTTCTTCCAAGCTTTGTCTTTGCCTTCCAGGCCAGTCTTCTATGAGATTCTACAAGGAAGATCTCTGAACGGGCTGAATTCTGCTCTCATCAAGTCCTGTGTTGTAACCGTACAATCTGTCTTGCTCACTTCTCTCAGGAGTCTGAACTCCGTAGTTTGCTGGTTGCTGTAGCCGAGGCCACCCTCAGTCTTCACATCCCTATCTGGTTTTTCCTTGTTTGTGAGCAACAGGTCTGGCAGAGTGCCTTTGCTAGTCAACTTCTGAATCACCTGCACCAAGAAATTCTCACCAACGGATTCCAGAAATCTCTTGGATTGCTGCGCTCAGCCATATTACCCCATATGGGTGGTTAATAGGCCCCAATGAGTATGAGTGCCTGCAATCATGAAGCTTCCTCCATCTGTCCAACAAAGGCTTCATTGACTGACTTCTTCCTTATTTTGGGTGGTTTATAGCAGGCATCTGCCATGATGTCATGCATGTTGGTCTGTTCTTCTGATCCTTGCCTATAAGCTCTTGACTACACACAGCCAGGTGTTGGGCTGCAGGTTGCATCCACGCTGAGTTGAGCCTTTCCTCTTGGAAGAATTGAGAACACCACCTTCTCTCCCAGTGCTCTGTAATCTCTTTCAGTATGTTCAGAGTCAGCCTTGGTAGTGTCATTCATGCCCATGTGAATGAGCAGCAAGGCGTAATAGCCCAAAGGCCAGACGAGTCTTGATAGTATCTCTACAATGTCCTGAATCCAAGCACCTCTCAAGCAACAGACTTCACAGTCATCAGATCAGATCAAGTAGATGGATGCCTCTGTTCCCTCAATCTCAAATGACTGTCAGCTGCTGCTTCTTATTTGTGATGTGAACACTTGATTCAGACTCACCTGGGTCTGATGTGTCCTCTGTTGGGTCTTGTTCTTCCTCATCTGTTCCCAGGTCACTATACCTGTTCTGTAGTTGTATACCTGTAGTCAGAGGAAAAGCCTTCCTTCTGTTTGCAGAAGTCACAAGTCTTTAGCCTACCTCCTCTTGGGAGCCTCCATCCACTGCTCCTTTGAGGGTAATCTCTAGATTTTCCTCCCTCTTTGCACTGTTTTGGGGGTCTTGTCTCTGCAAAGTCTCTGTGAAGCTCTTGTCATTCTCTTGTAAATCCTTCTGACAGCACACTCATCTGCACAGCTTCTTTGTCCAGCAGTGCAGCACCTTGAGCAGAGCACAGTCCCCACGGGGGAGGCCAATTTCTCACCTAGCCCCAGGAAGAGGAACCAGGCACTCCCTAGTGTGTCTGGGAGTGCACAGCAGCAGTCCCCGGTAGCAGTTCTGTCTGGGTTGGTGCCAAGGATAATTATTCCAGCTGATGCCAGAGACTGTGCTTTGTGGTGTGTCAACACCAAGACTGCACAGTGTCAAACTGTCCCATGCAAGCTTAAGCAGAGTGCTGGCCAGCATGACTTGATAAATGTCAATAGACGAATGCTGTGGTACTAAACAGGTCTTTAGAAAGAAGTAATTAGATTTCATTAAAGAATGTTCTTTCTGTAGATGCTTGACTCCCGATGCAGAGGCACGTCCAGACATAGTGGAGGTCAGCTCACTGATATCTAATGTGATGATGAAATACTTGGATGTTTTATCCACCTCTCATCTCATGTTGGAGAAGAAACTGGATCGGGAGAGGAGACAAACCCAGAGGTACTTCATGGAGGCTAATCGAAATGTAGTAACCTATCACCATCAGCTTCCCGTTTTATCACAAGTAAGTGCATGTATTAGGCTTTATTTTTTCTTATCATTGTTTGCCATATCTGAGAACATAAGATACAACAAAGCAGAAAATAAACCAAAATGAAAAGACCCACCCTCTCAGAACATTTTTCCACCCAGGCTCTTTAATTTCTTTTTAACGAGGTATTAATTTGGTTTTTGTAGACGTGCTTATGCAGGAAAAATAACGGTATCTTAAAAACCGGTATCGTTCTGTGTTAGAAAATGGCATTGTTATGGAGGTATGCAGTTTTGATAGAATCTGATAACATTTAATTATTACTGCACAGTTGTGAATAATTTGTGAATAGGAGAATACATACTTGGCTAGGGTGGAACAAATGGATAATCTTATGTATGACATCTAGAAAATGGAACCTACACAAATATAGTTTTTAATTACAGGTTGCTAAATAAAGAACAGTGATGCTGATAAAGCATTTGCTAATGCTTTCTTACTGTCTGATACAGTTCTGCAGAAATAATTCTTAAAATTCTTCCATTTGCTTCAGGCTGTGTTTTAAGCACTCTTCATGAAGGACATTGATATTTTACATAATGTACCAAACTTGTATGTGATCTCAGAGAACTTACTTAAAAAAAGAATTGCAAGGACAATGTTTCTGTACAGTAAAAGCTCACTGTGAAAATTATTATTATGGTAATTATGAAGCAAAGTTATAATTTATACAGCTACTCTTGTCTGTTTAGCTGTTGTATTTCTCTCAGATTCCTTTTATCAGGGCTCAGTAGTTTACACTGAAGAACCTCTGTGTAGAAAAAAGTTTTCAGGAACACCTGGTCCCAAACTCATTGTTTTTGGGGTTTTTTTAAATATGTTCTTTGTCTTCACCCTTCTGGCCAAACATAAGACTCGTAGAAATTGTTAATATTTTCTTCCAGTAGTTTTTTTGACCTATCAATCCAAGATAATTATTTGTATTATATATTTTTTTTTCAGTTAAAAGGATGCCGATAACTTTCAGAAAAACCTCAACAAACCACTGTAATTTGAAATATAAGAGGTACTGAGATGAAAGAATGATACGGAGTAGGATTTATAACTTAAAACAGTATGAACAATTATTTTCCATGATTTTTGAGTTTTCTTACCCAACACATTTGGAAGCTGTTGTATGTCACTGTTTTTTTCATATCTTGCTATAGTCATTATCTTGCGTAATTATGTTGAAATTTGCAAAAAAAAAAGTGCTGTGGATGGCAAGCTTCTTGATTTGGGATTTGAATGTAGTTATCCTATTTTTCTGAGAAGAATGCCCTATCGAGACACTTGTAAGATATAATAAAGCTAATAGCTGTACATTGGAGTACTTCTGTTTTGTATAACTACTTTAAAAATACACCTATCTACATAATGAGAAGGAGCATGCCTCTCTATTTTGGGGGATAATGGCTAGTCTTCTCAAGGAAGGAATACTGTAATTCCAGTTCCACTTCAATGGATATTTATTATGTATGTTAAAAGAAACAGGTACAACAGGAGGATCTGAGAAAGATCCACAGCACTACAGAAGCTGAGGGGAGTATGGCTCAGGAACGAGAAGTGGGAGACATAATTGTGTATCCTTGCTGTAAATAAGATAGAATAAATCAGGCTAGGATCTTTCAAATTTCAGAGGAATGCTACAGGGCTTAGAAAAAAAGGAGCCAGGTTGTTCCTTTGTTCCCAGCATTGCAGGAAAATTTTATGAAGTTGAAGGATTTCTAGTGAAGAGAATAATTATTCCTGAAAAGTTTGACTTTTGAAAAAAAGACAGTATTCTGACTAAAAGTAATAGGAAGATTTTCAAGCATCTGTTCCTGAAATAAAAACTCTGTGAGGTATGGACAACCTAATTCATCTTAGTCAAGGCCCCAGCAATTCCACAGCCAGGTAATTTGTCATTTTTTCATGGTGTCAGAGAATTCAGTGTTTCTGCCATGTAGTTAAATGTTTTGTTGAAGCCAGCTATCTTGTACTTTGTTTTCTCTCTACTAAAATGTACTTATGGCCTTCTTTTTTGTCCCAGTTGTATCATATTGTGAATGTTTCTGAAATAAAGAATGTATTCTCTGTACTGTTTTATGGAACTAAGCAACAGAGATCTTTTGGAGCAAGAGTAGAATCTGTTTTATAAGTAGTTTAAGACCAGTATGGAAGCTGATAAGTAGGCGATTGAAAGGCAGGTCAGTAGATGGTGTTGGAGAAGTGTGGTTACATTGCCTGAAAAGTATATAATCCATGCTTGAAAATAATACTAATAGATAGAATCATTATCAGCTCGCCACATAAATTCTTATTTTTCCTTGTTTTCCTTAGAAATTGTTGCTTATGTAAGAACAGAAGCAGATGTAGGGGTGAAACGCATTTAATAGAGTTACTGGGTTCTGTTTGGAATTGTTAAAGGCTGCTAATGTAACACAGGGTACAGAGGACCCAAGCAAGTAATAATAATAGTTGTAATTCCCTGTCATGTAGTGTCACGGTTTAAAGCTGGGCTGGCTGTTAAGCGAACGACAGACGCTCTTTGTTAACCCCCTCCCTCCCCAAAGTGGGGGGGGAAAGAGAAAAGGGAAAGAGACTTATGGGT
>VZSC01013311.1:116047-168248 GCA_013398225.1 Steatornis caripensis | reverse complement strand
AAGTTAGCAGAAGCAAGCATCGACCTTGGTCTCCATAGGGATAACTATAAGCAAGGGCCTTTCTGCATACCATTGCTTCTGATGTTCCAGCACTAACTATAAACACCGAGCCTTATCACTGCTAGAAGCAGCTACTGTCTGGAAAAACATGCAGTTAATTTCAGAGAGTGCAGCTTCTCAGAAGAGACTTAACTAAAAAGTAAAGTTACTAAAAGAAAATCGTTTCTGTCCTGGCCCAAACCAGGACACGTAGTACCTTTCATTTCGAGGTGGTCAATATTATATTTTCATGCTCTGGGTAGGAAAAAGTGGAGAGGAAAAAGGTAGTTTGTGTAAGGTCACCAAATGGACCAGTGGCAAAGTTGAGTTTTCTGTGTTCGAAGTCAAATCTGTGTCTCAAAACAGTAGTTGATTTAACTAATAATGAAAGTATCTTTCTAATATTTTCCTGTAAAGAGATGAGAGGGTAGCCAAATAATAATTTGATTTGCTTTTTTGAGGTATATAGATTTGAAAAAATTAGGCATTACTTTGGCTGTTTGCAAAAAGGTGAAAATAAGTCACTTCTATTACTTTAGAAATATGTATTTGATTACACAGGTATCATCCATTATTGTTTCATTTGTCACATATATCCTGAAGTGTTTTTAACTTAGAAATAATGCTTAGAAGCCCTTGATAAGCCAGTGTGTTTACATACTGTCAGACATATAAATAGAATAACTTTTTTCTCATTGCCAGAATTTTTAATGTAAAATATTAATATACCTAAAAAATATAGACTGATGAATATTGAGATCTGTCCTTTATTTTGAATGTGGGAGAGAAAACTGTAAGCTTTATAACTGGAGTCTGTCAGCTAAAAATATACAACAAAATATGAGCCATCTGTACCTCCTGCTACTCTCAGAGAATATATTAAAAATGGGCAGACATGATAGACTACCTGGCTGATCAGAGTAACTTCCTTCTCTCAATTTCTGAAGTTCTGATCTGTGCGTATGGCACACATGTTCTGTCACATTCTTTCTTCATACCTGTTTTTTTGTAATTCTGCGTTCTTTGGGAATTTGGTTTAATTTTTGTATTAATAGTGTTACTAGAATCACAAAATTACAGAATCACAGAATGGTAGGGGCTGGAACGGCCCTCTGGAGATCATCCAGTCCAATCCCCCTGCTAAAGCAGGCGCCCCTAGAGCAGGTTGCACAGGAACGCGTCCAGGTGGGTTTTGAATATCTCCAGAGAAGGAGACTGCACAACCTCCCTGGGGAGCCTGTGCCAGGGCTCTGTTACTCTCACAGTAAAGAAGTTCTTCCTTGCATTCAGGTGGAAATTCCCGTGTTCCAGAATACACATTTTATTTTTAAATCCATATGTGCAAATCCATGTATTCAAATGAAGTTCCCAATTATGCAGAGTACTGGGAGACTAAGATGCTTAGATAATGGANGATCTGTGCGTATGGCACACATGTTCTGTCACATTCTTTCTTCATACCTGTTTTTTTGTAATTCTGCGTTCTTTGGGAATTTGGTTTAATTTTTGTATTAATAGTGTTACTAGAATCACAAAATTACAGAATCACAGAATGGTAGGGGCTGGAACGGCCCTCTGGAGATCATCCAGTCCAATCCCCCTGCTAAAGCAGGCGCCCCTAGAGCAGGTTGCACAGGAACGCGTCCAGGTGGGTTTTGAATATCTCCAGAGAAGGAGACTGCACAACCTCCCTGGGGAGCCTGTGCCAGGGCTCTGTTACTCTCACAGTAAAGAAGTTCTTCCTTGCATTCAGGTGGAAATTCCCGTGTTCCAGAATACACATTTTATTTTTAAATCCATATGTGCAAATCCATGTATTCAAATGAAGTTCCCAATTATGCAGAGTACTGGGAGACTAAGATGCTTAGATAATGGAAAAATAGGTGCAACTTTTGTTTCTGAGTGTGGTGGAATCTATGGAGTGGCTCCACGTCCAGTGTTTGTCAGGGTTAATAGGGTGTCAGAAGTCATTAACAGTGCTTCCTCTGAGCTGGTCCATTTAGGTCACCATTAGCTTTGTCCTAGTGTTCAAACACACAAGAATGGTTATTAGCAAGGTTCCTCTGCATTTTTCTGTTTTCACACTTGAACTGAGAAGTCTCCCCCTAACCCAGTGTGCTTAAGAGCGCAGCATACAGACCCAAGGTGAGTTGTCTTCCGTCTAGATAGGATTTTTAGCTGCAGGTCAGCCGTGGCCCTCCCAGACTTAGATCTACAGGTATCAAAGTATTGCACTTCTGGTGGACTAGGATGCTGCTGCTAGGAGACACACTCTGGTTATTCTGCTTGCAGCCAGCTTGGTTACAGCCTATGCTAAGAAGCCTGCTTGGCTCACTTTCTGGCAGAAGCAGTTCAACTACGTATTGGCTGGAAACAGTGACAGAAGCAGTACAGCAGTTTTCAGACAGGACTACATCTAAACTAAAGAGCGTGGCCAGACCTGAAATGGTTGATGCAGTTTCCTGTCTTCCATCTATGGCATAAACCTTCATAATCCACCTGTAGATAATTAAGAGTACATTGTACTGTGTCTTTTCTAGATTGGTTTAGACACATGAATGATTTATCTAAAGTCTTGAGAAATGTTGGAATTTCTTTCTGTGTTCTTTCTATCACAAAGACCCTAATGTAAATAATTGTGAAGCTTTTTGTAGGGATACTTGAAAACACAGAGCATGCTACTGCTCCCACTCTTCTTTATCCATAAGAATAGACTTTCTTTATCCCAGTCTTTTTCTTCATCCACAGGGATGTGTGGCCAAAGAGGGAAGGGTTAAAGCTCATGTTTTTAAGAATTAATGCTTTTGTAACCACCCTGCATGCTACTGGCAAATGTTGTAATTAAAAGCAGCCATCAATTTTCTAAAGTTCTTAGAAGAAATGAGGACAGGATCACAGCTATGTAAACGGCAAAGAAACACAAAATTATTTAACTGTGTTTTCACCAAGTCATTTCCCCACATACCCAAATTCAATTCTGCACTGTCAGAAATTGTTGTGCTAATAATCATGTTAGGTTCTAAGCATCACCACATCCATTAGAGAGTAGTGCGTAATTAGCAATTAAATTTGAATTAATTAATTTAATTGTTTGTTAAGTCAGAAAAATACATAAAGATTGGATTAATGTTCTTTTTAATTTCCTTTTTCTTGGTGTGATATATTTTGCTCAATTCAGCCAATCAATACATAAAGGTTTTTTTTTCTTAAAGTAACTGAGTGTGAATGCAGCAACTGTTTTTGTATTGGTTTTAAAACAAATAGAATGCAACAGGTTATTTGTATTGCAGCAATATAGTCCTATCTTTACGTTATACTAGAATATTAAATTCCCATTTTTATTACAAATTTATTATGAAGAAGTTACTAAGAATTTTATTTAAAAATCTGAGTGTTAGTGCCTCTCTGTGCGCTGCTGCATACAATTGCTGTTGCTTTGGAAGTGAGGAATGACTCAGCAATGTCAGACAGCTTAGCGTTCCACAAATTGTTTTCTTCCACTTTTCACTCCATTGATTTTGTTCTGACACCATTCTGTTTTGGTATTTATGTAGCAGATACTGATAATAACATTTAAATGTTAGAAATTACAGTTGGTGTGATAAGAAAGTAACCTTTTTAGATTTATACTAGTTATGTTTGGAGAATAAAATAATTATGCAAAAACTGTTTTGCAGGTACAAATTTTTTAAGAGTTGATGAATGTAGAAAACAGTCATTGCAGCCAAGTTTCTACCTGTGAAAATGTATGATCAAACTATTAAGGACAAAACCATAAAATGTTCAATTCAGCTTCAATTTGTTGGTGCATCAAAGTACTCTAATAGAATCACAGAATATAGGGCAGGAAGAGTTACCTTGTCCATCTCCAAGCCTTAGAGCTACCTGTCACTCCTAACAGTCAGACCAGTCAGCCATAAAAATGTCAAGGGATAGAAAGCCTCTCCTAAGGCAAACTGTGCCAAATTAGGGAACAGTTTGGAACCAGCAGAAATGCAAAAACTCTCTTTACAGTCAGCAATCACATGTCAGAGTGAATCTTTTTTTTTTTTTTCTATCCGAAGATAATGTCTGGAAAACCATGAGTATGCCTGAAGCACTCTGAGAAGATAATTGGAAATCCTGGGCATACCCGTAGCACGTATACACGTGCTATAGACTGTATCTGCAGTTAATCTGATGCTTTCAGGAAGTGTTGGTCTTACTTTGTATGCTTGACAGAGTAGATGTGTTATGTGTGTCTTGTTTCCAGGAGATGGTAGACGGGCGTATGCGTGTGCACATATGAGATGTATATGACCCTTGAAATTTTCACACCCGCTCTGAAGTGTCATATAACTGCTCTGAGAGCACTGAGTCCAGAATGTCCTTAGAACACTACATTTACTGAGCGCATTCAAACCCGTTACATAGTGTATGAACACTTATTTTTCTCTGCAGGATTCCAGACAGATGCAATAGTTGAACACTTAATTACTGTTAGATAGTCTTAAAGTCTAACCTAATTTTTACTTGTTGCAACATAAGCTGCTTACTTGTTGTCCTCCCTACAGTGGAAATATGTAAGACTTATTTCTTTTCTCTTATATCTCCCCTCTGTAATTTTTTTTTTCTTTGGACTGAATGATCAAATTCAATCCATCTTACTTTGTAAGTTGTGTTTTGTAGGCCTCTGATTATTCTCATTTCTCTCCTTTGCTGTCTCTCCACATTTTTTAAGTGTAGTGTTCAAAACTGGACTCAGTTACTGCAACTAAGAACCTTATGGTACAAAGTAGAAAGATCACACAGTTTTGGAGATGATTCTCTTTATACATCCTAGTATGATTTTTACCTTTTCATAACAGCATGGTATCGTTGAGTCATGCTCTGTTTCTGATCCACCAAAATCCCTGGATCTTTTCCTGCAGAGGTGCTGTCTGACCAGTGCCTCCCCAGTCTGCAGTTGTACAGTTGTTTCTCCCTGCTCATAGAACTTTACATTCTCTCTGTTGAAACTTCATCAGTTCTTTTAGTTTCTCCAGTTTGTCAAAACTTTCTTCAAAACCTATTGCCACTTGCATTAACATGACTCTGGGTATGATATATATGCTGTAATATAATACATGATGTGAATGTATCACAGTCTATGCAGATTTAATAGGCAGTCTGTCTATCCCGTGATGCAGATTGTCATTGTAATTCACTGGCAGCATTGAAAGGTTTTATAACAAAGTCAGAAGGGAGCCTGAAAAATTGTGCTCACTACCCATTTTCAGTTTAACAAACTCTCAGAGTAGTTACCAAGTTGAGTACAATTTTTATGGTCAATTGTACAGCTAACTGATCGTGATTTTATCTAGGTCACACTTCCCTAGCTTTCTTATAAGATGTCATGAGAAACATTGTCAAAAGCCTTACTAAAGCTGTTATAAAAAAATATGTACTACTTGTTCCCAGTTCACAAAAGCTGTTACCCTGTTACAGAAAGAAATACGTGGGTTTAGTATGGTTTTTTTTTTCCCTGAGAATTTGGTGTTAGCTGTTGCTCTTTTTATTGCTGTCTTCTATTTTGTTGCAAATAGTGGAAGTAGTTCTATGTTTTTTCTTGAAACTGAAATTCAACTGACTAGTTTAATGCTGTAATTAATTGTCTCTAATAAAGAAGATTAACTAAACACTGTTTGCAAATGCCACTAGAGAGCTCTGTATTTCCTGAAGACAGAAAAGTTAATTCTTCTGGACAGCAATATGGCAAAACAGAGCTAAACAAAAGATCAATATCTTTATTATAGTTAAAACTAGGTTTGCGGGGTTTTTTTGACAGTGTTAATTTCAATTTACAAAAGATTAGATTTCTATTGGAAGTCGAAAAGACCAATCTAGGTTTCACTTCTCCAAAAATAAATTGTATCTGATTTTGCAGTGGTAGTGGTGACCACTGAAGACAGACATTGCAAGTATACAGGATATGGATGAAGAGTCTCAGCTTGTAGCAGAGGTTTTTCTTCATAGCTGGGACACAAATTTCAAGTGTTTCCAGAAATGCTTTTGCTCGGTCATGAAGATGAATTATGGGGAAAAAAATTAATTGGTTTATAATTTGGACATTTTTGCACAGGGACTCTTTTCCCTTTAGATTTCCTTTTGAACTGTGTTTGTTTATACTAGAAGGCAGAGTTTGTTTCAACAATCGGACTCATGGGGAAACTGAGGTACTAGTTTATTACGAAAATAAACTGGATCAACTGATAAAGCCTCCAAAAAGATTTGTAAAATGACGGACTATAGAATGAAGTGTAGGTATAAGCACAGTTCAGATGAATATATATCAATCTAACTCATGTTTCAATGTTTGTGGTATTTTGAATATCCCACTGTTTAACAGATTTCTTCAAAGGATAAGTATCTGTCTTTCTGCCTATCTGAAATAAGTCTCTCTGAGGATATGGAAGTGGTTGTTTCAAGGTGTTGGAGAATACTTTCTCCATGCTCTTCTCACAAAATTATGTTCTTTATAACCTTATGTTCTTATGTAGGTCCTTATGGTCCCGCTCCAATGAAGTGGCATTGAACTCGCATCCAAGCCTCCTCCAGTCAGTATACTTTTGTCCTAAATCAGTCAGGCATCCTACTCAAAAGAGAAACAACAGTACATAATATCACTTTTAAAAATGATTAGCTATTGTCTAGGTAGGGCAAAATATAACACAGTAAATTTATATATTACTCTCAGATAGTAATGAAATGCTGTCTTTCTATATGTTCAGATACTATGTAAATGGACCAGATTTTATGTATAGACAGGTTTCTATAACTGCTTTAAGGCTTTAGGATACATTTCACTGATCTCTAAACAGTTTCTGTAGCAGGTCTGATGATTGTTTTTATCACGAGGTCTACAGAATTCAGTTCACGCATTTCAAACAGGTTTCCTTTCTTGATGTGGCAGTTAGATCTGACGCCAATTGGTAACAACAGTCTTTTTGATCTTTTTTTTTTCCCTTAGCTCCGCTTGATTTACAAGTTATTGTTAACATTAGTCATTTGAATGTGAGTTTTAGTATCAGCAATGTTAAAAGGAGTTTTAAGTTTGAAATGTCCATGCAGTTTGACCCTTCTCTCCCTTTACTTTGTTTTCTTTGATGTAGAACAGGTGAATTGGTTCTCCTCAGTAATTGTGCACTGCGTGTTCAGGGCACAATGAGTGTACTCATGTCATGACTAGACTACTCTCCTTAAGTGGGCTTGAGAGTCATCCTTAGCGGTTGCTGTGCTGTGCTACTCTGCAGTCACTGCTGTTGTGGCATCTTGGATGTAAGATCAGTCTAGTACAGGGTTACAAAATGGTCTTTTCCCACTGGGATATAAAGAGAAAAGCTTGTCAAGCCATCTCTTACAGTTGAAGTTATAGTTTTGGGAATAGAACAAAAGGTGGGGAAGTAATTGAAGCACACCATTATGCAGCCAGCACTATAGTCAGTGCTGAGGGGTGTGGCTAGGCTTCTGAAGGAGGGAGGGTTTCCAGTGCACACATTCTGCCGTGTCCCAGTAACTTAAAAATACTTCATGGGAAAAACTTTGGAAGAACCTTGTCTTAGGTACAGGCCATATTGTCTTTGACACACTTGGTAAGAATGTAAATATTTAGGAATGTATTCTCTCCTGAAATTACTTTAATATTAAAGATACTGATTTGTTTAATCTGATATATTTATATGATCTATCTCCTGTTCTCCTTTATTGCACCCTGCACTGACAAGGTAGGGTGCAAGGAACCATGAATTTGTTTATGCACAACAGAAATAATATGAGAAGACTTGGATCAATATGTAAGGAGATCATAAAAACAGTCTGCCTTCAAAATATGTTGCGTTAAAATAGAAGCAATAACAAGGATCTAGGATCTCTGTTCTTTCCAGAAAAGCTATAAACATTGATAGCAGCAGAGGCAGAATTTTATACTCATTAAATAACCCCGTGCTACAGACAAGACTCAGCTCTTAAATGTTACAGGCAAATAATTTATATTCCATGTTTTGATTTTCTTACCTCTGCTTTGTTAATGCCAGTCAGCATTTGGTCAGTTCAGCCTTGCGGAGTCTCTCTGGCATCACATCCTATCAACTCCACTTCATGTTTTAATACCGTCATGACTCTTGTGCAGGTTTTGCGTTGTCCAAAACTGGTCCACTGTTTACTATGTAAGCTGGAAGAGAGTAAATATCCTATTGCTTGTATCTGGGAAGCTGCTATCAGGCCTTTTTATTGTTCACTATTTCTTTTTGGTCTGGCATTTGTTTCATTTTTTTCACTTTCAGTGCTTGTTATGAAAGGACGTTCATCAAGAACAAAGATGCCTTTTATGTAAAGGCTAGAAATAATTTGGTTAGGTTAAGAGTTTGAAAGTTTTGCTCTGAGTTTAGAATCAGTGGCTAAACCTAACAGTGGCTGGACTAACAGCTAAGTGGAAACAAAAAGTTAATTTTATATGTGTGTGTATACACAAGTGACACTTTCATTTGCAGGTTTTCTAACCGGTGCTGGATAAGAACAGTATGTAACGCTTCCTTTTTATTCTTTGTTGTCAGAAACATTATGACAAGTTGAGTTTTCATAGCCGCAGCAGTGGAACAGCCAGTTGCAAAAGTGAATTTTCAGAAAATACTGACCTCTCAGCTGAAAGCTATCAGTCTGCATGTGAAAAAGATGAAGAAAGAAAATTTGAAGAAATCCTGGTAGAGGATCACAGCACTTTAGACAACTCTGAGAAAGGTAGTCATTAGCAAAAGAAGTATCAGGAGTACTATTAGGCTGGTCAGAGGTGGATTAAAAGCTTCTTTGCTTTCATTTTTATGTGCAGATATGTTCTCTGAATTAGATGATGAGCTGGATGTGTTGGACAACTCGAGCAGCTCCAGTTCAAGTCATTTGAAAGAGTCTGCTTTTGGTAAGATTCCTTAAGAATGAAGTGTACACTACTTTCTAACAGCAAAATAGTTGTTTATTCTAAAATATTAGTGTATTTCATCATCTGTTGCAAGTTCACTCTCTGTTGTGGGTCCTAAGCAACAGAAGACTAAAGTAACTGTGCCTCTGTGGCAGCCGTTTCCAGCATAATACATTTTACATCACATTTTATTTTTGTAGCTTGTCCCTGTATTTTGAAGTAATGCATATGAAAACCAGAATATCATTGGACAACTTGAAAAAGTGGTTTCAAGATTTGAAGTAAAAGATAACTAGTGTTGATAAAAACCAGAAGGAAGGCAGTGTGAAAACTTCTGTCTCAGTTAACAATAATGCTATGCAAATGAATAAAGGGAGTGCCCTGTTGGAAGGTGTAAAAAAGAAAGTTGAAAGAGGCAAGCTTTAGCTGTCTAGGTGAATTGACTAAATGGGATTGAAAGAATGCTTAATGATTAGATTTGGATTAGAAAGGGATGATGTGATATCGGTTGGACTAGATGATCTCTAGAGGTCCCTTCCAACCCCTACCATTCTATGATTCTATGACAAAACACAGCATTAATTCTGCCTGTAGTTATTTATGGTAATCAGATAGGAAAGCACGAGCTGTGTTTGGTTTTATCTTAATTAATAGTTTTTAAAATTATATTTTAAATATGAAAATTAAAAAACAAAGGGATGTGAAACATCTTTAACCACTGCGAGTTACCTGCTAAATTATGAGCTACCACAATCTACCTATTAAATGGGATGGGATTTTGATTAGAGGAAAACCAAAGAGCATTTTACACTAGAAGAAAAATATTGATATTAAAGCTGAGCAAAATTTGAGATTTCCATCCGTCTCATGAAGTTCTGACAGAAAATCTGTGGATGATTTAAACTGTCATTTTAAAAGGTGAAGGGAATATAGTTGTCTGAAGATTAACAAATTTTATTGTTTCAGGGTCCAGGCTTCAAAAAACATAGAATAACGTTATTTTATTTGTTTGTAGTGGTATTCGCTAGCTGGGTTTTCTTCAGATTTTGGCCTAGGTACTGAAGAAATATGACTGCTTTTAAGTGAAATATCTAGCCATTAATGCAGGGTAAATTAATGATTTGATAATTGTACTTAAAATCCATTAATATGATTTGCTAATTGTAACTGAATAGCCTGCTATTCTAAAGGCTTGAGGACCTGTGGCTAGCCAGCTCTGAGTGTATTACCAAGGTTTTCTTGGGGGGGTGGGGGTGGGGGTGGGGGAAGAAAGAAAAGAGGAAAAAAAGCTTTTTCTTTGTTACTTTCTTGTGCTAAGAGTGTAACAAGAGAAGGTTACAGGGTACAAGGGAGCATAGTCTGACTGTGGGAGAGGACTGCTGTAGAAGGAATGTCTTGAGGGAAAACAGCCTGCAAGGCCATGTTCTATTTTAGTGTTTATATTGAAGAATAACACATTGTGCATCTCCAGAAATTGAATTCTTTGTGGGCTAGTTCAGCATTGTACACAGACATTTGAAATCTTTGCGTAGTTTATACACACTCAAAGCGTTGGTAATTATTTCCTTGGTGGTGGTAATTATTTCCTCATTTTTCTTTGTTAAGATTAGGACATTAACAAATCATCTTTTTCTAATACTCAAATATTTTTGTGCCAGTTTTCCTTTGATTTAATGAAATATTTTAACTGGAAAGATCCAGTCAGTTCCTATTAATCCCAGGAACTTTAATCAGCATTTCTCAAAGTCATTGCCCATTTTCCTCCCATCATAGAGTTTAATTGGTACTTCAACATTGCTTATTCAGAAAAATAATTCTGCAGTTAGTTACACATTCTTAGATCACCTGTAGTTTCTATTTAGTGCTGAAGTTAGTGTTGTAGATCAGTTGTAATTAATGCTGGCAAATTTTTCTTTTCAGAGGAAAAGAAAAGATAGCTTTTTAAAAAGTGTTATAAATTCAGGATGCGTGAGTATTGCTTGGGTTGCTAATGAATGGCTAACAGTGTATGAATTATCAGCCATGGTTTTGTCAAGCACGTTAGCATTACAGGGGAAAATGTGACCAAATTTCATTTAGCTAACTTGGAAACTGCTAATATTGAAAATGTGAATTTCAATTATGAGTGTATTGATCAGGGTCTTGAAAGGATTTGTCTAATCATGCTGTCATCACACCATTTTCAAAGAAAACATGATCTGCAAATGTAGAAAAATTATCACTCTAAGACTGGGCTGGTATTTTGTAAAAAGGTATGATATACCGAGTTGTTCAGTGGCACAGAAGCTGGTATGTGTGTGAGTGACAGTGTAATAGTGGTTAGCTTCTTTATAGTCCACTAGTTTTCATAATATTTTTAATAATTTTACATACCCTATGCTTTTGAATTATGCTTTAAGAAAAGGATTGTTGTTCTTAGTCTAGACAATGTAGTTCTACAAGACCAGCTCCTTTAACAACTCCTTAGATTGCCAAATGGAGGGTTGTAGATTCTGGAATAGTTGTACATGCTACTTGAAATAATTAATCCTACAAGAGCAAGATTCTGCACGTTTCAGAAGCATAGAGGCAGAAGTGGGAAATGCAATTTTTTTCCATGAAGTCCTTATAATTAGAAATTATAAAGATTGATAGACGATAGGGACATACTGAGTCAAAAAAGCAACAGAGTGATGGGATGATTACAGCTTATTAGTTGCATTATTTTTGTTGTTTTAAAATTAAGAGGTTTCCCAACTTTAGCTTAGTCATGTTTAAGTGGTTTTTACTTGGTTTTGATTTACACTGTAACTGTACCTGCTGGTAAACCAAATAGCAGGAAAATATGTGGTATCTCCTAGCACATTGTAGTCCAGTAGAGCTAGTATGTCAGTTGGACAAGAGAGAGTTTAAAAGTTTACTCTATGTCTGGGAATAATTGTTTGCAAATATTTTTTGTTTTCTCAAATCATGTTCATTTACCCTGCAGTCAGGACAATGTCCTAAATACATTGAAAGACCATTTTTGTGTAAAATATGCTATTTGAAAACCCTAGTCCCTAGGATTTTATGTACTTGCCCTCTGACCTTCCTCAAAATAAAAAGGTAAATGCACAATATGTCCCTTTCAGAATTGCTCAGCCACTAGCTTTTCATGAGTCTGAGAAGTCTCAATGGACAGTCCTGTTATTGTGCTGTATCTTTCTTAGGATTTTTTCTGTTACCTTATAATTTAATATACATTTCCAGTACTTGAAAGAATCTCTGAAGTTATCTAACTTGTGACCAATAAGCAAACGCGTTGAGATTCAGGAGTTCTTTTCTTGCCAAAGTTTCTGCCATGCAATAGCATTCAGAGTTACCATGTAATGAAGAGGCTGCAGATCTGCCAGAAGAATATCCTAGTGATATAACTCCAGAAGGATCTCCTGTATCTTTCTTTGAGCTTTTAGAAAAGTGACTTGTTTACGCCGTGCCAGGATTTGAGTCTTGTGCAGGTAATGCTCAAAGCAGTCAAAAGTATCCGGTTGAGTAATTGTGGATTTCTAGAACTAGAATACTCTCAAAATAGGAACCCTGCATATATGAAGCAAATGATTGGGCTCTGAGTTTGGGTCATCACTTAGCTCCAAATTTTACTATTTTTGAGGATGACAACCAACACTGTAGGAAATAAATGCCATTCAGTAATGACTTTTGCTGTCTGAGCTAGTAGTTTCGTTCACAATTTGGGCTTAATTGCAGGCAGCTATCTTGTATCTTGCAAGTTCTGTCATCACAAAGCTTGCTTTTTTTTTTTTTTTTTATATTGAGACCAGTTGTATTCTTTGGTGGATTTGATGGTTTGAGAAGATATTTCTTCTTCACGTAAGACATTTAGATAGCTTGGTAAGTCTTATAAGTAAGATCATCTTTAGATTGTGAGGGAGAAGCTTAGGAAATTTGTTGAAAATTATTATTGCATCAAGAAACTCACTATTTGCACAACGGGCTGTCCGAAGAATTTTGGCGATCTTACAGTGTTTTGTAGGCTTGTTTTTCCCAATTTGACTTTGTTTAAGATTCAGATTTCTCTTTAGACCTCAGCGTAATGGGACTTTGTAGAATAAATCAGCTAGAACAAGATCTGCCAAGACCTCATTTTCCTGTATGATGCTTGAGTTAAGCTTAAACTTCTTTTACTGTACACATAGTTACTGCTAATGAATAAAAAACTTAATTCTGTTTGCTCTGCAAAACAGCTTAATTGATATGGTTGAGACTGTCCATTCTGGTGTATAGTGATTTAAAGGGCAGCTTACTAAGAGTATTTTGTATAAATAAATGTAATTTGGCCTTTCTCCTGAAAAGATCATTAAGCTGTCATTCAAAAAAACCCACTTCCATTGCTTCCATTTCATTCAAGGAGATGGATTGAAGTTTTCTGCTAATATGAAATCTTAATTCAATTTTTCCATCAGCGATCAAAATTGAAAGGGATTTCAGAGGTATTTTTTCAATACCACTGAAGTGAAAATGAAAGCCAAAGCAAAAGTTACTGTCTTCCCATCTTCCCGTAGTTAGATGCCTGCAAGAAAAACATACTAAACTGTGTATTAGAATATATTTGTATGATTTGCACTGATGCCAACGCATGTTATGAAGTTAAAGCCTTAGACATCGCTTTAATTACATCAGCTATTAAAGACCGAAGTAGCAGTCAGAAAGATGTTTGATGCCTCATTTGATAGATACATCTTCATAGAGCTATTCAGAATAGAGACACTGATGAGAATCAAAAGCTTTGGCTTTTGTATGTCTTTCACATTCCAACAAGGGTGGGCACAAAACAGGAGAGAGATGGAGGATTTATATTTCATTTTCCTTGAGATCATCTTGAATTGAGAAATGCCCTATTGGAAGCCATTTGAACAAAACATGTTGCCTTGCTCTTCCCATCTATGTCAAAGGAGTAACTATGGTAAAAGGAAATATGGTCCAGGTAACACCTTGGGTTTAACTGTGCACTATGTGCTCCCTGACTTACGTTAGTTAATGTTCCTGTGCTTTTTCTTACTCGCTGCCTGACTTTGCATGATTAGCATAACTCTTACATAAAAGACGGAGGATTATAACTGAAATCATTCATCTTCCTGGGTGTGTGTATACACACATGAATGTGTTTGTTACAATGATTTTTAGATGTCTGGGTCTCCTTGTGCTTAGTTATTCAACAAATTATTTCAATGTATTTTCATAAAGAGACTCATCTCAGTTGTATCTGCTTGATGGGTCTCTAACATAATCAGCAATGAAAATGGGCCTGAGGGGTGTTGGCTATTGTTTAGTGATGTTCTGCATCATGATTTCGGTTTGGTTTAGTTCTCTTTTTTAGCATTAGTAAGTATTTTTCTAATTTTAGCATATGAATCAGAAAGTATTGAATCTTTACCATGTACAGTGAGTGATGAGACAGAATCTTTGGTGTGAAATATTATGCATCTGTAAATATACTCATAAACTGGCAGATTAAGAAGTCAATTGTGGTGAGTCGTCAAACTGATAAAGAAAATTCGGATATGAGCCCTTTACTGATAGAGAGACATTTATTTGTAACAGCCAAAGGGTATAGTATTTCAAATCCAATTTTTTGTATGAATACTTGGAAGGGGGAGTTGTTTTTAAAATTCTAGCAAACAGCTGTGTTCAAACTTAGCTTTCCAGCTAAGTGGCTTCTGTTACAGCTTTTCTTGCATATATTCCTATAATAAATTCTAGTCTTTGTTATAACAGGGTGTCTGAGGTTCTAACTCAAAATCCTTGCCTAAAGCAATATGATTCAGGTTCAGTCAGAGCTTCTCCTTTTTTATTTGTATCATCTCGTCTGCATCCTAAGCAGGTGAAATATCTATTCCTGGAATAGGCACAATCATCTTTCTTCATTTCCAAAGGCCGCCTTTACTTTCTGCACAGTGGACACTGTATTTTCCTATCTATTTTTCTGTCTCAGTATTAGAAGTTAATTGAAGTATCTTTGACTCTGTAAAGGCTTAGTTTATTTTACGTAAATCACTGCTATTACGTAAATCAACTGCTTCTGTCAAACCTTCTTTTGAGCTAACTATTACAGAGTTTTAGTGTCTGTTTTGCTAAGCAAAGCATTATCAAGGAATAAAATACGGTTTCTTTTTTCTTTCATTCTCTCTCTGTCTGTGTGTCTTATTTTTAGGGAGACAGATTTGGCCTAGAGATGTATAATTTCTTTTGGTTTTCAAGTGAATTCTGTGTGACAGATGCCAGCCTCCGTCAGGATTTTTTTGTTTTTAATTCAGAGGATCTCAGAAAAGTAGGAAAAATAGAGGCACTATATTTCAGAGCACAAGAGAAAGTATATTCGAACACAGTGAAAAGATTTAAGGCTCAGAAATGTCTTTGTTCTCTCAAAGTCCTGTTGTTGCTCTAGAAGTAATACAACTGCTGTAACAAGACCAACAATGGTAAAACTAGTGTAAGTTTGCCATAATACCTTTTTTTCTTTTTTTTCAATATGAGATACCATTGGTAGGACGGAGCGGTCTCATCAAAATTACCATAAAAGCAACGGTTTTACAGGAATGTTTTAAGACAAATTCCTAAGACAAATACTTGCTTTAAGACAATGCTTTTGAAGTGCATAAATAATAAACATCATCAAACATTGCCCCTCCCTCTTCACATTTTTTGGTACTATGCAATAAATTACATAAATGTTTGGGTTCAGTTTTATTGCTGATTAAATGTTTGACCAAACAATACCCTGGTCATACCCTTGTCTTCAACATCTTAAAATCAGGGGCATTATTTAAGAAGTAAGGTATTGCATATGTAGTAGTTTGAGTAGTTAGCTAATAGAATGGTGGTGATAAAACTCTGGTGGAACAAGGTTTAGACAACCCATCGAAGGTCCACTGAGAAAGTGGGTAAATATTCTAGCTTTTTATCCAGACTAGACATGGTGTTGTTGCTACAGTGGTAGCAGTAACTGAGGTAGTTATTTGATGCAAATCCAGATGCATCTTCTGGGGACATCTAGTCAGCTTGTGTTATTAGTTTATGTGAAATTCTGAAAGCGTTCATTAAAATACTGTGTGGGGCTTAGATTTTTGTTACAATGCAAGCAAATCTTTGAGGCATCAAACAGCAACTCTGTAGTCAATGGGGGTTTAGAGTTTGTTTGACACTGGTTTTTAAAAGTTATTTTGACACTGTGTCTAAGAAATGGAAAATATTAACATATATGTATGTATTTTTTTAAATGCAGAGGTAATATTTATGCATTTGTTTCAGGTATAATTAAAAGAAGTTTTAGTGCTTCTGAAAGACAACCTCAGATTAGGTAGGTATGATTTATGATTTTAATTTAGATTATATAATTGATCATTCTGTAATCAATTCCAGTCGGTTGTTTTGCAGTGGAACAGTCGCACAGTTGCCTGCCCGTTTAGAACGCTGGTGCAAGGAACATTTCTACAGCCTGACAGCCTGGTTGTGCTTTTCCTGTCACTTCAAATGCAATACTTCATTTTTGCTTTCAGAGTTGTTAGCCTATCACCATCCAGTCTGTCACTTACCACTCACTAGCTGTCCAGCTTTAGTCCTGCTGTGGTCAGTAATGGCAGCCTCCTGATGCTTCAGCGTTGATGCAAGCATGTTTATTTTCTCTCCGTCTCTGCCCCTCACATAAACATTAGCAAAACTATCTCCTTATCTTTCTTCATAACTACTCTTTGCGCCTGTAATTTTCCCCAATGCCTAAAAAATATATACAAATTCTTGCCATGCTAGGTCTGTTGAGGCTGCCATCCTTGTGGACAGCATATTGATTGTTTCCGTTCCCCATCTGTCTGTATCCATTTGTTGTTGCTAATCTCAGCTAGTGAAATATGCGGACTGGGACAGTGTTTGCATTGAGTATAGAGCAGAAGCTAGCATTGAAACATCTGGACCTATTGAGGTATTGTTGTGCTGGTGAAGTAATACTCATTTTTTTTTACCTGCTTTACTAGTAGTGTATGCATTATTACCCCTGGTCTTATCTATTAGCCATAATTACCTTGTTCTTTACGTTTTCCATCCATAAAATGGGTAAACTGAAATGTATTTAAACATGTACAGATGCAGAATAATGTGTAAACTAGTGGATTGTTGAGTTTTAAATATTAAAATCCTGTCTACTGCTTTTGTACTTTCCAGGCTAAAAATTGAGCAGGGGAAGGAGTGGAGTCTAGCTTTTATTAAGTAGAAGTCATGCTGTTTTGGACATGTAGAGTAAGCCAGCCTTTATGTGACTTATGAATGTACAGCTAAAAATGAGTTAATGATAGACTTCCTTTATAGGAAACGTAAGGAGGAGTCATGGAATATGGTATTTCTTCTACAGCTACCGATGCCAAACATATTAAAATGACTTTTTTTTTTCCCTAATTATAACAGAGATTATATTGAAGGCCTAGGATCACGACTGCGACCAGGTAATTTTGCGCTTGCAACAAAATCAAATTTTAACTTAAATTAAACCTAACAATTTCCAAGTTTTTAAACCTTGTTTTCCTGTTGCATATAGTGTCTCCCCTTTTATTTCTTCAGCTTTACTGCCTATTGATCTGCTCTTGAGAGTGCCTCCACTCATGTGCAGGGCCCACACTAAGAAAACAGAGTATTCATTAGTGACAGGGTGGCTGTCTCGTAGTCTTCCATATGTAGTTCTTTGCAATATGAAAAATAATGGTAATAATTATATTTTTAGATGTTAGAAAAGCGTAAGATTACATTTCAGATACAAACATGTTATATGACCTATACTTAAGGAATTTTTAAAAAATGTGAATTCCAATAGTAAATCAATAAGACCTCATTTTTATGGTCATTATCCTGGCTAAACTTCTGCTTAGTGCAATGGGCATTTTTCCAATTAAAGGAATATTTCATCTAGCCCTTGTAAATTATCATGTACTTATACATCATCATTGATGAAACAAGTTTTCCATTTGAAATTCTTTTCCTTCTTACTGAGAAGCTTCACATACTTTAAGCGGCTAAGCTGTAACTTCAGAATGCATATTGTCTGAATTAAATAATATTTGAAAGAAAACTATTTTGAGCAGTGGGAATATTGATCTTCTTAAAAAAAAACAGGTACTTTTTGTGTTTACTGTACAGTTATAATGATCTGCAGACAAACACTTCAGCCTTTGTTACTATTTTCAGTCCTGTGGGTAATTTGAGCAAATCTGATGTCTTTCATCAGTAATGTTTTCCTTTTGGGTAAAACTCCTCAGCAGCCTGTTCATACACACATGCCCTCATCTCCCAAATAATGCTATACTTCTGTATTTAAGAAAAATACAATTGTGGAGTGGTCTGGAGTATACAGACTTTATGGAAATTCCTAAAGTTCCTAGCTGGACTTTGAGTCTCTAGCTGTCTTTGAAACACATAGACATTACAAGTAGACATTTCATCTGGTCCTCCTAGACTGGTAAGTCATATTGTTGCTGTCATACTAGAAAAGAGAGAAAACTCTCTATATTGAACAACGGAGCAATCTGTATTATGTCCTACTCAGTCCTTCTGAGGACTATTCTAAGGACATTCTAAGCATACTTTTCTTTAGAAAAAAAAAATCCGCAAAGATCCACAAAAGAAAGGGCACTCATTTATTTGCTTCTGTTTTTTAATACAAGCCATCGATAGCAAAGGAGAATTAAAATGCCACAAAACACAGACCAGTGAAAAAGGTAAAATGTTAAGGAAGTAAAGTTTTCATCAGTCCTAACAAAACTTGAGGATTCTTGGGTTGTAATGGCAAGACCACACTACATATTTGGAATTGAATATAGCAGTGTTGAAATAGCTGGTAGAGAGGTGAAAATGAGGCAAAAAGAGCTAAATCAAAATAACTTTTCTCGTGGCAGAAGATATTTTAGATTATTATAGCGTGTCTTCCACTGTCACCATGAGCACAAGGACCAACCTAAATTCTTCCTTAGGCGGCTCAGGGTAAACGCAAGATTTCTCTTCCTCTTGCTGTTTACTAAGAGGAGACTTAGGTAAAAAATGTCAAGTTGAATTTCACTTGCCTCAACCCATCTGCCAAAAGGCATTGCCAGAAAAAAATCTGAAAACAGTAATAACATTGTTATCATCCTTATCCTACTAGAAAGGTGTCTCTGTGATGAAGAATGACATTTTTTATATATCTTTATTTTATGTGAGAGAGCAGCTCAGATCTGGTTGGTCCCTAGACACTTCAGTTTGTGAATGTCTGTCTTCTTGTTAAAGTAGCCAGCACAGAAATTCGACAGGAAAAAAATGATAATAGTTCAGTTGTGGGCTAATTAATTTTGGTATTTGGATTTCTCTCCCTCTCAGTGGTATTTTCTCTCTTGATATCAGCTCAGTTTACAAAAACAAGTTTAAGTGGACATCTGTACATAAGACTTTATGATCCTAAGGGTCTTCCTGTATGAGGAGATTTTAGAATATGGATCTAAATTAGCCTCTAAAGTGTAGTTGAGAGGCAACTGTATTTGAGAGAGACAGGGCTCCTTGCTGAAGTTCAATACTTAAGACCAAGGTCTTTGCTTAGCTTCTAGGTCTAATACTCGGAAAGATAATTTTATTAACTGATGTTCTTTAGCAATATACTGTTTTATAGTGGCAATTTGCTGATAAGCTTTTATATAATCTCTGGGTCTGACAATGTGTATGACTTAAATACACAGGATTAAAAATCGTAAATAATGATCATCTACCACATATAAATTCAAGAATCTAATTTAGCTTTGACTCTGTACTCTTTCTCAGCGGGTAAAGCATGTTTGAGGAACACTAGATAAATAAGAATCAAGCTGTGTTGTTTGGTTTAATTGTTATATTTGAAATCTGAATGATATTTTGTAAATCTGCACAGTTTGTAGAATACATAATATTTACTTCTATATCCGAATTCTATTAAATTATCTAAAGCATGGTCAGCAGTATTCCTCTACTGGTTCTTATGGCTGGAATTAAAATTATTCCATGGAACACAAATAAATTATGTCTTTCTTTTTGGTTCAATAGGTAAGTTCATAATGCTTTTTAGTTAACAAAATATACTCAACCTTTTAGGCATAATATGCCAAATCGGTACTGAGTTTACTGTGCATTGTAAATTTTAAGTAGTGCTCACTCATTTAGGTTGTTAAGTGACTTTGACTTTGCTTTTTATCAAGCTGCCTATGGATAGTATTTTTCAAATATCTCATTAAATATGACAGGAAACAAATCTCATGGATATTTGATATTACTTGCTTGTATTAGGACAGTTTTGCCTCAGAAAAAGAGCACAATCTTTTAATCGCCAAGCTACTTGTACTACAAGAAAAAATGTACCTACGGCAGACGAGTATGTCTATATCAAATTCTAGATGACCAAGAGCATACCTGATTTAATGGCTGTTTGTGATAAGTCCCAAACAGTAGTCCAGTAGGGGAAAGACACTTTCGCTTTCAGCTCTTCTTTTCAGTTCTTGATCCAAAGAACTAAATATTTTCACACAGCTGATAGGGTTTTTTTATCTGATTTTAACACAGAGTAGTAAATGAACAGACTAAAATTGTTGTGGCGTTAAATTTATTTTACTGAAAGAAAAGCATGTCCAAAGAAGAGCAATGAAGCTGGTGGATGATCTACAGCACAAGTCTTATGAGGAGCAGATGAGGGAACTGGGTTTGTTTAGTCTGGAGAAAAGGAGGCTGAGGGGGACCTTATCCCTCTCTACAACTACCTGAAAGGAGGTTGTAATGAAGTGGATGTCAGTCTCTTCTCGCAAGTAGCAAATGATAGGATGAGAGGAAATGGCCTCAAGTTGCATCAGGGAAGGTTTAGGTTGGATATTAGGAAAAATTCCTTCACCAAAAGGGTTGTCAAACATTGGAACAGGCTGCCCAGAGAAGTGGTTGATTCACCATCCCTAGAGGTATTTAAAAGATGTGGTGCTTAGGGATGTGGTTTAGTGGTGGACTTGGAAGTGTTAGGTTTACGATTGGACTTGATGATCTTAAAGGTCTTTTCCAACCTAAACAATTCTATTCATGCATGATTTCTTTTGCAGTGCTTTTGTCTATGAAAAGTATACATTATGTACATGGATTTGCTTGACAGAGGATGTTAGTCTATCTTTAAAGGAAGAGGAACAGGTTTATAGGTACTTGCTGTTTTAATAAGATAAGTCAGCTTTCTTGCTCCTTGCCGTGATAATTGTCTGTATTCTTTCATTTGCGGAGAGAGGAATTTTTAAGCATTGCTCAGCATGCTTAGCATTGATGTTCTTTTATTCTAAACATGAAATATGCCATTTATGCACTTTATCACAGTGTCATTTTGGTCATGGAGAATGCTTATAACAGGCACTTTCCACAGTTTCCATCAATACCTCCTTTAGATAGGGTGATCTCTGGTGGGGAAGAATTTATGACAAAGAACAGAAACCACCAATTTTCTGATGCAAAGTAAATAAGACACAAGAGAGTCATAGCTTCTTGCACATTTTCTGGAGGTTTCTCTCAAAACATGTCCTTGCTAGATGTTGGAAACAAAAAGTAGCTGTAGTAAAGCGCGTACATCGCTATAAGGCGACCCAAAAATATATTTTAATGAAGTTGTTCTCCAAATTGTCCACATCAGACATTATATTGTAATTCTTAGGATAAAATGAAAATCAATTTCATAACATCAGAATATATAAAAACAAGTATCATGTGTGTTAGTCTATGTAAAAAAAAAAAAAGTTAAAATAAGAAAATTCTGTTTATGCCATCTTTAAATTTCCTGAGGTACATTAATGGCGAGGTACATTAATGCTTCTTTTCTCTTCGAGTGACTTAGTGTAAGTGAATCAGAGAAAGGAATTTTCTTTTGAAACTCATTATCAATTATGTTATTTAATCTTTTAAGTTTTTAAATTATCCTTTTTTTGTTCCCAACGCTATTGGAAAAACAAGTCATGCATTGAAACTTAATATTTACATCTACAGGTTTTAGGCAAATACATGCTATTAATATATCAAGGCAGCAAAATGAGCTGTACTCCTGATTTTTCTGTTGTCATCTACAGCATCGGCAGGAATTGCTGTATCACAAAGGAAGGTGCGTCAGATCAGTGACCCTGTTCAGCAGATTCTTATTCAGCTGCACAAAATTATCTTCATCACTCAAGTACGCATTACTGTTGCTTCAACATTCTATACTTTTTAGTTATTTGCTTTTGTCAAAATGATTATACTGCGAAGTGCTGCTAATTTAGTCACTGTTCTTTAAAAACAACAGAATTTGACATTTTTGCAGATGGCAGGATGTTTTAAAAATATACCATTTAAATAAAGACTAACCTTGAATATTATTAGTACGTGGAGGATGGCAGTAATTGAGTCATGAAAAAAATTCATTGGCTCACCTCGGAAAAATGGATTGTACAGTAAATTATTTTTACAACATTCTGTCATGCCAACAATATGAATATTTTAAGTGACTTAATATCATATACTGACATGGAGAGTACATAAAATATAGTAATATAGTAATAATTTCTATATATTAATATTTAGTAATAGAATAGTAATATTTTAGTAAAATATAACAATAATTTCTAAATAACTTCCAAGTAATAATTTTTATTATCAACAAATAGTACTAATTTCTGGGGATTTCTAGTGCAATAGTTCAAATCCTGAATATGTTAAATATTTTGAAATGTCAGTACATATCTCTTTCACACTTAAGACTTATTTTAAAATTAAGTTCAAATGTTTCATAGTGAAAGACAGTTGAAGTTATTTCTTGCTGATTCCAAAGCAAAAATGGAGCTGATGTAAACCTACACTGAACTGTCAACTAAAAATGTGACTGAAAACTTTTTATTCTCTGGAAAGATGGCTGCCATTCAGTTACTTTCAAAATTTGCTATTATTAAATAAACATCTTTTTATTTTACAAAATAAAGAGTTTATATTTGGGAAGTGATGTTTATCACCTCAAGGGACTTTAGATTGTTGAGCCAAATTTGTATCTATTTACTTAAAACAGTATAGCATAAGTGAACTTGGGTGTATTTTACATGCCCTCCTTGTTTGTGGTTTTTTTTTTTTACACTGTCAAGCTTATCGAAACAGGTAAAACAGGAAATAAATTATCAGGGACAAAGAGAACAATTGTTATTTAAAATAATTGGAATTCGTTAGATTTATTGCAAGAATGGTCATCTTCACCTGCTAACAGAAATGAGGCAGTTCAGTCTTTATATGCTATATTTGGAGTGTATCCCAGATGCTTATTAGTGATCCTACACTCTCTCTGGAAGAAACTTTTCTCAAGTGACCTAACAATTAGTGCAAGTTATCATAATGTGGATGCCCGATAAGTGAGAACTAACAGCAACTCAAAGAATTGCTCAGAATTGACCACTGAAGCAGTAGTAACAACTTTGATGCTTTCAGTGTCAATTGGTTTCGGAATGGGAAGGCAGAGAAACCAGGATCCATACCTGTACTTGTTCACTGTGTACTATGTGTTTTTCTTGTACTTGTTCATATATATATATAAATCTAAGGTAGAATACTTTTTATAATACATTGCTGTTTTCTAAAACTGTGTTACATATTTCAGCTGACAATTCTAAACTCAAGTTTACAAGGGAGAGTTCTTGTGTGTTAGTTCTTGGCTGCCAGCAGCCTTCCCAATCCAGTTTCCATGGGAACAAGAGTCAGAGTGTTTTCTGAAAAACAATGTAAGAGAAAGCTTTTAAAAAACATTATGTAAATCCTTGGGCTTTTTTTTTTTTTTAAGTGATCTGACATCTGATTTCATTAAAACAAAAGCTAAAATTGAACACTAGTGCCTGAGGCAACTCTTGAGTTTCTTGTGCAGTGGACTTTCCCTTTACCACCTTTGCTTCAGAATATCACGGTATGCCCATGGTACATTAACGGCACACAGCTCATTGCAGTGGCATGTAGTCTGTGGAGTGTCTTGCAAGCCTTTCCTCAGGCATCATTTTTTTTTACTCATTTACAGGCTAAGGAGCATTCAACATCTGATGTAAAGCATATTTGTAAGGCCTTATCTGCATGAAAAGAGAGTAGTATCTATCTTTAACAAAAAACTGTCTGCAACCAGCTGTCTGATAAAGTCTTTTATGCTTAGGATGTAAGCTTAATCCCTGGTTTACCAGAGCAAATCAGGACTCCTGTGAGGCCAATAGAGCTGTTCCAGATTTACAGCTACATAAAAGCAGTAATTTGTTCCAATGGGAAAAAAAATAACTTTATAATATGTACTGTGACAGTGGTTGTATGTGAATCATTAGTGCTCGAACCTTCCAGGAGTAGTCAAAAAACTTCCTGAATTCAATGGAGTGGCACTTGTGATATGATTGTAAACTCCATGCTAAATGGTAGAAAATCATAGTTTTATAAACACTGTCTGCAGGTACAAGCAACTGTACAGAAACAGCACAGGACATCCTTCCAAAAGGGTAGTACATACCATAGAATTGTCATCAGATGGGGCTGGTGTCATTGCAGTGACCAACAGCTGAAGCTTTACATTGACTGTTGGACCATAAAAATGATTTTAGAATCTCAAAGAGGGAAGGAGGAGACCTCCTTTGAACTGTCTATTGAAGACTTTAAAACACAATGCAGTATGATTTCTGCTCTTCTTTCATAAATATAGTTGAAAGATGTGTACGTTTTCAACCAAAAAAGAGGAGAAAAAGTATACAAAATCAGTTTTGTTTTATAGACAAGTGAAACATAAATTACCTCCCACAGGAAGCTTCTAGCAAAGGAGACATTCTAAATTGTGTTAAGATATACTTCAGGACCTTAAAAGAGCCTGTTGAAGCCATGAGGAAGGTCCACATTAATTCCTACACATGTTGAATGAAGGGTGAAGCTTCTTGAAGTTTCATTAATTTCAGCTGGAATGAGTCATTATAGCCAACATGAAATCTACTCCAATGTTCTATGGGTGTCATCTATAGAAAAATGTCCCAAGTACTAGCACTTTGATCAGGGATGCAAATGTAGTAATACCCATATTAGGCTTATTATAATGATCTTTACCGTCAAGGGACTTACCCCTAGAGGGACTGAGTTATATGGTATCCCAGGCCTAACAGAATGGGGCATCTAAGGAACATTATTATAATACGCCATTAAATCAAGTCTTGTACTGTTGTTTATCACCATGCTGTTAAACATAAATGTTTCTTTTTGCAACGTAGCTACTTTTTTCAATACTGGTACTGCTGATTAGATCATCTTTATGGGAGGTATAACTGAGCGGTGAAAACATCTGTTTCTTTGTTTCATATAGCTTCCTCCATCTTTGCAATGCAACTTGAAAAGGAGAATCATTGAAAGATTCAAGAAGTCCCTCTTCAGTCAGCAGAGCAATCCTTGTAATCTGAAATCAGAAATGAAAAAGGTGTAGTACACCAGTTACTGCCTATAGTCAACTTTGTCTCTTCTATTTGAATTAAGCTATTGATATTAATATCACAAAAATATAAGTGTAAGTTTCCATTTTTTAAAAGGAAGTATTTCAAATGTTCTCAAGCTATCCTTTATTTGGAAAATATGAAGGCTTCTTACGTGTGCAGTTTCTACATATTGGTTTCAACTTTGTGTCTGATCGTTAGAACATTTTTGTAAATGGAAAGGACTTGCTAGCTGCTAAAATGCAAAACCAAGCAAGGGAAGAGGAAGAAAAATGTAACTTTTGTGGCAAAGACTGATTAAGATTATGTAAGGTCTTAATTTATGTAAGCTCTTCTTAATTTACCATTAGTTTCCCAGTATTGTTCATGTTTTGGAATGTATTCCTACTAAAACCATGAATTTGAAGAAAGCACTGTCTTAGAGTGTCTTGAATATAGCATACCTTGTGGCATTGTTGCATAGTGTGTCAGAAACAGTTTAGTGTCATCAGTCTAAAAATACCACAGATTTGCAAGAATGGCATGACTGAAGAATCATGCCTGCATGTTTTCCAATGACATGCTGTGTGCTTTCCAACAGAGAAAGACCTAACGACTATCAGAAAATCTAAATGTTCCTTCAAAACCTCCTGAGAAGACTATAGTCAGCAAAGACTGAAATTTGAAATCTGAAAATTATATCCTTAGCATCTGTGTACTGTGGGAAACTGTAAAGCTAAGATATTTCTTTTTTGAATTGATGACAAAGCAGTTAAGTATGTTACTGTATCTAAAATTGGATGACAAAGATAATTTCCTATTACTCACATAATTCCCCGGTCTAATCTAATTTGATTGTCTCCTACTTGCACTGAAATGTGGAATCTTCTAAGTCATTGTTTGATATGGAGTGTACTGACCCCAAATGCCAAATCCTTCCTATACTTTTCTAATAATTAATCTGAGATGTTTAAGCTCTATGGAAGGTGGCTACTTAGGGTTTACGTTGGTAGCACATTTAAAAGGTAGTTAAAGATGCCCCTCTGAGCAATCAGTTTCATGGCAACTTGCTGTCCTGTAAAACAAGCTGGGATGTACATTAAACAGTTTCTGTATTTCAGCCATAATACTAAATCGAAGAAAATATTTGCGAATTGTGTATTGAGTTGATGTTTTCAGGGAAGGATGACCAAAAATATGGTAATAAAAAAGAAGTGTTTATCATAAAATGACCCTAATTTTCAAATGGCAGAAATAAAGGAACCTGTTTATTTATAAATTTGTAAATGCTATCAACTGTAAAATTGTGTTAGCTTCAAAATACTGGATTTAAACATGAAGAAAAGGGAAGAAATACACTATGTAAAAAGTAAATGGTAGTAAATTGAAGGTATTTGAAATGCTGAATGCAATTCTAGGCATTTCTACCTTGAAGGAAATAGTTATAGAAACTATTAATGGAAAGCAACAACAAAAAGCACAGTTACAAGCATGGAGAATTGATAAGCATCAGTGAATAAACGTGGCGTATTTTACCCAAATCATGACCATAAATACGTTGGGTAATGTGCATATCATTTGGATGTAATAGGAAGAACCTAAATAGAGAAAAGGATTAGGTTGAACTCTTGCAGCAATGTGTTGTTATGAGGCTGTGCAATTTCTGCAAATAAAATTTAAAAATAATGGGTTTTTAACTCTGCTGAATTAGAAAACCTAATTAGAACAACAGACAAAAAGATTCCTCCACTGATCAGTGGTGGGGTAAAGATCTTCCAACCACAGATATTCTTCTGTTTCTGTAACTGTAAAAGTGTTAACATGCTGCAGAAATGCGTAACTGGAATTTTTCTCCTGGCCACAAAGATATTTATATGTCAGAATTGTTACTAGTGGATATTTTCGAAACTAGATACTTTTAAGTTTATTGTCAGTACCGTTACTCACATAATCAAGTAGCTAAACTGACTTTCAGGTTTCAGAAGTACTGGGATCCCTCTAATGGAAATTATACCACTTGAATATGGACTAACAATTTCACTTGAAACCTCAGTTTTGAAAAGCAGAGTCACTGGCTGTTTCTCTCCTAGGTTTGAGGGAATACGCTTCCCTGTTTATCTTTACACAAATGTATAGTTTATGACATTTTATTCAGATAGTCGAAAGAACTCAGTGCTTTATACTAAGTGCAGATTGGCAGCTTGCAATGTTCAGTTAGTGTTTCTGGAGAGAAGGTAGGATGTTCATAATTGTGTTCACCACTTTTTCATGAATCTAAAAAGTATTGAAATCTCCTTTGACTTCTGGTTGCACTGGGAAACATAGGAAAGAGTAAACTGCCTCATAGAAGTCTGAGGTTTTGGCAAACAGGAAAGGTGGAGATTTCAGGTGTCCTTTGCTTTATTCTTTTTTTTTTTTTCCTTCCTCAGCTGCTGCAAGGTTCTCCTGAATTGATTGAGCCCAACTTCTTCACAGCAGATTGGCATGTGGTACTTCTCTCTTCAGGTGGAAATATGTTGCTTCCATATGATAGAAAAGGTAAAGAAAGCAACAAAACCTCTGTATGTGCATATATATTTCCAATAAAGAGCAGAAGGAATTGCTGCTCTAAGATCTGTCTTTAAAGACAGTAATTTTGACTATACTGCTTTTCATTACCAGGAGTTTTTTTGTTTGGTTGGTTTTTGTTTTGTGTAGTTCCTGATAAGATATGCAGTTTACCACTGATAGAACTTTCTGCTAATTTAAGAGAGTATACTTTGGAATTACAAAGAAATACCAAATATGCAAATAACACATGGTTCATCCATGAAAATCAATAGAAATGTTTCTAACTGAAAATACCTGACTTAGGATTTATCTATCCTTGCACGTGATTTTTAAACAAACTCTGTTCACTCCCTATGTTGTTCTTCTGTCATGTTTGAAACAGTTATACTGGAATGATTTAATTACTTAGCTAGATCAAGCCCTACAAACTTGAGGAGGGAAATGATACCACATCTATATAGTGTAAAGTGTATATGTATACTTTAGAAAATGAGTAGTGTCAAATATACTTTGGACTGATGGTACTCAGAGTGACAAATAATGAACTACATCTTTAATCAAGCTTACTGGCATCATCCGGGGTGGGGAGCCACCATTCCTAGTTTAGAGACTTGTTTCGTCATATGCCTCTTTGTGCAATCGACATAAGGGGAACTGTGCAGCCTGTATTTTGGTCTTTGTGCCATTTCCATTCTTCTAAATACAGGAAAAGCTATGTTGCAATCCATGGACTAGAGGACATAGTAACATTAAGAAGCTGTGGTGCCAGAAAGAAATGTGAGAAACTTCGGGTTTGCTGGCTTTTGTGTTAAAACTGGCATATGGGTTCCACAGCTTATTGCAAAAAATGAAAATAATAGTAGTTGTCAAGGGTGATATTTGAGCAGGAAGTGAGTCTCTAACAATCACTTTAAATATGAGCTTTATTTTGTTCCTGGAGACAACAATGCAATTTGATCAGATGCTCAGCATCTGTAATTTCTAAGTCTCTTAACCTGCAAAGAATACTTTTGTCCTCACAAATTGCTGCTGGCTGTGTGCCCTTTCCACTGTGAACTGTAAGCGGGCAAGCATAAGAAAGTTGCATTGCTATGTTCTGTTACATTAAGTATTAAAATAATTTCCATCAGTTAGAACTCTCTCATAATGTGATAACATTGCATGCGTTAAATGTTCACATCACGCCATAAGATGCCTCCCACCTTTGCAGGACGTCACTGTGGTCAGTGGAATAAGCTGCTGATAAGCATCTCTCTTGTAATTATATTTGTACTGGAATTGTTAAGAAACTGATGAGGAAGCATAAACTCCACATTCAGTAGTATAACATTACTTGCCTTTTATTTGAAGGTTTTGTTGGCACTTCTGACATAGCAGAAGGGATGACATATGAACAGTTGCAGGTAAGCTATAAATATACTTACATGTATTAATTTATTACTTTTAATAAAGATAATTTACTGAAATAAATGTCTTTTATCTTGTAGACTCTAATTGAAGACGTTCTAGAGGAAAGTGGTTATTACAATTTCTTTTCTAACAGGTGAGTCTCTTCAGTTTAAAAAGAAAAAGTTAATTATGATGTGCTAAACCCAAATGTATCATCTGACTGTTTACGTGATTGCAATTTCACTTCAAACTTAGTGCAATACATGGATGCATGGACTGGAAGAAATATGCATGGGACTTATTAGCTAATCTAAGCAGTTTCTTTTGGCCACATCTGTTTTCTTCACTCAGGTGATAGAGTGGTACAAGTTTGGCAGCAATTTTCTCACATTTTTCCCATATAAAATCACAGCTGAACAAAAGTTTCATTTAAATAGAAGTATATTTTATTACAGTACTCTACCATTACAAGGTTGAAAGGATGCAGCTGACATGTCTAGTAAAATGTTTGAGTACAGCACAACAAGCAGAATAAGTGGTTGCAAGCACTGAAGTGCTGGGAATGAAAAAAAAAATGTAGTGGTCTTTGAAACTAGGCAAATGCCTTGTCCTAGAGATGGTGTATCCTTCCTGCAGGAAACCTTTGAGGAACACAAGAAAGAAAATACATGAAAAATGTCCTTATAGTCCACAGCATAACCTTAGTGTTTCTTATTCTTTTTACTTGCTAGCCTGTTATTTATCATCTCAGATATTCTTTAGTGCAAAGAAAGTTCATTACTTCCATCAAGTAAGTCTGTTCCTTGTCTTTGCAGTAATCAACAGTTTAAAGCCTGGGAGACTGCAGTTAGGTTTTCTAAAATGAATAAACAAACATATACCCCCTCCCCAGCCAATAGGGATATCGAAAGGTTTTAAGAATTTATAGTTCTGGTACTTCAGTGATGTTTTTCAGTTATCTATTATCTCTGAGGACTTTTCTGTATGGATTGACTCCAGCTTGAAAAGTTTCAAATCCTGGTCTGAATATTTTTATAGGCTACTCATTAAATTGGAATTCCAGCTTACCAACTGTCTTGCAGCTGCCAGCTGTAAATACTGAAAAATAATGATTCAGCACTCCCAAAATAAAATAATAATTCACTCTTTAAACCTTCAGGGTATATTTGAATCATGTTTACAAATCACTTTTGCAGCCATGAGATCTAAGAAATTTGTTTATAAGTGTTTTCAAGTATTTCAAATTTTTGTCCTAATCACAAGCTCCCAAGATTTGGATCTGTAGAAAAAATACTGCACAATTTGTGGGGAAAAAAGCCTCTCGTTTTTAATGTCAAGATCTAGCAAGGCTTATTATAAATGTATAAATGTGTTGTAGTTGTATAAGCATTTATCTCGCAGACTGGCAAAAAGCATCTTACTGCAATTGACTGTGATGAAGCAGATGTGTGCTGAATATGGACTTGAGTATTTTACACAAACTACTATAAAAATAAGATACCTATTAATGGAAATCATACAATCACAGAATATCTCAAGTTGAAGGGATCTATAAGGATCATTGAGTCCAACTCCCTGCTCCTCACAGAACTACCTAAAACTAAACCATATGACTAAGAACGTTGTCCAGACACTGCTTGAACTCTGACAGGCTTGGTGCCATGACCGTTTTCCTGGGCAGCCTGTTCCAGTGACCGACCACCCTCCCAGTGAAGAACTTTTTCCAAATGTCCAATCTGAACTTTCCCTGATGCAGCTTCATTCTGTTTCCTCATGTCCTATTGCTGTAAATGCTATCACTGAAATGTAAAGAATGCTTGAAGACTGCAGGCAAATATGCTAGTACTTTCAACATGTAACATAGGAATGCCACAGAAATACACAAGACTAACAGCAGTAAAATAATTAACATCCTGTTTTTCTGATGTATTTAGGACTACATATTTTTCTGCTTTGCTGGAATTCCCTAGACACTAGTTGTTCTGCAGAAATCTTGAGTTATTTTTCTACAATTTGGGAAATTTTATTTTAGAGGAGACATAAGAGAATATCCTTCATAGCCACACAGGATGACAGTGTAGTATGAGGTGTTCTTCTCTATACTATGTTTATCCTGCAGAAGGAAATGGGAAAAGAGCAAGCAGTACATTTCCACAAATACATAAAGTCTGAATGCCAGTGAATGCTCAGCATCCTTCTTCACATTGGTGGATGTGCTACGTATTTGATTTTCCCAGGAGCACAGGAAAATTGGAAATCACACTTTTTCCCCTGAGTCATGCAACTTCTTCAGCAGCGCTGATTATATGTTATCCACAGTCAGTGCTGATTTGTACTTTGTTCATGGGACTTGTAACAAAGACAAAATTGATTTTGCAGTAGGTGAAAGGAATGGAGTGAAATCTCCTTATAGGCATGAATCTCCTTAGAAGTTTAGAAGTATGTAGTCTAGATGTGGTTTTCGTTTTTCTTCTTGCTTAGAATTGTTAATGTGTGCATGTAACAGCTCTTGCTGTAGACTTTGAGCCACTCCACTGCATGTGTGTCACTCTAGCATGTCTTGGCTTTAGCTAGGAGATACAAAATTGTCATACTGCAACGCAGTTGTTGACCTGTCACCAGCAACAATATGTGCCCTATTATGCCTAATATGCTATTACCTGCTGTGATACATAATTATGTTTGTTTCCCCTGTCACTATTACATTACTTCTTTTTCCAGACAAGGTTCTACTCCCAAAGAACTTACTGTTTGTCCTCTCCTCTGGAAAACTGACAGATCATACTTTGGCCTTGCCTGTCAAAAACATGTCTCTATTGCCAGAGGACTTGCCATGTTTTCTAAAGTGTACTCTGCTCAATGCCATTCAGAACTTAAGCTTTTTTTTTTTTGCTTCTCACATTCTCTCGAAATAGCCAAACAGTCCAGTTTTGATATCTGTCCAGTACTGAATGATTAATTTGGCTAGCAGACATGCATCATTAGGTTTCGCCTCAAATTCTCCAAACAGCTCAAGCAAACTAGAAGGATAAATCACTCTCCCAAGCTGCACTTCAAGTAACTTACCAGTGTCGACCATTTTCTGGTTTTATTCCAGCACACAAAATTTGGTTTGCAGCCCTCAGAGCAACA
The DNA here is from genome assembly GCA_013398225.1 of Steatornis caripensis. NCBI lineage: Eukaryota > Metazoa > Chordata > Aves > Caprimulgiformes > Steatornithidae > Steatornis > Steatornis caripensis. The sequence goes on along the minus strand of VZSC01013311.1, from coordinate 135,749 downwards.
CCCTATCAGCCATTCTTGCCTACAGCTGTTTTCAGCCTTGCTCCACTTCCTCTCTTTTATACACAGTGAAACATTTCAGAAGAAACTGCAAATTTTCCAGCAGAAACTCAATACATCCTGTAGCTTTCCTGGGATCCCCTTAGAAAAACATTCACAGAAAAGCTTAAGAAAAAATTACTAGGAGTAATTAATACCTGTATCTTGTTTTCTTTAGCAACATAGAGGGCAATGCACCTGTTTTTTAACTTTCTTAGCTTATTTGAAAATCTTTTAGTTTAGATTGAGTTTTTCAGTTTCTAAGATTAGAAGTTATAATGATGCAGCATGCATGGGGCATTTGCAATGGAGATAGAATGATAGTGTTTCTAGCAGGAAACAAATTGCCTTCTCTTCTGCCCATAATAAGTTTCTAGCTCTTCTATTAGAAATGGGGAAAAAAAAGAACTCCAGGGACTCAAAAGTCCTCAGAAGGCACATCAGAACACCACAGAATTGATTTGTGAAGTTGCAAATTTTTAAAGGTGTTTCTTCCGTTTAGAGCCAAATTTCTGAATGATTTCTGACCAAGTTAACTTGACAGTATCAGTTCCATATGTTGTAAGGCTACAAGGTGAATTCTGTTTTGGAACAAAGAATTCCACAGCTGTTATGCAACAACATGGGACGTGTGTGCTGTTGCTAAAAGAACTATTAAATGTAGAATAAACAACTAGATAGCATATAGCATAATAATGCAGTCTCCGACCTCATAATGGAGCCCACTTTATAAAGAAAACATTCAGAAAAATTTTTTTTTCTCTTTTTGGGGTATTTGTGTGCATTGTCTTTCTTTCCCATCACTCTTGCCCCCATATTTCCAGGAATATGTGATGGGAAAACAAACCTTAAGTGATGCAATGACGTGAAAATTGTAGTAGGAGAAATACACTCCGTAAAGGATTAAAAGTGGTTCAGGCAACTTAACTGGGTGATGAGAGAAACGTGAATTCTTTAGAAACAGACAGCTTCATAAGAAAAATGTCATGCTCCCGCCCCCCCCCCTTTTCATTATGATAGTAATTACTATCTCATACCAGTAATTTCATGGGGATTAATGACCAGCTGAGAATAATGACCCTCAGCTTTATCTTGAATAATCAACTTGTCCCCATCTATCACTAATCTCCTCAAATTAGTGAGCACTCCAATTGTATTAGTTATTTATACAGAAATTTGGTAAACATGCATAAAAACCCCACTGTAATGTTTCAAAATTATTCTATTCACATGCATTGTGCCACTCTTCCTTTTTTCTCCTTTTGATTTAATATTATACTGCACAAGAGGCAAGCTCCCTGTTGTTTGTGAGCCTGTTTGTGAATAGGACAATGAATACTGGTTTCAAACTTCCATCACGCTTTTTTATTTTAAAGCGGACATGTAATACCCCAAATTGATGCAGAAATCTATTTTTGATAAAATGCATTAAGAAGCTTAATACAAACAGAAACTCAGTTATATGCAAAAAGATTCATTACTAATAAACAAAAAAAGCAATGGTCAGAGACAGGAGTTGTGTTCAGCTGAGTGCTGTAGATCTGTCATGGTTTAACCCCGGTAGTCAGCTCAGCACCACTCAGCCACTCGCTCACTGCCTGCCAGTGGTTTAGGAGAGAGAATCAGAAGGGTAAAAGTGAGAAAGCTTGTGGCTTGAGATAAAGACAGCTTAATAGGTAAAGCAAAAGCTGCTCATACAAGCAAAGCAAGATAAGGAATTAATTTGCTACTTCCCATCAGCAGGCAGGTGTGTAGCCATTTCCAAGAAATCAGGGCTTCATCGTGCGTAACAGTTACTTGGGAAGACAAACGCCATCACTCTGAATGTCCCCCCCCTTCCTCCTTCTGCCCCAAGCTGTATGTGCTGACCATGTTGTCACAAGGTATGGGATATCCCTGTGGTCAGCTGGGGTCAGCTGTCCTGGCTGCATCCCCTCCCGGCTTCTTGCGCACCCCAACCCACTTGCTGGTGGGGTGGTGTGAAGAGCAGAAAAGGCCTTGGCTCTGGGTAAGCACTGCTCAGCAAATAATGAAAACACTGGTGTGTTATCAACATTGTTTTCATCACAAATCCAAGACATAGCTCCAAACTAGCTACTGTGAAGAAATTTAACTCTATCCCAGACAAAACCTGTAAAACCTCGTATGACCAGAGGTCTGTTTATGAGAGAAATATTGTTTCAGCATCAGTTTGTAGAGAAAAAAATGTTTGCAAAGCAAGTAAGAATAGAAGGAAACAGCCTTTGTAATCAGGTGCATATGTTGATATGTTGTCAGTTACAGTTTTCATAACTTTGTTGAGTTCAATGTTTTCCATTTGAAAGTTTAGAATTAGAGAAACAACCATTTGTGTAGTCAGAAAGATCTATTTCATGAAAACTGTCAAGTCTGGCTCTAATGATAGCTATACATTTTTAACTACTCAAAGAATAGCTTAAGGTATTATTCACAGAAGGATAATATAGCTCAGGAATGATAGCAAATTCTGAATTTTGCCTGTTTGAGGCAGCTTTCATTTGTATTGGGTCTATGGTGCATGGGTTCAGAGCTTGAAAATAGAAATATATTAATGGATCTTTTCCTAGCTGCAAATTCTTACCATGTTATCTAGTTATTCTTCAACATTAATGCACTGCTTTAATTTTGTTGCATAACTAACGAGCTCAAACTTGTGTTTAGCTTAGTTAATGTTTTATAATGTTCCAGAACACACCAAACTAGACAGTAGATGAAAGTACACAGCTCCAGTGCTCCTGGAATCTAAAGTGGATTTTTTTTGACTTAGTGGTATCTAGATGATTTAAGACACTCTGCTATTACTCCTTTCTGGCACCACTTCCTGCTAATGTTGCCTGGCATTTTCTGTTAATTGTGTTCTTCTTCCAAATGGTTGTCCATGTTGGTTCTTACTACTTACGTCTCTTTCTTACAATATAAGATTGTTTTGGCCAGCAATGTTTATTAATCATACTGTCAATCTGTTAACTTGTAGTTCTCCCCAAGGAGTAAAAAAAAGTCTGCCAAAGCTCAGCAGTACTTTCTTTTTCTTTAAACATGTGTAGTGCAAGAGTCTTTGATCTACTCACCTGCAGTTCTGGTGGCCATCAGCTGAGGTCTGTGTGGCACCGTAAGTATGCAGCCCTATTTCTGTAGACCAACATTCGCTACATCTTTTGAGTTAGCTGTCTTTCCACTAAGAGGCAGTATTGGCCTACCTTTCCCAAATCACAGATTCTACAGGAATTAGAAAAAGGAGTAGCAAACATGAAAACATGGGGCAGCATTTGATCCTACCTTCAATTTCACCCAACTCTTAGGGTAAGGCAGTGACTACCGTGTCACTTGATGGATATAGAGTGTTCCAGTGACACTGAAATGTGTGGCCAAGAGAAGCATTGAAAGACACTTGCTGGATAGAATTCACCACTGCACATGTTAATAGCCACACTGCACCTTTTCATGCTTGCTAGAGACATAATTTTTACTGAGTTGTAACAGCTGCACTGATATTGACTGTACTCAGAATATAGATGCCAAGACTTCCTGTTAACGGTACAGTGGAGCTCTTGAGAAATAAAGACTTATAAACTAGGGAAAAAGTATGCCTTAGATCCTATCGTATTAGCAGCTGTGCATGACAAAACCAGATGGCCAAGTGTGGAAAAACTTACTGCTAACTGGATTTTTAGAGAATTGCGGGAGTGTTCTGGTCACTTCAGGGATTGCCAGTAATCTAATGACACAGAAAAAGGATTTGCATTTTTCTGGTATTACAATACCATTAAAAACCACTTTTCCACTTTGGTTAGTAAGTCAGTCTTTTTTTATTTTAGGCTTTTTTTCCTGTGAATCAGAATGATAAGTGCTGTAGCAGAAAGTGTTTATTGCTCTAGCAGTCAGCATCAAGAATACTAGATTTGACTAGTATCAGGGCTGCTAGGTATAAAAGACTTAGATGTAGAACCTGGCTGTAATTCATGAGATTGCATTGTGCAGAACAGAGAAGTGGTCTGGGGATCCACCTGATGCAAGTACCAAAATAATCTGGTCATGTGGTAGGACTCTCATTGATGCAGAAGCTCTCACCTCACTCAGCTGAAGATTCTCTTTTGCGATGAGATATGGAAAGGTGCATTTCACCTCTTGTTGGAAAAATGAAGGAGCATCTGGCCTGAATTTTGGCTGACTGGTAGGTACCGAGTCATTGATATGGTTCAGTGACGAATATACAAAATTAAGTGATCTTCTGACAGTGGGAATGCCTGAAGTCCAAGCTGTCTGTAGAAAAAGTGCATGTTTATGAAGCTGTCTGTCAGCATTTGGACTGTGGGAATGACTGTTTTCAACACTAGGCAGATGGCTCTGATCTCTTGCAGAGATCACATGCCCTGAGCTCTCAGACATTTTTGTATGAGCTTCCCATCTTTGAGTAGAAGCATCTGTCATCGGAGACTTGTTTGGCTGAGATAAGGTGGATACTGATGCCAGTCTTTCTACCAGTTTGAGGAGAAGATTTACTTTAATGCTGACTTCTGTGTGTCTGAGGTGTCTGCTTGGCAGAGTTCTTGTATACAAGAACTTACAACAACACAAGAGCATAGATAAAGTCTAGAAAGTAACACCAAATAAGAAGGCACCTTCCTACTCAAGGTAGTTCAGAAAGCTCACTGTAGTCCTGAATCATTCTTGTGCTAGCAGACCTGTATTTTACACAGCTGCAGTGAACTAAATGCTCTGAGTTGAAGTAAAGAGGAATTTTTCCTTTTTTGTTTGAGGCTTTAATGGTTTGGTCCAGCTAGGGTGTTTTAGCTGAGGAGAATGTAAGACATGTAAAAACTATGTCACAGCAAGATGCTGTTGAAAGGAGTTTTGAGAATCCTTAGGCTAAGCGAAAGACAATCTGAAAATTTTCCAAGAAATGGAAGACAAGATTGTCCTCAGTGTTTAGGGCCATACAAAGATAAATTCTTTTTAACTGCCTCAAGATGTCTGTCATGACAGCAGCTAGGGGAGAAATTGCACAGTTACACAGGTAACTGTTTTGAGAGAGCTGTGTAAGATACGACAAAAGCTATGCTAGGGTATCAGTATAGTACTAGCAGGCACATCATTCCTCTAAATACTGTAGTTGTGTCTCTTGTCATTGAATACTGCCTTTTTGCTAGCAGAATTTCTGCTTACTGAAAGGGAAAGTCAGACCTTCATGTTTCTGACATGGTGCTCCATAAAGATATAACTCCTAGGCCTCATCAAAGTATCAGCCCCAGTTCTGAAAGTTAATTTGAAACCTTTTACTTAGGACCAATCATCTGAAAATTATGTGAAAAGCAGGAATAACTGACTGTCTTAGTGGGATTTTGTATCTGTAAAACACCTTGATGTCCTGAGTTTTCCATGTTTCCGTGGAGTCCTGTAGCTCTAAAAATCTGTGCCATGGAAGGAGCGGAAAGATTTTACCCTTTACAGCAGTGGAGGAAGGCATTGAAAAGATGAAGCTTTGCCCATACTAAAAAAAATTCTGGTGATGTTTGCTGTATTAGCTTGTGTGTTAGAGCAAGGATTTCAAATCTGGCCAAGAAAATACCTTTTTTTCTCACAGATATGACTTTCACCCTTCTCTTTAGAAGTTCATGCCAATGTAACCAAGTTATAATTTTGAAAAATCACAGTAGGTATATGCTTAACAGTAGCCTTAATAGAGCACTGAAATATTGTCAGATCAAGTCTAGGTGTCAGAACAGAAAGTGAGTCTGTCTGATCATCTTAAGGTAATGCCTGGGCAAAATACTGAGAATTAGCAAATGATGAGATAAAGGCTAGCAAGTGAGCAGTAGATACATACATCTGACACAGAGACAAGAACAGCAGGAGACAGAATGTAGGAATCCTGGAAAGGATACTGGTGTGGGATGAAGGAAGAACCACGTGTGGCTGGGACTGACTGGGTGAAGAGAATGATTTGCGGAAAGGGCAGATGGTAGAAAGGGTAGGCACACAGAACAGGAATCAAGCTCAAAAGATCAAACAGAAGGGGATCCTCTGACAGGTGGAGTGCTTCAGTGCACACTATTCTTTTTTTATATTGTGAGAAAATCGTGTATGTCATTATCAGCTGATGCCGGTCCTCACAGAAGGATAGCTACTCATATCTGCTACAAGCTATTTATTAACTTAAATAGCAGAGTCTGTGCAGTCCAGATAACAGTTTCAATAAACTGAGTTGGTGATATCACATAATGAAATTCCTGAAGAGGGGTTAGTTCACAATGTGAAAATTAGGAAATAACATACACAAAACTTTACATTAAATATTCTTAACTACGTTGCAGATGTTGTGATTCAAGAAAGACATAGAAAGTACTCTTAATATGAATCGTGGTAAATATTTAAGTTGTGTGAATACAGCCAACATGGCTTCATCAAGAGCAAATCATTCCTTCTATGATTGAGTGACTGCATCAGTGGATGAAGGAAGTGCAATGGATATCATCTACCTGGACTTCTGTAAAGCCTTTGATACAGTCCCAACAACATTCTTGCCTCTAAATTGGAGAGATACGAGTTTGGGTTTGGTGAATGGACTGTTAGATGGTTAAGAAATTGGGTGGGTGGCCACATGCAAAGAGTTATAGTCAATGGCTCAATGTCCAAGTGGAACAGTAAAGAGTGGTGTCACTCACAGGTCTGTACTGGGACCAACATTATTTAATATCTTTATCAAAGTCATAGACAGTGGGATATAGTGTACCCTCAGCAAGTTTGCAGATGACACCAAGCTGAGTGATACAGTTGATTTGCTTGAGAGAAGGCATGCCATCCAGAGAGGGACATTGAAAGCCTCAAGGAGTGGGCCCATGCAAATCTCATGAAGTTCAACAAGGCCTAGTGCAAGATCCTGCACCTGGGTCAGGGCGATTGACGGTATCAATATAGACTGCAGGATGAATGGGTTGAGAGTAGCCCAGGAGAGAAGGACTTGGTGATCCTGGTGGATGGAGAATGGGACATGAGCCAGCAATGTCCAATGTCCAAGCCAGCACTAGCAATCCAGAAAGCCAATTGTATCCTGGGCTGCATAAACAGAAGTGTAGGTCAAGGGAGATGATTCTCCTCTTCTCTAGTGAGTACTGCATCCAGCTCTGGGGTCCCAGAAATGAAAAGAAAGGCATGGACCTGTTAGAGTGGGTCCACAGGAGGGCTATGGAAAATAATCAGAGGACTGGAACATCTCTGTTATGAGCAAAGGCTGAGAGAGTCCAGGGAGACCTTATTGCAGCCTTTCAATACTTCATGGGGGCTTGTAAAAAAGATAGAGTGAGAATTTTTTTACCAGGACCTGTAATGACAGCACAAGGGGCAATCGTTTTAAACTTAAATAGANCAAGACCCTCGTGATCCCTCAGCTTTATACCGAGTATGACACGTACAGGATGGAATACTCCCTTTGGTCAGTCCTGGGTCACCTGTCTGACCCGTTCCTCCCCACCGCAGGGTCGCAGGTGTGACCACTGCTCTGCTCTTCCATTTCCGGTGCGTAAGAAAGTTAGCAGGAGCAAGCACTGACCTTGGTGTCCATAGGGATAACTATAAGCAAGAGCCTTTCTGCATACCATTGCTTCTGATGTTCCAGCAGTAACTATAAACACCGAGCCTTATCACTGCTAGAAGTGGCTACTGTCTGGAAAAACATGCAGTTAATTTCAGAGAGTGCAGCTTCTCAGAAGAGACTTAACTAAAAAGTAAAGTTACTAAAAGAAAATTGGTTCTTTCCTGGCCCAAACCAGGACACCAGTGAAGTTGTGGGTGCCCCATCATTGCAAGTGTTCAACTTCAAGTTGGGTGGGGCTTTGAGCAACCTGATCTAGTGAAAGACGTCCCTGCCCATGGCAGAGGATTTGGACTAGATGATCTTTAAAGGTCCCTTCCAACACAAACCATTCTATTATTCTATTTTTTGCATAGGTACGGTGTCCCATTAAGGATTATGTTATCCATGTAGGGGGCTGAATGAAAGTTTGCTGTCACCCTTCAGTCTATGTGGTTTTTTTTTTTTTGTATGTACTTGGATTTAGAACTTTAATAACAATCTTTCAGCTTAGGGATTTTTATCTACATGTGTTGAAGTGTGTGTGCAAAGCTATACATTAATTTTCATAATTTTCCTTTCCTTATTGCTGGAATACTACCATATCTTTCAGTTCTTCAGTAATCAACAAAACACTCTGCTTCCTGTGGGACCATGTGTGTAGAGGAATGTGTGAAAGGGCTTTGGATGTCTGAGTTATATATGTTATATACAATTAGTCAGGGAAATTTTCAGAAGAGGTCTTACTCTTAGAATGGAGTGGTGGAGTTTTGAGACAAAAAAGAAACACCTGTTTTACAGCACTGATCATGAGAAGAAATCTTTACATTATATTTTCATAGAATAATTATAATAATATAATGCAACTTGATTATGAGGCAATTTTCACCTATATAAAGCTGACAGAAGCACCATAGCTTTTTGTGCTAATTTTCTGCGTAGCAGGCTACAGAGGAATTAGAAAAGGAGACAGAAGTGATGTTAAAGACATTCTTTCAACTAGTTCTCCATAGTACTGAAGTCTCTGGAGATGTTACATCAGCAGCATAAGTAAAAGCTCGCCCACAAATACATTATGTTGCGTTCAGGCCTCATTGATTAGCTGTGGGAGACCTTTGCACAACGCTGCTCTCATTCTATTTATGTGCAATGCAGACTAGTCCATAAATTTTGAGTCAGAGGATCATTAGATGAACTAATTCCCTGTGTGTAGCATAAATGATTGAAATAATTTTTACAGAGAATTTCAGCCAGAGATTCCTGCATCAAACTCTGTTGTAAACTCTGAAGTAAAACATTTCTTCCGATAGACTTCTGAGATTCCTTGGCTTTGACGTCATGCTTGTACATCAGCTTTCTGCTGATAGCGCAAAGATTGATCCCATACCTAGTGACTGTAAATAGTGGGGAATTCTTACTTCCAATACATACTAACTACTGATTTTTTTACCCTAGGTATCTCTACTATCCAAGGGGAACAAAGAACTCCCCAGCAAAAGAAGAGAACTTGTAATTCTAAACAAAGGATTCACAATTGTTCCTAACAAAGTCAACCTGCCTGTACTTCAGCTGAGGCTGTCTGATTACCAAAGGGGCAAGCTTTGCTCATTAAATAGCATCCAGATGGAATTCCAATGTGGGACAGCTTCGAGAGACCTCACATGATATTTCAGAACGATACTGTTAACTTTAGCTTTGTTTACAGCATAAGCACTTTACAAGAAACATTGGGAAAGATGCTTCCAGGTTTATATCTTAGGAGGAAAACACAATTCTCAACCATACATATCTTCTATTTTTATATTTTTTTAAAAAGAATTGCTGCATAGTCAGGTTTTCTGGAATGAGAGTTCAAAGCCTGTAACCTTATTTATATGCATGTATGTCTTCGATGGGAAGAAAAAGAGCTTTGCAGTATGACCAGACAGAGCATATATGTAAGTTCACTGTACCAGAATTAGAAACAGATTAAACTTTATCAGTATGATTTTAATATTTTGAAGGAATTTCTCTACTTACGTTTGGATGGTAGCAAATTCTAATGATGGTATGACATGTTAATAGTCATTATGTGCAACTGGCATAGCTTCTGAAAGGATTGTTATTTTAAAAACAGCTGATTTTACTGCTATTTCAAAATGTTTGTTTATTATATGTCTATCTTTAGGCACATATTGTATAGATCTATGTGCATAAATTGTCATGTACATTTATATACATTTTATATACACATTCATTTACCGTTTAACAGACTAAGTAAATTAAATACATGCTTTGCTGCTAATCAAAACTGTAGTGCTTAAAACACTTTCAAAATGTCAATATTTATTCACTGTGTATTAAATGGAGATAAAAATGTCTCACTGCAGTAGCAGAGAAGCTGTTTTTTGTCTACAGCTGATACTGTGGCAATCATAACTGTTGAAAATAACCAGGATGCACTCAGTGATACAGCTTTGCTAACTGTGTTGAAAATTAACATTATGGTCATCATAATGATTACTCATAATTAATTTGATACAGATATATGTTGTGTACTCTTCATAGGCGTCATTTATGGTGATGCATTTCCTGCAATGTTACCACTAAAAAATCAATTCCTATTCTAGTTCAGAATGTTAGTTTTGCTTTGCTAGAGTGGAGAATGAGAACGCAGTGTGGTTAAATCTGATGGATTATAAAGTAAATCCACACTGTATATGGCTGCCAGTGGAACTGATTACGCTGATATTTTATCCAAAAAGATTTCATTTAAATTAAACCTTGATATGCTGATCCTACTGAAATTGCATATGAATTCTCGTATTTTTCCATTAAAATGGTGTAAAACCAATCTACATTTAAAGTAACCTATTTTAATACATTTTTTGCAGAAACATGATTTTAAATTATCAGAGTGAATTGAATGCCTTAGAAACAATTTGGGCCTTATTTCAAGTGTGTTTTGCAGTATCACTGTTTATATTTTGTTGGGATTTGTGTGATAGTGTCGCGTTCATTCATACTTGATGACGTTTTTGTTGAGAAATAGAGTATAATTAATTAGTCTTGCTGTGTTTCTTTTAGTGTATTTTTAGTGCTGTTAACTTTCAAGCAAATTTTGTGCTCGTTTTCGTGACTCTGAAAAGTGGAATACTAGCTAGTGGCCAGCAGAGGAGAGCAGGCTTCTCTCCAGTAACTACAAGATGAGAGATGGGTTGGTGGCATGTGCAGCTGCAACCACCAAGGCAAATTAAAGCAGGGAATCAGTGGTCTTTTCTGTTTCTTTCCTAGTGTTCACTGGGATTTTCTTTCGCCCCCTCTCTGTCTGCAACTGAACTGACGTGCTCACTGTTGTAGGAAAGAGCTGATGTATTTTACATGTAGGGCAATTAACTGCCACAGAAGATTCATTATCTAAGCTATTAAGTAATGTATGGCATTAGTACATAGATGCTCTCCACTAGAGGTCAGGGTCCATTGTGTTTCTCATTGCATGAAATGTAACAAGAGCCACTTCTGCCATGCATAATTTCTGTATGATTAAATTCTGTATAGAAAATATAGGTGAAGCATATTTAGGGAAACAGAGAAACCAAAAATAAGTTGCCCAATATCATTCAGCAAATCATCAGCAAATTTGAGAATGGGATCTACGTCTCCTGAGTCCAGTCCAGTGCATAACTGGTATCCTTCAAGGTGCGTGTCTTTTTTTTTTTTTTTCCTATGCTTGTAATCTTTAATGTAACTGGTGCAAAAATCAGAGAAACGGGCATAGCTGTACTTACTGTTTAGCTAATTGAAAAAAGATTCTGCAAGGTTTGGTACTAAGAATGTTGAAACACTTTACTAACCTACAGCTAACTTTTGATTATTTGTGAGTTAATCTAAGCTGTGGCTTATGTAGGCCTTTCCTTCAGTTTGCTTGGGTGCAGTGAAGTACCTCAGATTATGTAGTATTCTGCCTTCTATTACTCCTACTTGCACCTACTGTCTACAGCCATCTGATAACAAGTGCTTTCTCAGGAGAATGCACTGTGTGTGTATTCTGTAGCCTGATTTACATACGTTCTGCTCTATCTGAATCATTTCCCAATCCACTGTCATATCCCTGAATAATCAAGTGTTGACATTGGATCAAATCATTAGTTTTATTCCATAAGGGAATTCCTGTTTACAGTCACAGAACAATGTCTTTAAAGACTGTATTTCTTACAGTCATTGTAACTTAGACAATTACTGCCTGATTATTGGTATTTTATATCAAGAAATTTGACAACGAGTTCATGAACGGATGGAATTGTGTTAATGAAAGAAGAAAGGCCAACAACATTCCTTGCTAAAAACAACAAAGCTTCTAGCCTTGACTTCCCCCAAATGAATAATATACACAATTTTAGTATGTATGAATTATGTCCTGCTTTTAGGAAGAACTGGCAATTCTGAATGAATGCATTTCAGGAGATGTGAAAAGAGGAAATTGCTAGAGAATGTTTGGGTTTGACTGTAAGAATTTGCTATGCATTTGAATTTAAAAACTTCTCAAATGAAAATTTCATCGTTCAGTTTTTCTAGGTAGACAACAGTAATTGGAAAGTAAGGTCTTCTAATTAGTTTTGTTTCTTGACTTGCAGGAAGCTAAATCATATGAATATTCTCTGTTCAACAGGATATTGTGAGAATCATAATGAGAAAACTAGTCACTTTAAAATATTTGGCATTTGAGTCCTCAAATTTCCTACCAAACTAAAAACTTGCATCTAACAAGGTTTTGCTTCCATAATTGAACTAATTGTCCACTGTCATATTTTAACTTAACCTCTTTCTTTCCCAGCACCACTGTGTTTGTAATTTCACCAATCAGGACATGTTCCGTGACTTAAGCTGTAATTGGACTTACTCAGTTTTGCTCAAAATTTAGACTTACCACAGCTTTAGCGCTGGCTTTCATCTGCCTCCATCTCCATTGGTACAATGTAAGCAAAGACAGATAGTGTTGGGGGGTAACGTCAGCAGTGGAATCAGTAGTCTGCTGCGCTTTAAATCTTGTTTACAGACAAGGACAAAAGCACACCTTTTTATATATGTATATATGTGTGTGTATATATATATATATATAAATATATACATCCATGATTTTTCAAAAGTAATATAGTTGAAATCTTAGCAGTCTAATTCAATAATCATTATTAGTCTAAATCTGTTGCAGAAAAAGAGTAATAATGCGGTTAAAATTGCTTTACAAACACTTCTTAGCTTCTTCGCATTTTAGGGGGTTATTCTCCCTCTTTCACTGCTCCTCTGTGTCCCAAGGTCAGCGGTTTTGTTCTGGTGGGGGTGTTACCATCAGTAGTCAACATCTAGAGTCCTGTACCAGGAGGAATAGGATGTTCATATCGATGGTTCCTTCTTCCTCACTCTAGGATCCACCATAATTTTTATACATTTGCTAACAGACTTTTACACTTTGCCGTTTCTTCTTTGATCTGCAGCTCCATGATACATCTGGATTTATAATGTATGGTGCATTTAATGTGTACTGGCTGCTGCTTCTTTGTTCTCTTCTCTACCCCTAACCCCAGCTTTGTCTAGGTCTGCATTTTTGTTACTGATTGTGCTTATAGTCACCAGTGCCAAGTCTGTGCCTCATCTCTTATCACCCCATACCTGTGCTCCTGCATACCGCATCCTGTGTCTTCACTTCTGAAGGCATCTGCTATCAGACCAGGCCTGTATCTCTTCATACTACATCATTATGTTAGGGTTGTAAGTATCTCATTCTGCGTAGAGTAACAGCTTTTTACTGCTATCTATATAAAACTATGGTTCTACTACTCAAAAATAAACAAAAGTAAGACACATTAGAGGTACACAACTGGTAAGTTAGAAGAATTGCAAACACAGCTACAGCAAGGAAAACAAAGCTTCAGATGGGTCAAGACATGCTCAGACAGAGCAAGGCTGACAAGCCTCAGGCCTGAAGCCTTGCAAATTCAGTATGAAGCTTCTGGCCTGTTTTTAGCAATGGTACTGCTGTACCACAGAGCTATGCGATCATAGCTTTCAGAACTTTTCAAAATGCACTGAACCTTGCTCCTGTAGCCTGTGTGCTGCTCTTAACACACTCAAAAGCTAGAAGTCATTAACACAGTGGCAATACTCCCATGTGTCTGAAAAGGCGGCTTTGTTGCTAAAGCGTGGTCAGTATGGTCTAGCTGATGCGTGATCAGCAATATTCATTTAAGAGAGATAATGTTTCAGAGCTTGCCAAAATGGTGAGTTGTAGTTGCTGAGTGTGTGACCATGTGGCTAAACAAGTGGTCAGATAGCTGTCTTTCAGAGCAGCAAACAGTACCATAGTAGGATAAAAAGGAAAAGATAAAAAGAGCAGATCCACTGTACAAGAGAGAAAATGAGTCTCTTTGCCAAATATGTGGTCTGAATACTTAGGACTCGCTGCTTGTGCATTTGGTGCAGCCTACGCTGCAGTGCTGACAGGTGGGAAGAGAGCACTGGCTTTGTGAACCGAACATGCCCATAAACTGTGGTGTTCCAGCAGTCTATGGGTATCTTGGATCCTTGATAGCAGGGCTTCTTGAGGAATAGTTTGACTATTACTGCTTCTAGCTACTGAAAAGATCACGTTGACTATGAGGACGTAATATTGGAGGTTGGTAAGTCAGATAATTTTCTCTGTGAGCCTACTTACGGTTTTCTCATCTTTTCTATAGTCCTCAGCAATATAGGGATGGAGTTGTCCCATAGACTACCTGAGTTTCTTCCACACTGTAATATGTATGTATTCTACAAGTATATAAATACAATAATTGAAGCCATAAATGCAGTTGTTGAAACAATGTTTATTGACTTCACTTACAAGGGTTTTTAAAAACTTGTTTTAATTAACAGTGTCTGGGAATCAAAGGTTTACATTTCTTTAGCTTGATCATGTCGATTAATTCTTTGCCTTTTCTCAGACAGGTCATGATACAATGGAATTATACAAGATGATGAATGTTGGCAGAACATGACAATTTGATGTAGTGGGTCTGATGCTCTGGCCCACAGCCGATGACACAGCATATGCCTGAAGGGTTATGAATCTACTATCTGTTGTGATTCATTTGTTGTCCAAATGCAGCCAATGAAAATAAACTGGAGACAGCAGTGTGCCAAGCAGAAGCAGGACTGAACAATTTTTCACCTGTTAGCAGCGTTGGTTTGAATGGTCCTCTTCTGAAGACCTGTAGGAGCCAGCAGCAGCACAGTAAAATCCAGAGACTTTTGTAAAGCTCTACAATGCAATCTGTTAGTATTAAATTATGTTGTGCTGAATGGATCATTTCTGCAATTAGGTTTATATTGCAGAGAGCAGGCATTAGATAAATGAGGGAGGTGTAGCACTCTGTAACTGCAGACAGCTATTTTTAAAGATATCTTCAGTGAGGCTTAAATTAATGTTGACCTATTTGTTATCCTCCCTTCTTTGAGACAGACATTTCCCGTGCTCCTTTACATACAGTTTGAATACCCTCTCTGAATAAGTAAGCCTGGCAGTTGATTAGAGATTTGCCTTGAGTGACCTACCCACTGTCTTTCAGAAAGAGTTTTTCCTGAGAATTCATTATTAAATGATGAAGCACTAATAGCGATGTTATTTTAATTGAAAAATAAGTATAGAATGGATGGAAATAGATGTTCCTGACATGAAGGAGTAATGGACAATGAAAATTACTGTGTTCCTGAACAGATCAATCAACAATGAACTTATTTTTGAAGGCCTGTTCTCGGAAAGAAGCGACTGCTGAGAGACATTGTGGTGGAAATCAGTGGCTACAAATGTTTTTACAAATAGGAAACTCACTTCATATTCAGATTTCACTAGGTGAAACTGGGTCTACCTGACAGAGCAGATTTCTAGGACAATTACTGAAAAGCTCCAGTAAATGCGAAGCACACAGTAATAATTCAGCACTGTTCTGCTGAAATCACTATACATTGTAGAGCATTTTGAATATCTGATCAGGCTAACTCTCTAGAATTTCATTTGTTGGGACACAAGATTTCCCATACTCACTAAATATTTATTATAAGGAGGGCAACCTTTTTCTTTCCAAGAGTGAGACTCCATTAGTCTCCTTCATGCCTTTTCTGAACCCAGTGACCTTTGCATTGGTGCATCTAGCACTGAGGTCACACACAGATCAGGATACATTGCTTTAGAATCTGGGGATCAAGGAATTCTTGCGGAGGAGGAATTCTTGCACTTTTTCTTACCAATGTAGCATAGAAAACCATGCACTATGGCTGCAATATAGATCTAGAGCAGTGAGCAAACACCCTGCACAGAGACTATCCTTGTGAGTACTCAGGGGAGACTTTCTTGAAGCTACCACTATAAAGGCATTTTGGAAGTTCACTGTGCCCTTTTGCAGGATGCCTGGAAACTATGGATAGCTTCTGATCAAAAGGAGTTTTCTTAGAGTTATTAGTAGCAGAAAAAGATAATCTCTGTATCAACCCAAGCTATGCCCGAGCATTGTGGTATCCAAGCTTTAATTCTAATTTTAAATTAATTCTTAACCTAACCTTTTATCACCTTCTGTTTCAGTTGTTTCGTGTGTTCCTGCCTTGTTTTTGTCAGCCTATGAAGAGAAGATAGCATTCTTACATGTAGGGGAGAGATGCATTTCCTCAGGCTGTTTTCCAAGATTTGTTCTTTGATTTTGTGTGTTTCTCTGTGGCTGCACTGTTCTTTTGTACATCTCAGAAAGATCTAGAGGATATTCTTAGTTCTTCAGCCAAACATCCTTGGTAACAAGCTGAATCTTTTGTTTAATGAAGAGGAGTTACCTATCATCTTTGAATGTCTTCTTGTTTCCTTGTCTGGTCTCATTCGTATTTATCAAGACTGCACATTGCAAATGTTCACTGTTTACCACTTCAAAGAGAAAAGCCCAATGCATTGCATTCGAATGAACTTCAAAAAAATATTGAAGGGTATCCTAAAACATCTTTCACCATAATCTGTACAAAGAAAACACAGCCAATTTTGGACTGAATTTCTGTAATCATCACTGTAGCACATACTGCTTTTTCTTCTAAACCAAATGATATGTTTCCTCTTCACTAAAATGTGTTAATTGCTTGACAGTAATTATTCTACGTGTTTGCCTCATTACGAAGTAAAATATTAAGGCTTAAATATCCTTAATGGTGGGGACTAACATTCTGTAGTTTTGACTCATTTGTATGTTTACACAAAGCCTTCAGATTTGTTCGGTATTTTAATGTTATTCTTTCATATTTAAGGAAATTTTTTGCATTTTTTTTCCAGTCAGTTTTAGAGGGAGGTGAAGATTATTACTGTGTGTCACTGGGATGAACTGGATGGAGGAGAAGGGAAGAAGACTAGAAATCATGGTAAATATTTTGAAAAGTCATTATTACATTTGAGAGCCTAACAATACCAGTTCTGTTTCGATGACACAAGACAACAGTATTTTGTAACATATGGATGAACTTAATAGTAATTTATATTCCTGTACAACTTTCCATTGAAGGCTCTGAAGTGCTTTATAAACATTAATTAGCTAAATATCTTAGCACCCAAACAAGGTAAATATTAAGATCATCATCTTACAGATGCAAAAGCTATGTAAAGAGACAGAGGAGCTAGCAATAACTTAGCTCATTTTACCTGTAGACCAGAACTCTGGTGCAAGTTTTTGTTGAGTGAAACATCTCATATAATGGATGAGAATAGCAAGTTCTTAATTTGTTGTGGACATACTTCATTCTAAGCTGTGGGATCAAAATCTCTTTATTCTGACTTGTATTTTAGCAATTACTTCATCTTTCTTCTCTCAAACTTGAGATCTTACAGCTAACAATATTCTTATAATAATTTACGTGTTTGAAAAAAGAAGCTTTTCCATGTGTTCCTGAGGAGGAGATAAAATTTACTGTCTATGAGCTTGACTCACTTTCCAGCCCTGTTACTCACACCATAGTTAGTCATTTATTTAAAAAATAAAATCCAGAAGCAGAAATGTAGTGATAAAAAGCTGTGTTTTGCCATCATTCCTAGCTGTTGTTAATGCAGATGATTGCACGGATGTCCTAGTACTGGCACTAGCAAAATGGAAAAAAAAAACCAAGGAGGAAAACTGGAGTGGTGGATGGGGATGTGCAAGTGCAGCATTGCAGAAAAGGACCTGAGGGTCCTGGTGGGCACCAAATTGAACACGAGCCAGCAATGTGCCCTTGCCACAAAGGTGGTGAATGGTATCCTGAACTGCATTATCAGTTTTGCCAGAAAATTGAGGGAAGTAATCCTTCTCCTCTGCTCAGCACTGGTGAGGCCATACCTGGAGCACTGTGTCCAGTTCTGTCTCTCCAGTACAAGAGAGACATGGTCATTCTGGAGATAGTCCAGAGGGCCACGAAGATAGTGAATGGACTGCAGCATCTCCGCTATGAGGAAAGGCTGAGAGAGGTGGGACTGTTCAGCCTAGAGAAGGCTGAGGGGACACCCTGAAGAGAGGTTGCAAAGAAGATGGAGCCAGACTGTTTTCAGTGGTGCCCAGTGACAGGACAAGAGGCAATGGGCACAAACTGTGAAACACGGGAGGTTCTATCTGAACATCAGGGATCACTTTTTTACTGTGAGGGTGACCAATTGCTGGCACAGGTTTCCCAGAGAGGTTGTGGAGTCTCCATCCTTGGAGCTATTCAAAAGCCATCAGAACGTGGTCCTGGGCAACCAGCTCTAGATGGCCCTGCTTGAACAGGGAAGTTCTAGACCATATGACCTCCAGAGGTCCCTTCCAACCACAACCATTCTGTGATTATGTGAATTTCCTTTATGAGCTATAGCTGATCTGCAAAACGTAGAAGTTTATAACTGGTCTGAAAAACTCAGTTTTTAATCACGGTTGTGGATGTCAGCATTTCAAGTTATAATCACAAAGTGTTCTATGCACAATAGTCATGAAGGAAAATGAGCCAACCCTGCAGGGTGACATTAGGACAACTTTTTGATTGTGAAAATTCTAACTGCTCCGGTGTGATGGTTTTTCTAGATGGTACTGACTAGACAAGGAATGACTTTCTTTTTTTAGTTATTCAGGTAAAGGGGAAATGGTGCAATGCACTGTTGAAACAAATAGATAAAATTTATATGAATCATGAAATGCACTATTTAAATATGGCTTCTTTGAAATAGTCATTAAATCTGGCTTTTTTCCTTAGCTTATTATATTGTAAAAAGCTTTCTGCAAAGGATATTATGATTGTGACAAAAAAAATCTACAAAAGCTAAAATCAAGAATTCTGGCACAGTTTGTTCTATTATTGCTGATAATGTATTTTTATGAAACTGAAAATAATCCACAAATAAAGGGGCATGGAATTGGTCGCATTTCAGAGAGCTGAGTGAGAAAGATCGCTCATAACCTGTTAAAGCAATGACCGCAATATGAATGTTTTTCTCCTACTCAATTTTATTTATTAGATGGGGGAAGTATGGCAAAGTAAGCTGTATCTCTGTATTGAAGACAATATTTTCAGTGTATTAATGACAGCTTTTGTATTTATGCATTTTCCTTTTGTATTGCTTTCATGACTTCATTGTTTTTCTTTTTTTTTTGTGTGTATTTCTTAGAATGTCAGAGATGGCATTAAGGGCATTTGAAAACATTCAGCTCTAGTGGTCCTGTAGAAGTGTGCTCTCTTCAGTGAGCATTGGAATGTGCACAGAGTGCAGGCTTGCTGTCTTCCAGCCATGCTGCTCGGAAAGGGTCACCCATTGGTACACAGCACTCCTTGACTCATTGCGATCACGGAGACGTGGTGGGACAGCTCGCATGACTGGAATGCAGTCATGGACAGCTATGTACTTTTTAGGAAGGACAGGCCAGCAAGACGGGGTGGTGGAGTTGCTCTTTATGTCAGAGAGCAACTGGAATGTATTGAGCTCTGCCTAGGGGTGGATGAAGAACGAGTCGAGAGCCTATGGGTAAGAATTAGAGGGCAGGCCAATACAGGTGACACTGTTGTGGGTGTTTACTATAGGCCACCTGATCAGGAAGAGGAACTTGA
>VZSC01013311.1:0-104327 GCA_013398225.1 Steatornis caripensis | reverse complement strand
ATGCCAACATTTTGTTCTCACTGCCATCTAGCAGGTTCCACAGCAGTTTTTTGTGTTTCTCAGTGCAGATCTGCTCTGGATCTGTCTCTGTTCCTTCCTGTCTATTCCTCTAGGAAGTGTTCATAACAGAAGTGTTGTATTGAGATGGAGCTGTCTCTCTAACGTGACTCTAAATTCTTTTTCTTTAGTTATTGGATGTCTGAATCGTAACTTGGTGTCTTCACATTTGATTAATGAACGCTTGTCACTTAAAAAAGCAGAGTAAGATGGAGAGGAGAGAAAAGCTTCAGCAGGAATGGTAAAATAGAAATATCTGTAGTCCGTTTTCTGTTCTTTAATCCATTTCTCAAGCCATTTCATGTGATGTTTAATCAATATTTGTTATTTTCAGACATTCATGTTACTTGTTTTAATATTTTGGAAGAACACTGCTGGATTACTTGCGTGTGTGGACACTCAACGTGGAGTAGGAGTCCCTGATCTCTTTTAGTTTAAAGTATCTGGAAAGGAACAGCTTTAGCAATATCCATGTACGTAAAAGCAATGAGATATAATTATATCCTGTAGCCCGTTTGCTAGTTCAGCTGGTGCAAGACATATTTTCCCTTTTTTCTTTCTCTAGGCCAATAAGCTCATTAGAACAACAGAAAATAAGCCTGGAAAGGATTTCAGAATTTATTATTTTGCCTCAAAGTAGGATCAGTTACACCTGTTTATGTTCTCACAGATTGTGTATGACCGATTGTTTTTTGGATTGTTTGCAAGTTTCAAAGGTGAGCCTTTATCAGTCTCTGAATGAGCAAAAGCTCAGTTGTTCTAGGATGGAAAAATTATAACCAGGTAGACCTGCTACCTGTAATAATTTGTACTTACTCTCTTGCTGTAGTTGAACTGATGTTGGTAATTCACTGACTAGTGCAGAAGCTTGACAGCCAGCAGTTATTCTCTGTTCTCACTCAGAAGTTAGGAAGGCTCAGGCTGCTGCCATCTGGGGTTACTGAGCTGCTGCTGTATAATATTTGCAATTATTCTGGACTCTGTCAGAATTCCTTGAGGCAGTCATGTAACTGAGAAATGCTTATATTTTAAGACTTGAAAATCTCTCCAGGTGCCCTAGCTCACTATTTCACAATTGTTAGCGTTAGGAAGTTTTTCTTGTTGTCTAAGCTGAACTTTCTCACTTTAAAATCCTGTTTAAATTCCTTATTTATTATCCTTTACTTGATGAATATTGTTATTTTTCTCTTTGCAAAAAGTTTTTGTATTCTTGAAATCTATTTCTGTGTTCTTCTTGGTCATCTTTAGACTGAAAAGTTTGACTCAATTTTTTATTAGAAACCACTGCTGAGAATATTAATGCATTTAAAGTCTTCCTTTCAAAAGGAGTTTTTGCCATTGGTTTCCCTGGAAAAAAATGAGGAATCTCACTGCCAATTTGTTATATTTTAGATATAAATGAGCCCTTGAAATTGATTTTAACACTGAACAGTTGTTTAAAAAAAAGCCCTCTCTTCTTACATGTCTGTATAGAGATCATCATGTATGGGGTGGAGACCTAAGTACCTGATATGTAATTAAAGTTCAAGAGAAAGTTAGTGGCCATAATCTTCAATTTCTGCAATAATATTAGCCTGTTTCACTCACCTTCCAGGCTCAGTCTTGCTTTCAGAGTTGTAATCTGCTGCAATGAGATAATGAGTCAACCGTACACCCTATGTTGTACCTAATTGATGCACTTGTCTCTTGTCCTTTGCAGATTGTCTCTTTCTAGACAGTCTGACAGTTATTGTTTAGTTTCACAAGCATCGTTTCAACACATTTGCAGATAAGTATGGGTCCATGACTTCAGATAATGCTGCTGTGTTCTAATTACAGTAGCTACAGCAGTACATTAGTTGGCCTTACACTTCTTGTTCTGGCATGGTTGGATTGCTCACAAACTGTTAAGAATTATTCTAAAAACTTTTAAACAAGGTTCGATCTTTCATTAGGTAAAAGTTGTTTAAAAATTTTGTACATTAGTTCTAACATAGGATAATGTTTAACATAAAAAAATGTGTTCAATGTTCGTTTTGTTTTGTAGTAAATGGGCACATAGTTCTCAGGCAGCTCATGCAAGTATAGACCCTATTTAACTGATGCACTGTTGGGTACAAACCACCTTTAAATTGATTAGGTCACGGACATTTCAAAGAAAAAGAGCTTTAACATGTGATCGGTGCTCTCCACAACCCAGGAATTTGAATGAAGATCAAAGCTCAGGAAACTAAAAGCATATGAAAAGCAAGATGAAATGCAACATGTCATGTTAAACATTTAGGAACTCTTACGCCAAATGATTATTGATGAAATACTAAGATCAGAGCTAGAATTCATCAGACAAAATCAGTTTTGAGTAGTCAAAAGAAAGTACCTTGTTGAGAAAACATACTGAAAACTAGCTGAGCAGCAAGAATGGGACAATTATTAGGTATTACAGGGAATGGTATAGGTCAGAGTACAGGCTGTCAGCACAGTAGCTTGAGATAAATGAGAGGTGAGAAATGGAAAAAAAATCAATCAGAAGAAGGAGAACAGGCTAAGGCAGAGTAAATGGAAATGTAGCAAAAAGTGACGACATGAAACACGGCATGGGACTTGTGAACTGTGAAAGCTGATCATATATGATCAACGTATGTTCCTTGGCACTACATAATCAATTTAAGTACACAGTTTATCAGTTGTTTTTACTGTTTACTGTACTTCATCAATCCAGTCTTTAAGAAGGTTGGGGGTTTTGGTGTTTTGTTTTTTTTTTTCCTGTTTGTTTGGTTTTGGTGATCTACACCACACCGACTAAACAATTAAATTTTAAAATCTTATTTTGGATCAGAAAATTGTTCACTTTACATTAAAATATGCTATGTATAATCTAGAATATGAAGTAGTGTGGGTCTTGTCCCTGTAGAACCTCAAAGGTGTCACAACCCAAGCCTCAGAGAACTAGATTACATGTCATTTGAAGGGAGTTCTGTTTCTATTCTAGTTTTTGCTGATTCCCTGGAAGGAAGTTAGATTCATTGTTCTTACTCCTGGAAATCTTACAAGAAATTTTAATCAAATTTCCTATCCTCCATTCTTCAGATAATACATCTGATTTAAGTGAGGGTTTACATCTCTCAGTTAATAGCTCAGCAACTCTGTATTTTAATTACTTTAGAACTCTTCGGGGATATCTGGTTTTTGAGCATTTTTTATTACTACTTCTACTGATTTATTCTAAACCCCTTACTACTGGCGCTTCAGTTTGAGACAACTCCTCCAAATTGTCCCTGCAAAGCACTATGTGGGTGAACAAACCTAATGAAGCTCTTCCATAGTGAACACCAGTGTGAAGAATTCGTTCATCTGTATCCCTACAAGTGTGCTTTGTTACATGACATCATCCATCAGCCTCACAGAGCCCATGATCCAGAAGCCTCCAGCTTCTCATGCATTTGAGAAAGATGTTGTTATTAGCCATTAGCAGTTTGCTGCTGTTCTATCATGTTCTGTATTTCTAACATGCCAATACTAAATGCTGGGTTTTGGCATGGATTTGACTTGCTCTTTGTGAAATTGTCTTTTTTTTTTTTGAACTTCTAACCTTTGTAATTTACTGTTTGATGGTGTCAGTTTTAATTTTTTGTTCTAACATTTTTTTACAGTCGTTTGTGTTTAGTCTGAACTTGTACTTCTGCTCTGTTCGTATTCGCTGAAAATGTCGTAATCTTTTAATCTAATAAGTTTGTTTATTATTATATAGTTGTCCCTTTTTGGGTTATATATTCTTTTAGTGACCGTTTTTAACTTGTGTCCTAAAAACATGTTGAATTTAAATGATCGTGGTCACTATCAGTATCATTTTGATCTAAATCCAATAGTGTATTCAGGAAATAATCAAGCATTTCTTCTCCTCTTCCAGACATTAGTTGTTCCAAGAAAATGTAGTTTAAATGCTGTAAAATTGTTTCTTATGCTCCACTGTGATATTAACCCACTATGTATGGAGAAAAAAACTCCATTACTAGTCTTCTGCACTTGCAGTCTTTTTCTCAGCCACTTACCTGGATGGTTAAGAATCTATTAATAATACTCCTTTTCAGTTTGGGCATGGAAAATACAGTCTGTATGGATTGAGTGCTTCTTATTGATATTTTTAATATTTGTGTCCTATTTGACTCCCAGCTTTCTCTAACATGTAAGTGCTCCTTCACAAATGTCACTATGTAGATTCTATATAATTAGTTCACCTCTGATATTATCATGCATCACAGATTATACTTTTCACCAAAATTTTGAGATATCATTGTTATCACATACAGCCAAGCATTTCAGCCCACCACCTTACTTTTAGGTTCTTATAAAGTATTTGGAAAGGTGATCTTGAGCTGATCACCTATTTTTATAGACCTACTGTAACAGAAATTTTATTTGTTGACACTGTAATTCATTATTTCCTTTCTGAATTTTATCAAATTTTATGTTAAATTTTATTTGAAAATATAATCTCTAGTTTAATGACTTAATCCCTCAAATATCTGTTGCATCATGTTGTTCTTCACACTTGTCAGCTTTTCTTAAGTCTTAACTTAAAAAACTCTTCTGTATTGTCTTTAATTTCAAATGTGAACAGGCAATTTCTCGTGTTTTGCACATAGACATTTCTCTTTGTAGGATCCATCTACCCCAAGTTTTCCCAAGTCATAATAAATTAAACCCTCTCTGCCCATTACTGTTTTCTGACCTATGACTTGAGCTAACTCAACAGGACCTCTCCTCTTTGTCTGGTCCTAGTCAAGGTACAAGAAGCACTTCAGAAAAACGCTGTCACAGAGATCTAAGTCTTGAGCTGCCTCGTAGTAGCTCTGTTTTTGTCTTGAGCAACTCTTTCCCGTCTTCCTTCTCATTGCACTATGTTTCCTTCCCACGGCCCAAGGAGTTAGAATTTTATTGTCCTCTCACCCGACCTGAGTTCCTGTTGCATCTAAGTTTCCCACATTGGCTTTTAGCCTGTGCCTGTATACTCTTAGCATAACATACGTGGGCTGAAAAACTTGTAGTAGGGTATATCTCTTTCATGTAGCAAGGGTATTTTTCTGCCTGCCCAACTTGGGATGGGAGCCAACAATGGAGATACAATCCCTTAACTTGATTGTATTTAATCCTCCCATAATAATTCCTTGATTACATGTTCTCTTCTAGGTCAGTTGCCAACTAGGTGTATGTAGTTCACCAGGAAGATGGAAACATATAGAAAGTGAATAGATAGAGATATCAGACAGTCTTTGGGTGAGTGTGGGAAAGCTCTAGAAGACCGTAACAACTGAGGTCTGACACCCAAGAGTCAGCTGGCAGTACAGAGGGTCAAGCCAGGCAGGCAAGCTCAAGTACAGAGTGCATCTTAGCACAAATGAAAGTTTTTTTTTTTTTTATGGCTGCTTTAGTGGAGCTTCCATTAAAGCCTTGGCAACAGCTTGAAGTAAGTCCATATTGTAGACATTTAAATGCAATTGGCACAAATAATCCTTATCCAAGAACTGAGTCAGTGCTTGAGGAAGAGAGTGCATGGTCTTCACTTGTGTGTACAAGAAAGAAGGGAAAAGTCTCTTATGTTTTGACAGCCAGGAAAAACATTTAGGATGTCAGTGCCTTGTTACTTGTGTTGAATTTTACTTGCAGTGCTGCCTCAGAAGGCCTCTTTACAGTAAACCCACTCATAATCAGTTTAGGATTGCTTACCTTAAAACATAACCTCTGAACCTGCAAGTTTTGTTTGCCAGAAGGCAATCAATGCATGGTCAGTTAAAATCTCTCTGACACATGGTTTCTGGCTTTTTGCGTGCTTCAGACAAGCATTTTCTTGCATTGTGAGGCCTGTGCGATAGAGATAAGACCAGCCCCACACCGCCGAACAAGCCCAAAAGGGCATATTTTCAGCAGGAATAAAAGAGGTGATTCTAAATTGTAATGCAGATCTGCATCTCAGTCTGGAAGCTTGAACCTATCTCTGTTTTACATGCACTGACCCCCCCCCAATAGCTGAAAAGATTTATGTTTCTTCAGGACAAATAAAGGTCGATGGTTCATTTGCCTGGCTTTTGTTTTGAGAGCCCCTGACCACAACAGGCTTTTGCACTTTGCTCAGAACAAAGCTTTGCTTGCATGTGTGACCTTGTTGACCTCTGTCAGAACGTCACTGCCATTCGTCAACGCCTTCAACACTTTGCTTCTGAATGTTTTTTTGTAAACTGTTTATTGAACTTCTCCTGCCACTGCCAAGAGATCTGTACTTGTGAAACTGGTGACATAGACAGACATCTGTCACCTGTGCACTGGGGAAACATCGAGCCTAGCAGGCCATAAGAGATCAGAGTGCTTAAGTGAGCTGTGACAACCATGTAGTGTAATGGCTGCAGAGCTGTGCTCTGGCTGGCCGGGTTGAGTAGCTCTGCAGCATGTAAGGTATTTTTTTCTCCTTAAAGGGAGAAGCGGTCTTTGTACTGCCTTGGGGCTCGAGACGCTTGAGTTGTGTTTCTTGCTCTGCTCTTTCATTATTACTATTAACATAAAGCAATATCATTAAAATGGTTAACATTTCATGTGTGCACCTGGCATTAATTGCCAAGACCCACAAGTAAGCTTTTATAGCAACTGCTGATTGTTTTTCATTTTAGAAATATTAAGAACTACTAGTGAAATTAATCACGGCATAGCCTTTTAGACTTGATATAATTCAATATTAATTAGATTTAGTAAGCAGGAGGGTGGATTGAGGCGTTGTTGACAGGCTGCAGAATCCTTGAGCCCCCATCTGAAAGTCGGTATTGCTTACAGATTAGTGAGGTAGCTTCTGTGGATTGAATCTGGCAATATCTGGAGTGGATACATTTTGCAGTTCACTCCACAAAGTCTTCATTATTCATATTCAGAGATTGGCATGAAAAACTTGCATGGAAATTGAGATGTAAGGTGGAGTGGTGCACCCAGCTACGTACTGGAACAACTGGAATGCTGAACCTCAGAGCTTGGAAGCACTTGCAGGATCCATAGGGTGCATAGGTTAGCATGTGTTTGTAGACATGCCACCTTCAAATTAGCTGTGCAGAGTGTAATCTCAAGAAGACTAAGAATGGTTGCAAAGACATACCATCTTCACTGCTGATAGAAGTTTGTAGAGCCCTGGAGGGATGGGAACTTCTCAGGTATGTTTGCAGCTCTTCCGTGGGTGAAAGTAGGTTCCCTTGGGTATCTGCTTAACAACTTGTGTAGACATTCCATCAGTTTGAGAAATAACCAAGAATAGTATGTACAAAGATAGCAAAGGAGTGAAAAATAAGGTTCTTGTCAGTGAATATATTCTTTTTACTACTTTGGATTCTACAGGTGTTGTTACTTCAGCTGTCGCCACAGTATCTAAATAACTTTCAGCAATATGTTAACATGTGTGAANAGATAGCAAAGGAGTGAAAAATATGGTTCTTGTCAGTGAATATATTCTTTTTACTACTTTGGATTCTACAGGTGTTGTTACTTCAGCTGTCGCCACAGTATCTAAATAACTTTCAGCGATATGTTAACATGTGTGAATAGTCTCAGTCAGAGCATGTTTTTCCTTCTTCCGTACTCTTTTCATCCTGAGAACTGTGTGTATATTTCTGGAAGGAAAAAAAGAAAACGCGGTTTGTATAAAAAGTCTACCTATTTTTTTTGTTTTGCTTTTACATAATATTATGTATATAAAAACACTATATATCTCTCTCTATATGAAATATGTATTATATGTTAATATATATTTTTAATATATATATATATTTATATCATGCCTTTCTGGAGTAAATGATGAAGAGATTTCCCAGGCTTTGAGAAGGAGATGCCATCTAAGGTACTAATCAAATATAATGGAAAATTTAATATAATGACAAAGCTCAGGAGCAAATGTCTAGTTTAGTTATCTGCATGACTAGTATCCCGACTGAGGCTACAGGCTGGATATTTGTTGAAGGAAAGCTGGAAAAATTATGCTTTGCTTCTGAAATGTGAATGATTCAAGGCTTCTGAAGAGTATGGAAGGAATACAGCTTTCCAGCAATNGGTTTGTATAAAAAGTCTACCTATTTTTTTTGTTTTGCTTTTACATAATATTATGTATATAAAAACACTATATATCTCTCTCTATATGAAATATGTATTATATGTTAATATATATTTTTAATATATATATATATTTATATCATGCCTTTCTGGAGTAAATGATGAAGAGATTTCCCAGGCTTTGAGAAGGAGATGCCATCTAAGGTACTAATCAAATATAATGGAAAATTTAATATAATGACAAAGCTCAGGAGCAAATGTCTAGTTTAGTTATCTGCATGACTAGTATCCCGACTGAGGCTACAGGCTGGATATTTGTTGAAGGAAAGCTGGAAAAATTATGCTTTGCTTCTGAAATGTGAATGATTCAAGGCTTCTGAAGAGTATGGAAGGAATACAGCTTTCCGGCAATCTTGTACCTAAGCCAGTGAAAAAGAGATGCTCTCTTCACTATGGCAGTTTAGCTTTTTAATCCTTTAGCACAGCTTCCAAGAGAGGAAAACACTAGCCAGTACCTGTTATTTGACATTTCTTAAAGCTAATTGTTCTTATCATAAAATGATTTTTTTGTTAAGGATAATTTAATATTTTCTTCCTGAAGAAGTGGAAGTATGTTATGTACATGGATGCATAACTTCCTTCATGGATGTCTGTTTAGATATAAATGGAAAAACAAAGAATGACTCATTCTTTGGGTTTTCAATATGTGTATGTCTGTGTGTCTGTGCACAACAGAGGCAAAACTATGAAAAAAAATCTACAAGGGTTGGAATATGACCAAGCTGGACAGGGGAATGTGTCAATTGCTTGTCTTGTGATGGGGAGAATCTCTGAAATCCTGCAGTTCCCTAGAAGACCTACCAGTCTTTTGTATCTGTATATAGTCTTCTGTATTCTGTATGTCATACAGCAAAACAGAAAATGGAAAAGCGCCCAGTGTAACAGGAATCCAAACCCAGCTATCTCCAGTTCTCTTGCTGCAAACTCCACTTGTAGAAGACTGCCAGACATGGATCAGAAGGGCACAATCCAAACTCTGCTTCTATTTTTCTTCTTTCCTAAAATCTCCTTCCAAAGAAATCAGAATTTTATTTAAGACAGGAAACAACATTTCTCTTCTTTCCTCTGCCAGCAAAAACATAATGCAAGTACAGGCGTGTGGGTGAATTTGCACAGCTAGCACCTTTGAAAAGATGTTGTTTCCCAATTGTTTGTTCTCTTCTACACTTAAACTCTAAAGCTAAGAACAGGACGTTTATCTCGTATCTCTTTTGGGCTCTTTAGAAAGTGTGAGAGGATGGATTTTCATATGATCTGATTCCCAGCAGTCTGATAGGCTCAGCTGCCAAGGTCAGAGTTTAGTCACTCTCTCAAATAAGTCACCCACTGATGTTGAATGTATATACAATTGCTCGATTTCACAGTTTACTGTAGGTCTTACCTTGCTTGTTTTCGTAGTCTGTCTAGATCTTGTTGTGGAACAAAGCCTGAAAATGTGAAGCAAGCATGCCAGGAAACAGAAGGATTAGTTAGAAAATCTAATATTTATTTTTAATTAGAAATACTTTCAAGCAAAAAAATGCAACATTCCTGAAGGGTTTGATTCATTGGCTCTGCATACTTCAAGAGGATCAAACTGAATGTAGGTTCAGATGCATGACTTGAAAACTGTATTTGAAAAAAATTTAACTGTGATACAGAGATGGCCAGGTTGGTTCTTTAGCTGCGTGTGGCCTCTGGTGCTAAGTTTATATCATGCAAGCAGAAGAAGACTAGGCTGGCATAGAGTTCTTTGAATAAAGTTGGGTTTGTGGCTGTGGAAGCTGGAAGGGCAACAAAGTCTGTAAGGATAGTATTTCCAAGCTGACTGAGAAAGCCACCCTTTGGTTCTGAGACATTTATGTCTTGTGGTGGGTTTTTTTCATACATATGAAGAGTTCGACATATACTTGAAAGAGGAGAAAGACTGGTCGTCTCTCTGAGAGAATACAGGGAATTGTCTTGCCAGAAAATTTATTTTCCCCATGTTGCTTAATTTCTCATTTTGATAATGCATGTTCTCACAGCTTTGATTTGCATTGCAGTAACATTTCTGTCACTGTATATATCCACTCCTCGGGATAAGCTGGAGGCTGCTTCTGTCAATAGTCTGCAGCCTTTGAGTTTTATTTGGGAAGAGGCCAAAGGTAGTGATGATTCTGCTGTGATAAGAGCCAATTTCCAGGGAGCTGAGAAACTTCAGCGTCCAGTAAATTATCAGCCAATCTTTGAGTTTTTGTTCAGATGTCTGCTCCACTTGTTCATCTCCTAGAGAAGAGCAGACAGGCAAAGTAGGCAAAGTCCTTACTCTCTTCCCTAGAAGGAAAGGCAAGAAGCTGCAGAAAAATCCCAGCAGCTCTACTCTCTTATGCCTCTCCTGCCTCATGTCACCCTGCAATAGGATGGTTGTTCTGTCCCCTTTTCACAATGCTAAGTCTTTCTTCATGAAAAGGAGGAAGCCACAGCTCCACCAGGAGCAGAGCAAGGAACACAAGGCAGCAACTGAAGATGTGAAACTGGGGAATAAAATTGGTGTGCAGGTTCTTTTTGCCTGGAAATTGCTTCAAATGGGAATAAGGCTCTCTAAATAAGGCTGGAAGTAAGCAAATATTACTCTTATCTTCAGGCAGGAGGATCTGGAGAACTACAGGCTGGTCAGTGTCAATTCGATCCCTGGGAATGTGATGGAAAAATAATCCTGGAAACCATTTCCAGATACTTGAAAGACAATAAGGTGATTGGGAGAAGCAAGGGTGGATTTACAAAGGAGAAATTGTGCCTGACCAACCTGATAGTCTTCTACGATGAGATGACAGGCTTGGTGGGTTAGAGGAAAGCAGTGATGTTGTTTATCTTGACTGGCAAGGCTTTTGACACTGTCTCCCATAATATCTTTAAGACAAACTGATAAATTACAGCCTAGCTAAATGGACAGTGAGGTGGATTGAAAACTGGCTGAACAAATGGGCTCAGATAGTGGTCATCTGTGGCACAAAGCCCAGCTGGATGTGGGTCACTAGTGGAGTATCCTAGGGGTCAATACTGGGTCCAGTGCTGTTTAAAACTTCATTAATGACCTGAAGGATGAACTGGCTGAAATGCAGCTTTGCAGAAAAGGACCTGGGTGTCCTGGTGGACACCAAAATGAACGTGAGCCAGCAAGGGCAGCCAACAGTAGTCTGAGCTGTATTAGGAAGAGTTTTGCCAGCAGGTTGAGGGAGGTGATTCTCCCTCTATACTCAGCACTGTTGAGATGCATCTGCAATGATGGGTCCAGTTCTGGGCTCCACGGTACAAGAAAGACATGGACATACTGGGCCAAGTCCAGCAAAGCTCCACGAAGATGATTAAGAGACTGGAGTGTCTCTGCTGTGAAGAAAGGCTGAGAGAGCTGGGCCTGTTCAGCCTGGAGGAGAGAAGGCTCAGGGGCATTTTTTTCATGTGCAGAAATACCAAGCAGGGAGGCAGGAGGGAGAAGAGCAGCGGCATAAGAAAGACAGACCCAGACTTCTCTCAGTAGTGACAGGAAAAAGGCACAAGAGGCAATGGGCACAAGTTAAAATGCAGGAAATCCCACTTAAACCAAAGGGGAAAAAAAAATCTTTACAGTTAACTGAAGACTGGAACAGGTAGCCAAGAGAGGCTATCTAGTCGCCATCCTTGGAGATACTCAAAACTCAGCCAGACAACATGCTGTGGAACCTGTTCTAGTTGACTGTGCTTGGAGCACAGGGTTGGACTAGATGATGTCCATAGGTGGTCCCTTCCAACCTCAACCATTCTACAATTCTACCAATCAATATGTGGAGTCATCTGTGCTAATTGTCAGAAAAAACGTTTGAAAATCCCATACAAAAGCATCTTGCTATTTCAATGTCAGTGATATTTTTTTTTGAGAAGGTAACTAATTTTTTAACCTTTGGGGTTGTCACTAAAAACTAAGTACAGATGTGCTTGTGTGATGAAGCCTGATGATATGATGGTGACTTTTCAACTGGGAGACCCACTAAATGCCTGAGCTCCCAGGATCTTTGGACCCTGGTGAATATCCCTAAAGAAAAAAATAGCCCTCACCATACCCATGCAAGACGGGGCTATAAATGGGCTATTACCCTGTTGGAAATGCATCTTCATGTCAGTTGGTGACAGAAAAATCTCAATTCCATGTTCCTGGGTTCCTATGAAGAATATGGACAGTGGCATAGAAGCTGCCCCTAGATGGCCGGATCAGCTGCACTGAACAGTGTCTGATGAGCCTAATTCAGAAAGGGTGTAGCACATAGAATTGGAGTCTGGAGGACTTGAAAACAGAGAAAATGGGACTAACAGCTTCCTCTCCCTATTTCTTTTCAGCTCCTGTATTTCTAGCTGTGTGTCATTGTCAAGAAGCCAACGAAAAGCCTCCTGAGCATAGTGGAGCTGAACGCAGCAATAGCTTCCCTCTTATCTTCCTCCAGTAGCCAATCAGAGAGACATATATCAGCATCTGTACTGGTCCCACATGTTCCAGCCGCTGTTGGATGAAAAAGGTAAAAAATAAGTTGAGAGTAATTGTCTGACTGCTGAATAGCTTTCCTGCGAAGTGGGACTGAATGGGCTAGGACTTGCTGGCCTGGAAAAGTGATGGTGGAAAGGGGAATGTAAAGGTTAATAAAATAATTCCTGCTGTGGAGATGGTGGATTGGAAGCAATTACTTATGGCTGCTCATGTAGAGAAGCACTAAGGAATGCGCTGAATTCCCACCTCCCAAGAAAGGGAAAAAGGATGTGTATTTATTCCTCTAGTTAATTTGTAACTGTTATTGCCACGGGAATTTAACAGTGGTGAGAAGTAAATCAGACTCTGAAAGAGCTGAGACATGGGGCCGGAGGAACAGCTGGCTTTCAGTTTTGATTGTCTGGGTGATACCTGTGACAGAGAAGACTCTCCAGCACAGCTGTTAGGAGGTGCCCCATGGAAAGTTCACCTTTAAGCATCCAGTCCAGTTTATGGTTTGAAAGAGGATACTGGGCTGGACAATCCCTCGGCTCACCCTTGTTATAGGCTGTCCTTGTGTCCTCAGGCAGGAATGTGTAGCAGACCTCAGGACTTGTACTCTTATGAGCTGTATTTCCCAAAAGATAGCTAAGTATTGTTCTTAATTATGCATTTTGGCAGTATGAGTGCAATTTCTATTGAATTCGACTCGGATCAGCACTCATCCATGAGCGGATATTTTAAAACCTCTTAATGCAATTAGAATTGTATTAAGGTTGTAAAATACATTGCTAGGGCACAGGAGCTAAAGAAAATGCCAGCAGCAGGAACAGGTTGTGATAGTTGTGACATGTCACATATTTTCTTCCTGCTGTCATTCCTTGTGTCCCTAAGTACTGGCATCTCAATTATTTAGTGTCACATGGAAATACTAATGCATTACATTATAATTATTGTGAGAAACTGTGAAAACAAAGTTTGGAGTCTTCATTATAACAAAAGTGATGCTTTCTGTATTTTTTCCTGCAGCATTACTTGTCTTGAACAGTGTGTCTCATTTTTCTTTGTGGTGATGATGTCATTGTATGGTTAGGCATTGAAACCCACTGATTATGGGAAATAATGTGGAAAAACTCCTAGATGCATGCCAGTCTCCATTTCACTATAAATAATGAGTAGTGAGTTGAAATATATTTGTTTTGTTGGGTTTTTTTCTGCCTTTTTTAGAGTCCATTTCATTCATTTCTGATTAATGTTTCTAAGTTGGGAGCCATGAATAAATCAAGAAGAAAGATCATAACTGGACGCATGCCAGTCTATCTGAAGGTAATTTGTCTAGTCTGTGAACAAAGGTGTTTATGGGTCATAACTAGTAATGGCATTCTTAGTGATCTTTTCCACTTGAACAGACAAATTAAATAATTCACATACAGTATTCTGAATCCAAATAAGTGGTGGATATCTGATCAGAAAAATATGCTTTTAGTGTTTTCTGAGGGACCATCTTGTGTCAGAGCATGACATAGACATGATCTGAGGCAGCGTTCCGGTTAGAGAAGCATGAAGCTGCTCACAGCTATTCTGCTCTTTAGGGGTCTCACCTAAAATTTAGGATATACAGATTGATGAATTTAAGAGGCTCTATCTGCTTTGATTCACCAGAGAGATAATTTTGCCTCCCTACAGACCTCCAAAGGTCTCTCGATCCTACTGCCACCCTTTAAAACCTCCACTATTCCTCAAGTTCTTTCTCTCCTAATACATAGTCTTTCACATACAAACTCTGACTTAATTTACATACTCCACCTAAAGGCCTTTGTGCTCTCTTTTTTAACCCATCATTCTTTAACCAGCTGTCATTAAGTTAAAATTACATACACTCCATCACTCATAGCTCCTTAACTTGCAGCACGTGTATTCAGCAGCAGATGGAAGCAGGAAGAAAAATTGCCTGTGCTGCTGGGTTTTGTTTCCCAAGGCAGACAGACGCTATAGATCAGGAAGGAAAAAGAAGGAGACTCAATAGGAAGATGCACACAAACTTTGTTGTGCTGTAGAGGATGTTTGAACAGCTGTAAATAAGCAAAGAGCAGTGGAGTTACTGCGTGATCAGAGAGGACTGAAGACTTGCAGTGAGACTGGGAAAGAGCCCTCAGGTTATGGCAGACAGAAGTGAAAAGGAATTTCTGAGTAAGGTGAGTTTTCGAAGATCATGCAGGCTCAAGTTTATATCCAAATAACTCAGCCTTAGTCTTTGCTATTCTTCAGCGAGCTGTTGCAGGTATTTTCCTCATTGGAAATTAAGAAAAGTAGTTCTATTCCTTTTGTGTGAAGAATAGCTACATTTTAAAATACTAATTTCCCAAAATGTGCATATTTTTTGAGTACCAATTCATAATCAGTCTCAGGAACAGATTCCTTTGCAACTCTGTATTGGCCAGTCTCAATGATGTGTTTGTGTAGGACTAGGGATACCCACTAGCCAGAGCAGGGACAGCACTGACATGGACATGAAGACCATCTCCACCTTTCTGCAGAGGACAGCCTTGTCCTTGCCTTGCTTTTCCCAATTTTAAAAAAGCTTTTCTTAAAAACTGAAGGTAAAAGTATTCTATATACCTCAAATCTTTTGGTTTCTGCTCTGACTCTTTAGACCCAGCTTGCTCCACAGTTACTGCCCTTTGTCATTCCTTTGGCATGGCAGGAACTCAAAGTTTCCCTGACCCAGTCCCCTCTGGATTCCTGTTGGTGAATAAATGACATACATAGGTGCTTTGTGGTGGAGAGGCCCTCCCTGACATCGCACAGTGCTCGCTGGCTTATGCAATGACAACTCCACTGCCGCGTAGGTATCTGGCAGCTGGGCTGCTTAAAGAATCCTGCTCCCTGACGTTCACTTACAATCCTGTGCTGCTCCCTTTGTGTCAGCACAACAGATTGCGTAGATGGTTGAAAAATGGTTTTAGGCTGAATTCTTTTCCTAACCTAGTTCTGTGACAGGCCTTTCCAACAGTGGTGTCAGCAGCACAGGGATACAACGGGGCAGCCACCATAGGGATGGGCTGTTCAGCCAACAGTGCTGCTGAAGAAGGCTGGCCCTTAAGAAAGAGTAATAGTGGAAAGGAGAGCAGTTGTCAGTACACAGAACACTATGCATTATGAAAGGTCTTTGGGCAGAAGGAAAATTACACTGGGAGTTTGAGCCGTGCATGTAGAGTATCCATACTTGTGGTAAGAAACAGAGCATTTGGAAGTGTGGAACATGGAAGACCTACACTGTCAATTGATTTTGTTGTTCCCTTCAAAGCCGGATATGGGATTCAGTCAGCCCACATTTCCTATTTCCCCGCAATGGTTGACTACTTTAGTGCCTGGCCTGAGTAAGAGCTACATGCATGTGGATGTTTGTAGCAACTGTAGTGTTTAATTTCCAAAATGTGACAGTGTTCAACAAATGAACACGTGTCACACTAAAATATATACATAAAGTGACATGAGATTGTGGGACAGAGACGAGTGTTACCTCTCATTCGGTCAAGAAGTTGCTAATAGGCCAGTCAAGTACGGCAAATAGTGACGGGTCCCTTAAAGTAACATTTCCCTTTTCTTCCTTAGTTTTAATCCTCTCTTGTTATCGGTTGACTAAGACAGAAGTAATTAAATTTGATGGGCACCCAGAAGGAAGGTGGAATATTGATGGAGCTGGAGAACCTGAAAAGCCAGATTGGCAGAAAAAACTGTTAAGGTTGGCATGCTTCAACAGGAAGACAATTTGAAATTAGTCAGGAGTGCAAACAGTCAAGTGAGTAGGGGAAGACAGACCTTTCAGATGTGATCTGAATAGCAGAGGCTTGTACAGGCTTTTCTTTCATTTATTCACCTTTGTCTTTTATAAGCATTTGAAACTAGGTTGTTTATTTTGTAGACTGGAAATAAATACTTCTCCATGCATTTCACTTTAACCTGCTTTCACCTGAAGGCGATTTTGAGGGTAACTGACTGACACAAGACATTTCTCACCCATAGATGTGGTGAATCTTGGCTGCAAAGTTCTGAGATGCCTGAACAAACACCCAGCTCCCTTACACATCACTCCAGGGTCAGGTACCTACTAGCAACTAGAGCATGTCAGCACAGAACTGTGTGAGCCTGTTGAAGGGCTGGCATTTGGAACGTCAGGGCTGAGAGAAGTTCTGTCCAGGGAGGGCTTATATTTCAGAAGGCTCCCCAGCACGCAGCAAGTCAGCAGAGTGCACATCTGAGTCCCTGGGACTTGGGTCACTTCTCCGAGAAATGTGAAACTCTGTGTTTTATCACCACATCAGAGGCACCCACCCTGCTGCTCTAGCAGTGGTGTGCCAGTGCAGAGCAATGCCAGGAGATGACTTCTCTCTAGTTAATGTGGGTGAAAGTGAAGATAAAGCTGTGTAACAGAGCAGAGCTAGCAGCTGAGATGAGTCAGAGCAGTCAATTTCAGCCTCCTAGGACAGGCAAGAATGCTTAGTTCTGCCTTCCTAATGCCTTCCCTTCCTGCCTTACTGACTTCAGCGTCTGATAAAGTATGAAGAGAATGAAATTATTTCTCACTTCTGCACACTGGGCCATTTTAAGAGGAAGCCATTATTACTGGCACGTAATAGCAGTTTTCCTGTCCCCAGTGTCTTGAAGGTGGGGGCAGATCTATTCATCATCTACCCGTAACATCCCCACTGAGCAAGCAAGAAGATCGAGGACTTGCTGAGAGGGCACTGAGAAGAAACCAAGAGTATTTCCAAGTGCTAGAAGAGAACTTTACAAAGTAGTAGAAACAGCATCCCAGGAAGTGGGTTTTGGAGGAGTCAGTAGTCTTTGCCACTGCAGTGGCTGGAAGAGTCCTTCTGTAGCTGAAGTTCCAGAAAGTTGCCTCAGGATTTGATCTAATAATAGAAAATACTCTCAGATGATGGTCATGGCAGAAACCTGATTTCCATCTGCTGTACCATTTCTATAAATTAGGCCATTAGCCTGCTACTGAGAATTTCCTCCTGTCATTTGTAAGTAGCACAGAATGACAGAGTCTAACGTAATATGATATGGAAAGTTTTAAAGTAGATTTAAATTTAAAATGGAAAATGAAATGATGGTCCTGTGTGTAAGGGCTGATGTAATAGAAAAAACTTATTCCTCTTGCCTAATGAATTTACTGCGTAATATATTGTCAATTATGTTCAGCTCTCTTTGCTAAGAGTCACCAAATAACAGCGGTGGTTATTTAAAGAGCTGCCAGTGCAGGGTAGATGGGAAAAAAGGAGTGGAAATGCAAAGGCAGCTGTGAGGCTAGCAGATGCATTTAAAAGTGGAAATAAAGAGAAACAGCTGTGTTACTGACAAAGACAGACTGACTGCTAGAGAAACCACGTTTCAAATGTCGTCTTTACATAGGTAACTCTCCAGAGTTTTCTGGCAGGTGCTTCATGCCCTAAGTTAGCATTTCACTGACACAGAAAAGGCAGAAAGATATTTCAGACTCTAGTATTCTGTTGTCAAGGCCCTCCACATCAAAGTCGTGGGAAAATGGGGTTGGATTTTGTTTTGTTTCTTTTCAAACAGTGTTTCTGAATCATGTGCATGTCTGTTGATACAGTCTCTGCAAGATGAGACAAACCAGACTTTTTTTCCCCAGAAATAATTTCTGCAGTCCCTCAACAGCACTGATGATGTCTTCCTGAAAAGTAATCTGCATATTATCTTGGAAAGGAGAATTATCTGCAGTAAGTGGTGTTCTGCAACAAAATGAACTGAGCTTATATGAAGTATATAAACAGAGGGAAAAAGGGAGTGCATGTCCTGCTCTGCATCGCTCCTCTTGCTCTAGCCGTCCATTAGAACTGTGTCGTTAATTTCACGAGAGTTCTGCTGATAAAGGACTGGTTTCTGAACCAAGCCAATGCATATTTCGTCCTGAACATGTAGCCCGTGTTCATTCCCTATGTGTTACATTACTGGGCTTTTTGGTGTAAGCACTAAATTTGATGTGTTGGGCAGGTTTGTTTATTCTTGAGCAAGGCAATAAGCACAATACAAAAGCCCAGCCATGAAAACCAACCACAAGCACAGAAATGGACACAGTGGATCTAGTTTTACTTGCTGAGTGGCATTTTCAGGAAAAAAACCCAAAAGTACTTTATGGTTAAAATATCCCATTATGAACTTGCTGAGGCTTGAAAATGAAGCAATATTTAATGTAATAAGTAGGCACTGTGGCATTCAGTAAAATAACGAAGTTTTTTGGCTTTAACCTCACAGCTAAAATAAACATCCTTGGATTACTGTATGGATACAGCTTTTGTATACAAGCAGCAAAGGGCTTTGACTCAACTCTTTGAAAGTTTCAAGGTCCTGATTTCTATAGAGAAAGCTATGACACTTTAATGACTGGGTTACTTCTTTAGAAAGGGTCTGAGCTTTTTCTGAAATTATTCTCGTGCACGATTTTCCTAGACGTATTCTCAGCATTTGAAAAGCTTATTCACCTCAATCCATGTCAGTCCTTGGGACCCAAATGTGTTTGACAACTGTCTGCCATTATAGGAGGTAGGCCTTTACCTTAATGAGTTTGGAACTGTTTTGTGTGATACTTGGGAAATAAAAAGTTTGTTCTATTACAGTATGCTGATATGCAGAAAAGTATTTCACTCGTTTCAGTTTTGTAGCAGGTCTCAGGTTGAATAATTCACCTCAGAAGTAGCGCTCAGATTGGTTTTCAAAGACTCAATTTTCAAACATTTCATGACTGTGTGAGACATTTATTTATTTCTGCTTTATTCGTTCCAGCTCTGAGTGGCAGCCTCATCTGGATGAAACATGCTAGCATTTGACCATAGCTGGGAGTCTGTTTTTTAACTCATGAATAGCTTGGCAGCATTACCAATTTAGGTATTATCTCCTGCTTCTACATCTGTCTGTGAAGAACTGCTTTCCAGGGGAAGTGTCTGACAAAGCAAACACACTCAAACATGTGTGTAAGTGCATTCAAGACCCTAGAAATACTACATTCACACAGAAAAGCACTATGCAGAAACTCCAAGTCAGGTGTTGGAAACTTAATATAGTCATGTCAGTACATCACAGCACTTGGGCTACTAGACCGCATCTCTGAGCAGGTCTCTGTAGTACCGGAGCAGCACAGCTTTGATCTTCCACTTCCTTTTCTAATCCTGGAGGTGAATCTCTCTTAAGGACCTCCAGGCAGCATTTTGTTTGGATGGGTGGAACTGCCCCATGTGTCACAACAGTGGAGGTAGGGCTGCTTCTCTGGAGGTGTGGGCTAGGTGGGAACCTACCTGCAGATGTGTACATCACGGTGTTCACTGGTTTGTATCTCCTAGCTGCTGCTGCATCTAAGGCTTCGTGTTAAGAAGGAAGGATATGAGCAGATTGACTTTCAGAAATGCTGGCAACAAATTGTTCCTGTTAACTTCAGTGGGAATAGTCCTGAAAAGAAGCTAGTGTTGACTAGTGCCTTCTAGATGCTAACAGTCCCTATATGTTCCTTACTGCAGAGACATGCCAAGTTTGATTAATTATGCTAGGATAGTACAGACCAGGAAGCAGTAAAAGTAGCATGTGTATATATGTCACATTGCTAATGACAGCCCTGCCTACACTTCATATTGAAACAGTTCCAAGATGTGTCAAAAGGAGGAGGTATATAGTAACTGACAGTGAAGAAAGCAATGTGAAATTTAAGCAGTTGTCATTAGAGCTTGCATCTAAAAAGCAAAATGAGATTACTGGGAGACTAGCTAAGGAATTGAGGCTCATGAATTTGAACTAATATCTGGCTTGATTGGATCCTTGCAGTGCCCTCTCCATCTGGAGATGAAAGAACGGAAATAGTTTACATTTCAGTATGGCACTGCAAACAGATGAGACCTTGATTAGAGACACCTCAGTTTAAAAAAAAGGAAAGAAGATGGACCTAAATGCATACAACATCTCGTCACTGTTGCCCTAATAAGGTAGAGCTATTGCAAGATTTCCAGATGATTCTCAATGTCTGAAGTATCATGTCTTTGTGTTCTAGTTCTCTGGATTGTTGAGATTTGAGTTTTCTTGTCTGATTTCAACTCAGACATTTTTCTTGGATATTACTTGGTCAATTGTTCTAGCTAAGGAAACATTAATCCAGAAGATCTGTCTGTTTCTATGAACTGATCTTTCTTTAAAGCTTTACAACAGCAATAAAAAATATTCTTCAGCGTTCCACTGGCCGTTTCAGCATGAGGAATATACCGTCTGCAACAGCTCAGTGATTCAACATCCCTGCTCTGCCTTGAAGGACTGAAAAATCCCTGTCATAGGCAACACAGCCTAAGGAGAAATGCCAGGTGATAGAAGATGATAAGTGATTGAAGTGTCTTACATATGCATATTACAGTCTCTGTGGGGAAGCATTTGCTGTCCTTTGGAGGCAGTTTGATCACCTCCATATGGATTGTTGAAAATGTCACAGCCTGTAATTTAGCTCACTGAGAAATACAAGATGTTTTCTTCCTTCTCTCCTGTAGATCTTTCTATCACCTGCCATCTTCCTCAGCCACTTCTAGAAATTGCAAAATTAGGAATGACAAAACACGCAAAAATGAATCATAGGTAGAAGTGACAGCTCAGAAATATCAAAATGTGCTGTAGGTGCGACTTGATTTAAAATGGAACATGAAAATGAGCAGGAATTCTTTGGGAAAAAAAAAAGCGATATGCAGAAAGTGGAGATCTGAAGGCTCTGAAAATCCTAGGGAGAAAATAAATGGCAAAGAATCAACATAGTCAAGCTTAAACCTTGTAGCGAACACAGTAGAGACCTGTGTAATTAAAGTGCCAGATGTGTTAGAATTTGCTCATTCAATTTGCTCCTGAGCATTGGCTTCTCTTCCAGTCAGACCTGTCCAGGTCTCTGGTTATTTTTACCTCTTTAAATCTAGGATCAATTGCTTTGGTTCACATTTGCTCCCACTTTACATGTTTATGTATCTCTGATGACTTCGCATTCACAATAAGACAGGATGATGTTTTGTTTGTATTGTTGCAACAGCTAAAGCTGAGTCAGCTGCTTTAAGTATAATTTTACAGGGTTAACTTCTCATTCTTTATGACTAAAATGTTTTTTTCTTAACCATGCCTGCAATCACTTATAGTGAAGTCTGTGAGCCAAAGTGATCTGATAAACTATGAAAATTGAATCTGTTATGAGTATTGAATCTGCTGTAGTACCAAGGCCCTACTGCGTGTCTAACTGCCTCTTTAAATGTAAACATGGAATTACAGGGATTACCTGTATATGTCCAGTGCTCTGGCATTCAAAGTATCCTTCTGGGGCATGCAGTACAACAATTGTATTTATTTATCCATTTTTAGGACACACTCTCAGACCTCATTTTGTTGAAATGACAACTTTGAATTCTTTCTTATAAGGCTTCATTTCTATCTTACAGGCATTCAGACTTCAGCCTTTTGCATAGATGTGACCTGGATCTAGACCAAAACCTGTATTTTTTTTGTTTGCTTCATAAAAGAGGTGCTTTATAAGAAAGATGGCTCCTGCCCCAAAAGAGCTTACGGTTTACATGTGGGCCCAGAGACTGCTAAAGGATGCTGCCAACAGATAAGGAGGGTGCACAGAGTAGCAGTGAGATGGCTGTGGGTTGTGGAGTACGTAGCAGCCTTGAACATCTGCATCTCTGGGGAGAAACTGCAATGGAAAACATAAAATTACTTGTGGACAAAGATGCCTTTAGGACATACTACACACACCTTTTCAGGATCCCGGGACAATGGTAAGCTGTGCCGCACTGTATCTCTCACCCTTAGTTCTGTTATATCAGACAATGCATCCAAAATATCTGTGACACTTAAGATCTCTGGGGCTTAAACAAATGTTCTGCTTGTCACCCCGGTGCTGTTCAGCCAAAGTATTGCAGAGAAGTGGGAAAGGAGGTTTTTAAGTCTGGAGAAATCGATAAAAGTCTTTGTCTTGATTTCAAAAAGCTTCATCTCAGGGCAACGGAGCTGAAGTCGGTTCAATTCTGGAGAGGTCAGAGCCAGGGAAGCAGAATTAGGTGAATATTCTGAAGGATTATCCCATCTGTATGACTTTATAAGTCAGTTTTCTCCTCGTTTTTGACCTGAGAGAGTGCTCACTTATCTAGAGAAGAGAAAGTCTTGGGCTGGTCTGAGGCAAGAGTTTGCCAAATGAATCTGTTCTCTGATACATGCTCCTCGTTCTGAGAAACATCAGGATAGTCTCAAAGAAACACTGTAAGGGGATGCCAAAGCTTCCAGGAAAAATGTATATCTTTTCCAGCTCTATTGGAGCTACCTCATGGAGATTGAGCCAAAACCCAATGTAATTTTACACTCCCATACTGGTCTGGACATTAATTCCGTCTGACTGCAGACCAGCACATTAGTGTTGGCACCAGCATCCTCCTTCTATAAGGAAGGGAGGGGGGGTTGTTTACAGAGGGATTTTAAAGCATGATGGGTTTCGTGCAAGCATGCAACAAGATGTAATTACTATAAAAATGGTCATGTACCATTTTGCTTTAAAATGGGTTTTTCCTCTTGCAAGGGAGGAGGAATAGATTCAGACAAAAGGTGAAAACATTATGTGCTTTTTATTGCATTTCTTCTTCATATGCATTGTATTGGCTTTTATCCCCTGAGGTATTTAAGTGGAAGTTTGTGAAAACCATTTCAAAGAAATCACAGCCCCCGAAATACTCATAAACACAGTCGTGCTGCATATATACAACCTTATGTATGGGTTAACTCCTGACCTTGCAGTCTAATGCTCTCCTGTGCTGGGCACACAGAACATCTAAAAGCAAATTACTCAGCGCCAGCAGAAGAAATGGACACTTTGCCCATGCTTTCTACCGAAAGCCCGTGCCTCACACGACAGCACCCATATTGCTCAGCCAGGATGAGATCCCTTCAGGAGATGATTAAACACTGTTCCAACAGTGGTTCCCCTCCACCTTACCCCAAAACGGTTGGTGAGGTGGCAGGCTGCCAAACTTCTCTTAAATTTCAGGTATTCATTTATAAGTGGGAAAGAGAGATGGGATTAGACTGAAACTCTCTCCCAATTCGCTCAGTTGTAGAGAGGAGGATCAGTATCTCTAGCCAAAAAAAAAAAAGGTTGCACCAGTACAACTGCCCCTTGGCAGCCTCAGAGGTGGTAACAGACAAGAAGGGGGAGAAAAGGTTCTCCTGGAGGGGTATAGATCTCAAATGAAGCCATGGAGATAACCTAGGTGATGGCCAAAGACACAGACATGTGGACAGGATGTTAGAATATCTATTAAGAAAAGCACATGGGGAGAAGTGCTTTGTGAACCATTTCTTCCATATGAACTGCTCCTGTTGTACAAGAGAAGCGTTCCCCTCACGAGGGCCACCACAGGCAACTGCCCAGAAACCTCGGAAGTACTAAAGCTGCATGTGCAATAAGACCATATAAGAGAAAGGAAAAGAGAACTGAACATATATCATGAAAAATACAGAGACTATCAATAATATCAATAATATATTATGAAGAAGCTAAATTACCACCTGGAAGCTATTCTTAGCCATAGTCTTGAGCTCAGTTTGTTCAGGATTATGAAGCCTATAATGCTCTTAATTCTTTTTGTCACAGTCCTTGCAGACAGAGGTGAGAGGGGTCACCTGCAGCTTCTGTGAGGCTGATAACCTTCTGATGCTCTTGCGCTGCCGGTGTGTAGCTCCTGGTCTGCCCTTGCCTCTGTGCTGTTTCTCATGCTGTCATTCGGCTTGGCCTGGTGATGTGGCTCCTCATCCTAGCCCAGTCTTAGAGGACTAGTGCTAGGCATGTGAGTGGGGTGTAGCGCTGCCTGCCTTACGCTGAAAGGGCTGGCAAGGCTTCACCACCTCCTTTCTGCTGGCAAAGTTAGCCTTTGCAGGTCCTGGGGAAAGGAACTCTCTGTAGGCTCTACATACAGTCTATGTAGTTCTCTCTTTAAACCCTGCACGGGCCCCAGTAACGGTCCGCCTTGGAGAGATTTCAAATTTAAGTACAACTATAAAGAAAAGCCAGCAGGCAGATAGGAGCTACCATGCTGTCTATCTTCTTGCTTTCATCCTTCTCTGTCATTATTCAGAAGACTATCCAACCCAGAACTTGAGAGAAAAGACATCCTGTGTGTGTTTGGCCTGAGATAG
The DNA here is from genome assembly GCA_013398225.1 of Steatornis caripensis. Classification (NCBI taxonomy): domain Eukaryota; kingdom Metazoa; phylum Chordata; class Aves; order Caprimulgiformes; family Steatornithidae; genus Steatornis; species Steatornis caripensis. The sequence goes on along the minus strand of VZSC01013311.1, from coordinate 79,477 downwards.
GCTCTGTTATGTTTCACTGTATGATTCCCCTTGGGTTACCTCACTTTCATTGTGACAACATGTGTGAAACGGTAAGTTCAAGCAATGATACGGTGATAGGGATACCACAGGCTTTGTGTGTAGGAGGGTGTAAAGAGATTAACATTAGTGAGTGGCTGCATAATGCACACACAGATGTGTACCTGTAAGTACGGAAATTCCTCTAAAGGAAATCCTTGAGATCTTTCATCCTGCTGTCTAAAATACCATAACTCACATTTTCTGCAAACGGTTTGCAAAGAGAAAGGTGTTAGCATTAGTTCTGTTTGAACATCAAAGCTTTATCTCATGGGAAACGTCTCTCTCCTTCCAGATTTCCTGCAGTGCTTCCCTGTCTGAAGCTTGGGAAGGACTTTTATGCTAAGATGTGACAGTATCAGGCCCTCTGTTGTGGTTGCGTGCTGGTGACTGGCATCTCCCCCTTCCCTAAGGAGGGCTTCAGAAGACCTTACTGAGTGTGGGGAGGGAGGGCAGAACCCACACTCTCTCATCCCAGCACAACCTGAGCACGAAGCGCCTGATTGAGAAATGGGATTGTAACAGAAGGAGACAGTGATGTCTGGGCATGTTTAAAAGAATATCTGATGGATTATTTGACGGAGCTTTCTGGCTGTCTTTCCACCCATGTTGGCTGCCTTTTTTGTCTGTAGACAAAATGTGGACAAAATTTTTTTTTTAGCTAAGAAGAAAATTGTGATAGATTATCGAAGAGGCTCAGCTCTTCTTCATTTTCAAAAACTGGTGCGCCATATTCCCTTTCCTGGAAGTGCTGTGGTCTGCAGGTAGCACAAGTATATGTGCTTTCAGGGCTTTATCCAGAGAAGTCACTGTGTCACTGTAGAGTTATTGTTGTAAGCAATGCCTCAAATATAAACATTTCAAAAAACAGGGACATAGAAGAAACACTATGTGGATGGGTAACAAGGGTTGACTTTCTCAGTCTTGCCTGTCTTTCCTAAAATGGTCTCTGAAGTGATTTTTTCCCAAAAAGTACATGGTTGTAATTCAGAGAGAAAAATGAGCTGTTAATCAGAAACACGCTAGTTGCTCTAACAGCTCAGATATACACCTGGGATGGAGATTAGCATGTGTGATACATCTATATTAGACAGCATACGGGCAGGCTTTTCTTTTTGTGGTTGCCTTTATCATTAAGAATTAGTATTGTTCTTGCACAGATGGCTTAAGCCCAAGCAGAGCCTGGATGACACAGTTGTCCACTGCATCCTCAATTATATCCAGTGCTAAAGAGAAAAGGTATTTGGTTGACTCTGCAAACAGGATATGGTGAATGCTTTTTGCACCCTTTCATTGGACTTGCTAATAAAAAATAGAAATGCCAGTGATTACACTACAATCACTTCAGTATATTAAAGGATACTAGACACTGAAGTTTAGAGGTTAATAGGAAGAACTGCATCATATTAACTTGGGATTCACAGAGGTAATGTAGTTTATGAAGCTGCTATTGAGCTACTTTCTTCCGTTCCTGGATGATGTATCACCCAGTGTCCTGGATTCACAGAGCAAATCCATGAACACGGGTCTACATAAAGTTGCTCCAAGGCATGGTTATGGTATGCAATTACAGTTGTAACTCTAGTCAGTTGTATGTCCTGAGGTATGTTTCATGTGGTAGACCAGGCCTTTCAGGCACGTAAGCCAGTGCCAACTCTATTGCCTTCAGGGCTTTATCAGGTCACACTGTAACTTGTTTCAGCAGCAACCTGTACTTTGTCTCACATTCTGTTTAGGTCTCATCGTGGATTAGCACTGTCTGAGGTGCTAATAAATCTGTCATGGTTTAAGGCTTGGCTGGCTATTAAACAGATGACAGATGCTCTCTGTTAATCCTTTCCCCTCCCAGAAGGGGAAGGGAAAAAGAAAAGGGAAAGAGGCTTATGGGTTGGACAAGTTAAAACAGCTTTATTATAACAATATTAATAATAATAATAATAATAATAGAAAAAATAATGAAATATATACAAAACCAATATTGAGCTCCCCCGATGGTGATCACATCACCTTGGATGCTGCAGGGCAGGCCCTGGGAAAGTCCTGGACTGGACTCAGCAGCAGACAGGAGCTGGATTCAGGAGCGCATGGATTGGGATCGAAGGCAGGGGAAATGGACAGTCTGCCTTGGACACCAGCCATGGAAGAATGTTTGCTTAGAAAAGCAAACGTTAAAGGCAAACAGCAGTAGCATTACAGAAGCATCTCAGAATGAGGTAAGGATAAACTCAGAAATCAGTGAGAAGCATTGTTTCCTTGGGCACTTTATGCACTCTTGCCCCTAAACTCACCTTCAAAAGCTACAGCCAACTCTTGATCATAATGCAACATTTCCATGTATAAGGATTCCATTGGCAGACTTCAAGATACTTTCTATCTGCAAGATTACACTATTGTATTTAGAATTCAGATTTCTTGCAGCACAGGCAGATGTAAATTAGCCAGAAGTGATTAAAAGAGAATTTTTTCAGTGCAAAGGAAGCTAATAGTTGAAGAAAATATGAATGACTGGAAAAGGAAAGGTGATAGTGGGTAGTAGGTGGGCTGAAAACCATAATGGTTCAGGAGTTGTTTCACGGACAAGGCAGCTACTGTAAATTTGCAAAATTCCATGGGAGGAGCAGGGTAGAAAACTGGAAATAGGAACAATTTCAGATACCGTATTGTAATGTACTGTTGCATGTCTATCAGAGGTCTTGGAAATGGATTGCATTTCCCAGGAATCCCAGTCCCATCACCACTGAATTTTCCATAATGGTATTAGAACATACTCTTAAGAAAAACATTCCAGATGTCCATAGGAGAAAAGGATCAAAGTTCGGTAGCTGAGGGATCTGTGCTCAGTAGCCTCAGCACACCACTGCTGGTATGCAAGAAACACTAACATACAACGTGTAGCTGACCGTGGAATAGGAGCGGGACTCCTTCAGCAAAATCTGACTTGTCATTGAAGTCACAGAAGTCCTGTAGGTTTCATCAGATTCATTTTCTCTGACCTGCCATCCTAATGCATACACACCCCCCACCCCCCCATTGCCCTTAATTTAAATTACCCTTAAAAAATAAAAGATCTTCCTTATTCTTAATCTGGAAGACTGTAAGCTCTTTGAAGAAATGAGACAGGATATTTAAACAAGGACTTTACCTGAAAGCCCTTATTTCAGAAGAACGAATGCCTATAAATAGTTTTTGGTTCTCTTAGAGTGGCTTCAACACAGAGATTGTTTCTGGGCTGTGTTAATTTGGTGAGAGCCGTATCTCCAACTCACGTTAATGTTATCTAAGGTCAGCTGGCTTCAGTCATTTAAGAGAGATATCTTCCAAACAGCATCTCACAGAACAGATGCTATTAAACTAGTAAGAATGTTGGAATCTGGGTCTGTATCAAGGTGAGAATCTTGATTGAAAGCCCCTGAAAATAGATTAGGCTTTCACAATGCTCTTTGTGTTATGACTGATCATTTTCTGCTAGCCACCATGCTGCAAATCTCTGTTGTTCTCCATGTTTCTCCTGCTGCCCTACCCTGCAGATTTAGCGTTCTCTGTCTTTGCCTACTGGTCCCCACTCCTTTTCTTTTCCAAGGTAATGATGAGATGTTGAAGAGACACTGTTTATCTAGTCTCAAGACCTTCAAGGAGAGCTGAATTACTCTGCAATATCTCAAAAAAACCTGCTCTCTACCTGAGCCACTTACTATAATGCAGTATTTGAGGTGCCCAGATTCTACTGTGGCGACCAGAAATGAGTTTTATTGAGGAGGAAGTGAATAAGATACCTATAGCCTGACAAACACTCAGAGAAATACAATTCATTTCCACAAGAAAGCCTGATCCTCCAGCACTGAAGGTTCATGTTCAAAGAATTTTAAATCTTTCTCAGCTCTACTTAGATTAAAGGAAGGCTATTGATGTGATGGATGGCTTATTCCTTGGAGAGCCAAACTGAACAGCAAGTGCCCGTTTGGGACAGGGCATTTCCAAGGGGCTTCGTTCACTGAAAGCTTAGAACCCATCTGCTTTTTCCATGGGTCAGAAGGCGATACGAATATATTAAGACCAGTTGAATGACTATGCTGGGTCAGAACAACTATCCATCTAACCTAAGTACCCTGCTACCAAAAGTATCTATGAACAGACATCTGTGGACGAATGAGAAATGTCAAGCACTTGCGACACTTTCCCCTAAATCTCTCTCAGGCCCCAATTCTTTCCAGTTCGGGGATTTCCTGACTTGGATCTGTTTTTTCAGTGTATGTAGCAATTCTCACTGTATTTCTCTTCTATACACTTGTGTAGCATCACTTTGAACCCATGTAAATTTTTAGCACCCTGAAGTAATTTAGCATTAAGTTCTGCAGTCTACTGTGTGAAGAAGCGAAATATTTTGTTTGTATTGGACAGGGCTCATGTTATCTTTTGTTGATGCTCTCCAGTTCTTTTACTAAAAGACTCTGAACAACCAATCCCTATCCATCCATGGCACACACAGTTATTCCTTTTCCAGACTGCAGGGCTTAGCCTGTTCCTTTAATATGACAAGCCTTTCATACCCTTGATCATTCTTGTTGGCTTTCTCTCAACCTTCTCAAAGTCTGAAGTATCTTCTGAGATGAGGGGACCAGAAGTGCTCATTGAATTTGGTGGACAAACCATGGATCTGTACAGTCACAGAATAATGTTCCATTTTGTTCTGTATTCATTTTCTAATAACACCAAACATTTGAGTTGCTCTGTTGACTGCTACTGGATATTGGCCCATCGTTTTGTGTGTGAAGTTAGGATTATTTTTTGCCATGCCCATCACTTTGCGTTCAGCTACACCAAACATCATCTGTCGTTTTATTACACATTTTATTTTGTTTCTGTCTTGCTCTAAGACTTCACACAGTCAGCCTGCACTCTTGCTAGACTGATAAATGTGGTATCACCAACAAGCTTTCTCATTCCTCTGTTCAACCATTTCCAGGTTTTCTTATGAATATGTTGAACAGCAGTGGTCGCAGCACAGACCCCTGAAAAATTCCTCTTGATTCCTACCTTCATTGAAAGAACTGACCCTTTGTTCTGTTTCCTATCTTATAATCATGCAAGACCTTTGCTCTAAGAGCTGCTGTTGGTTAGGGCCTTTGTCAAAGCCTTCTGGAATTACAAATAGACTGTATTGGCCAGATAACCCTGCCCCACAAGCTTGTTGACGCCTTCACAAAAAAAGCAGGAGTATGGCCTTTTACGTAAAGCTCCTTCAACTCTATTGGTATGGATTATTTATGGTACAATGCTTAGGCAGTTGCCTGCTAACTCTTTTTACTTTCTATTAATTTGTCCAATATGGACATCAGTCTAATGTTCCTGTAATTCTCCACTGGGCCCTCCACATCACATATGTTATCCTCTAGTCCTAAGTACCCAGACTGTTTTAAATGAAAGGTTACGCAAGTCTCTCAGCTATTTCATCCTTGAATTGCTTCAAAACTCTTGAGTGATTACCATCTGGTCTTGGCAATGTGTTGCTGTTCTTTATATCATGAGTTCCCAAAATCCTTATGTAGTCACTTCAGTATCTTTTATGACCTGAACTAACCTAAGAGTCTCTCTTTACTCCTGACTACACCAGGGCTTAAAGCCGTTGAGTGTCTAACACTTTTCTGAAAGCACAGATCTTGCTGATGGCATTTGGTTTGGGCTGGGTGTGGCTTGGTTATATTGCCTCTGCTAGCTGGTAACTGAATGTGTGAAAGTACTGTATAAAGGGAAGTAGTAGTGTGGTACAGAGATGGTAATTTGTCATTAGTTGTCAGGGATGGCTGTGCTTTGAAGACTGGCTGCATTGTTTGGGGGTCAAAGTGCCGTGAAGTCAGGAGTAGCAGCACCAACATAACTCACCCAGTTACCCCCACCAGCATCTGGTGTCTTGCCACAAAACCCCAGTTATCCTCTAGAAGTAGAGATGTTAGTGAGCATTGTAAGAGCCAAGTTATGAAGCAGGAGCTACATGCTGTGTGTTGGTGGGGCCCCAGCAGCACCGCTCAGGCAAAACCTGTCCTTGTCACAGCCTAACTACAACCTCCAGAGAGCTCACAGCTAAAAGCAGAGCACGCAGGAACAGGACTGGCTCCAATGGCAGGGTGTTATATATGGTTCTTCATAAAAGCAATTATAAACAGCTTCTCTTACACTTAGAAGTGCTTGGAAACCGTCAATTTTTTAAGGCAGGGTTTACATTATCTTGCCTTCTGCTGGTCTCGGCTTAGGCTGAGTCCTTGCACTGAAGCAGAAGGTGTTGATCTGCACAGAGTGCTGGATTTGTGTACTGGCATCAAGTTGACTCCATGTCTGAGGGAGCCCCCACAGCTCCTTTTGCCTCAGACTCGAGGAGGCAATGGGGAGAGGCTGCAGAGCTAGGGGCTTCGGGGAGCAGCAAGGGCCGGCTGCACTTCCCTGGAGGCTGGCCTTGGCCTGAGGAAAAGTCTGCAAAGCGGCTCTGCTTGCCACCTGATTTTTTTCCTGGGTCAGCAGAGCCAATCTTCATGACTTCCAGGCCTCACAAAGAATTTTCCTCCTCTTTGCTTTCTAATAAATGAGAATACTTCAATCAATTCATACTATTCCTTCAGGCTTCTTTATTTCACTGTCTCTACAGTGAAAAGATTATAGAACTTTTCCTGTCAGCTTTCAGCTCTGCACTGTTTGTGGCTCTGTAAGTTGCATAGGCGGAGGGCACTAAAAGCATCAAAACAAATCCCTGGAATATACATGCAGACATTTCTTAGGCATTTGCATGAGACTAATTCTATAATTTATTAAGTTGAGCCCTGAGAGAGCATCTTCTCTCTCCAACCAAGAGTAGAGTAGTTTGAGCTAAGACTTTTTTGGTCAAGCGATAACAGAGGCTACTGGTAGATGACTTGCTTAAGTAAGTTTACATCATTGAGCTAAACCATAATACTTAAGGCTAAATAACAGGTGTTTTTTTCCTTAATAGCACATTACACTTAACTGACCTCATGATGGTCCATGAATCCTATCAACCCGCAGCTAGTTTCATGTCTCAATGGGAATCGCTTAATAATGGGCTGTGCTCTGGACTGTACATTACATTAGTGTGTTTGCACTGTGGGAACTCCATATAATTTAAAATAAAAATCTGGTTTGGATGTAGCATTATCTTCTACAAATCGCCCGTTTCCTACTGGAAATAGTTATTAATGGAAGGAGTGGTGAAAAATAGCAAGGAGTTGCAGGAAGATTTATGCTAGACTTAAAGGCTAAAAGGCAGAGAGAGAGGTGAACAGATTTTAGAGAACTAGGAAAATCTTGATGAGAAATGACAGTAAGTTTGTCTAAGGTTCCAACCCATCACCCTGCTTTCAGCCACCTGGCTGACAGATGCGCAGTCTAAAATGCTCTGGCACTCTGGTCCATGGGAAAAATGTGTCTTCAACTCCCATCTCAAGATGGAATGAACTGCTCTTTTGGAAGCATTTATGTTCCAGGTGGATGGTGGAGGAAGGCTAGGCCACTAGCTTGGGTGGCTGAAGTTACCAGAGATGAACTCCAGACCTAGTCTAGTCTTGAGCACGGCTTTTAGGATTCAGTTTTCAAAGAAGCAGCCATGCAATTCTGTATGTGGCAGTGTGTGTGGGACATGCCACTGATTCGAAGGTACGTTTTTCCTCTTACAATTAGGACAAGTCCTTATGTTATCCTATGTGAGGATTTTGCAAATCTCTGTTGTTGACTTTGGATCTTACTCTGATTCCAACTTTGATGACTTACGATGGCTGGGGAAACACTTGCCGAAAAGTCAGCAATTGTGCATGCAGATACCTGAATTCCACCCGGTAAGTTGGATGCTTTTGTGGCTCTGTAAACTGTCTCTTTTGCTTTCATTTCAGAGTCCCACTTTTCTCTTTTAAATAAAACACAGTGACATCTGAGTTGTAGGTGTATTGCAAAGATTAATGAATTAGAGCTTGGAAAATGCCATAGAAAATGCAGAAATGCTTTAGAAAAGCATTCTTTCATTTTCTATATCGTTTTAATTTTTAAAGATCTGATTACCACGTTAATTAAACAAACTAAATACAGTAATCTTGTAGTGTAATTTGCAACCCCCTAATAGATCTCCTTTGATTTGAATGTCAAAGATTTCTTTCTTTATTTTCTTTGTCTTGATCTCTTGCCAACACAGGACCAGTTTAGCACACATTCTGGCATTTCTTAGGAGACTCTGTGCTGGGAATGGATCTGACCTACAGTAAGTAATTCCCAGCTCTTCCTATTCCCAGCTGCTGCTCGCAGATGGACCAGCAGTTTTTCAGTCCTTCCTTCCTCCCTCACTAGACTGAACTTTGGTACTCAGCATGCTCCCAGTTCAGCCCTCTTGTCTTAAACAGACACTGTCCTCTTCCCCCCTCCCCCCACCCCAATGCACAAGGGCCAGGCGTGGAGTCTGTAGTGGGCCTGCTGTGAAAAGAGGTGGAAATACAGGTCTCTCCCCCTCTTCTTTTCTTATCCTTTCACCACCTCATGCACCTAAAAATTCTGAGGTCCCTTCCCCTTGCCTCTTAGCTAAACCACCTCCTAAGCTTGTGCAGAATGAGAAGAGCCAAAGCAAGAGGTGTTTGAAGAAAATGGTTCAGGAGGAAAACTGCAGAATAGAAAAAGAAATGTAGATGCAATGAAAAGGGTGAGGAAGATTTTTGCTCTGCTTACAGCCATATTTTTGCCCCATTTACTCATATTTCCTTTTATTCCTCACAACAACAGTTTTTGGACAATCGTCCATTAACACAGTGATCTCCCCACGGTTATTTTGGTGCAGAAAACTGAGGTTTTCAAGTGGATGTATACAAAACTTTGTGGTTGAATTCACACACAAATATGGGGTTTTGGCTCCAAAGTCAAAGGGTTTTAAACTTTATTGGTTCCCATACCACCCTTCCAAATAGCTAATTTTGAGATGATTTGATGAATACCTAGATCAGATACAGACAGTGCTTATGTGGCACTATAGATTGGCACCACTTCTCCTCAAGGCTTACTCTGAATGCTGTGTTGTAAACCTGAATGCTGCATTGTAAACCCACTGAAAACATATGAGACCACGGACTGAAGAATAGGTTTTGCTATAAAACTGTATGTTGGCTAGTCTCTGTTGAAAGGTAGCTGACTTGTCTGTGTTTCTCAATTATACTTAAAAGTTGCTGAAGTCTGTGTTTCAAGCTACAGTTTAGCTAAGTAAAGGACAGTTTAGAAGGCAATCTGTAAACACTTAATAGAAATCTGGTTTTAGCTGAAGTGCCTTTGTCGTATTTCAACATGTCCATTAAATGCAGTTTTAGTATTGGGTCATGTTTTGGATTACTATCAAGCGCACTTCAAACTGTTCAGAATTGCCTTATTTCAACCCAGAGCCCACTCTTTACTACAGAACATTGATCTGAATTTCTAAAGTGACTCACATGGAAAATGGTTTTGAAAAAAAAGGGCTATTTAGTAACTGAAAAGGCTCGCTCAGCAGATCAGAGAATAGTTTTAACTATTCAAGCTAGAGAGATATATGCCCACAGTCACATACAATTGCTTCCCTAATATTACACATACTACTGTGTAAAATTCCCTATTTGTCTTCCAGATTTGCTCATCTCTCTTACTAAGTCAGTCCATAAAGACACACAGTTGTTTGTTTATTTTAGCAAAAGAAGCCTGCACTTCTGCTTCAAAAACGGGAAGGTAATTCTGAGGTTTCAATGTTGTAGTCTATTAGATGCCTTGATGTTTGCCCTCATCATCTTTGTAATGAAAAGCAGAGTTTAAGACTACATGTATTAATTTTTCATAAGCATGCTGTGGTTTAAACATGGCTATATTATGAAAATAGGCAGTTTGGAAAGAATGTATTTTCGTCCAGTATTTTACTGTTTTATCTCTACTTTCAGCCTTTATATCGCAACACAAGTCTTTCTCAATGGTGTTAAAATTTGGTGATTTTTTTCCAGGCTTACAGCTTGAGGTGTATAAGGGAGTAGTAATTAGTAAGCATGTAGGCAGTCTTTTGTAAGGACAGTCTTTGGACCTGAGACCTGCCAGGGCAGTTGTCCTGCGGTTTCTGGATGCTTTCCATTCCCAGGAGGTCAGTGAGAGCACAGAGCTCAGCGTAACTGCAATGGCAATGGGGCGCTTCTCATTGCCCGGGCCATCACCCTGCCAGTATGGGCGACATGGGACAATGTTAATGAGGAAGTAATGGCTACCTTATTCCCCTTCCCACATCACATCTAAAGGAGAGTGTTTCTTCTCATGAGATCAAGTCTAAAAAGCAGTATTTGGTTGTGTCCTGTGTGTATATAAAGTATTCCACAAAAATGGACTAAACAGCACCAACTAACCTATAGGAAATAAAAAAGCAGAGGAAAATCAACTTTGTTGTGGTAATGAAGAAAATTTAAATGGTTTTCTGGAAAGTAATGCTCTTTCTACATGATAAATAAAATACTTTGTTTTTCTTGCTGCTTTCCATTATGTAGTTATGAATTATAAAAAGATCTTTGTGGCTCTCTGCATATTCCTAAGAACACAACAGTAATTTTCCTCATTTTGTTGCTTAGGAAGAAGACTAAACTCTAAGTATCCATCATCAGATACTTTCATATAAGGATTAGTGATTAATGCTCCTTATTGTAACAGATAGAAACAGCTAGATGTCTGCTAATGCACTTCCAAATATTCCCAAGGAGTGGCTGTGGAGACACTCTCCGGATTTGCATTCGGAAGATAATGATATGATAGTAAAAGAAAACTAAATTGGACTGATGGAAATATGTTGTCACTGTGTCTTAAATCCAAATCACCTACCGGGTTTATGTTTCACTGCTGTTCTTTGGTAGGTAATGAAGGAGTGACTTGTAACATTCGTTATAACATGGCATTATAGTTATGACTGAGAAAACACTCTCATGATAAAACCTTCTATTCAGCTGCATTCAGTTGCAACTTTCCAGCAAAATGACTTATATTTGTTCTCCTCCCAGAAGTAATTTGGTTTTTAAAAGTGTTACAATGCTCTTTGGTGGTGGTGAGAGAAATACATTAAAAAAAAAGGGGGAAAAATTGTTGCAAAATATGATTCTTTGATCATTAAGAAATGACTAACACTTACAACTTCAGATTTGCTGGGTTTCACACCTAAAGAGCATAGGTGATTGTTCTGTGTTTGGAAAAGTTTCTTTGGTTAGGAACATCAGCACAATCTTGCCAATTCCATTTACCCTTTCAAGGCAACCCTGAGTCATTGTGCAAAATTATGTTCAGGGTGTCTGCAAGTCTTTGTGTTTGTGCAGGCAGTGGGATATTTCACGTTCGCATAGGGCTTTGTGGCTAACGACATATTTTCTATAAGTAAATTTATGTCTACTGTCATGTAAGTGTACACACTAGCACATACTATTTGTGACTTTTTGGAGTTCCATTGGCCATGGAGTTCCATTGGAGAAAAATTGGCCCTTGGTATTTATTCTCTTGCTTCCCTTTTCCTTCCAACAGGTTATAATGAGAAGGAACCCCAATTCAGCACTAAGCAGCAACAATTTGAAGCCGATTGTGATGGATGTTGCTTTCCCTGTCCAATATGAATTGTCTTGCCTGTATAAATCTTAGAAAAAGAAAGCAACATGCCAATGAATTTTCAAGTACACAGTTAAAGATGTAAGTAAGTACTGAAACCGGGTGGGCAAATAATTTATGAAATGAAGACTTTTTTTCATTATTATTTTCACATTGCAGTGGAACTGAAAGAACATTAAAATGTAGCATATGTGGAGAAGTAGCTTATGTTCAGCTATTCATGCCTCTTATTGGAGGCATGAAGAAATTAATTGGTTGTTCCATCCCTTGGTTTTGCAAAGTCATGGATGTCACTGTAGGAGTTGTGCCCAGGAGCAACAGTAGCGTCAGTAAAATGATTCCTAGTACCACAAGAACAGGCTACTAATCTAGCAGGATGAACAGGTGAGAGAGGAGTACTTGGGATGTCCTTGAATTGCCTTTCCTTGTCTCTTGTTTATAAGGAGAGCCTTGGAGAAATTTTCAAAAGAATATCTACCAGTAAAGCCTGCCAGGCTTTCGAGTCTGTGCATCTCCCTCCATTCTACTGCAGCTGGCAATAGTGCGCCATAGTGGCAATCGCTCAGAAACCTGATATTCTGTTCTGGTAACTTTATACCAAGTCTTAGTGGTTCAATAATCTTGTGACTTCCCATCTATTAAATACACACAGGGAACTCGGGTCTACAGGCTGGGTGATACCTAGAATAAAGGGAAACTATGTCACCTGTGACCCTATTCTACCACTTTGAGATTAAGCTAAACCCAGAAACTATAAGGAAAGCTGATGTCCATTTTGTTTGTCTCATCAGTTCCAAATCTGATGTAATATTTGGGAGTTTTAGAATAATTATCAGAGCTCTATTTGGCTATATAAGTGAAAAGCAGGGAGGTCAGCTGTGGTTCCCCAAAATTTCCTTTCAGGTCAAGGCTGACATGTTTTCAGCTGTGATAGTGATACAGTCCACAATCAGAAGAATTGTTCTAGGAATCGTATTGGAGACCAGATAGATTAGTAAGTTAATAGTAACTGGAAAAATTGGTTTTAAAGAAGGTGCTGTGATTTCATGGGGGAAGAGAAATTAAAGGATTGTCAGAACAGAGCTGTCCTCACTAGTGAGAGCTGTCACACAGGGGAAAGGTAATAAAGCTATAGGAGAGAAAAATGTATGTATCTAGAAGAGAGAAAAAGGACTTAGCAATAGCAGCAGGATGCAAGGCACACCCAGCAAAACCCACCCAAGATGCAGCAAAACCGAAGAAACGAACCTGTAAATTTCCCTTTGGCCGTTCTCCCCCAGTGGAGAGTGAGGCTCATGCCTAATCTTTTTGGTCTTCATTTTGTTATGCATCAGATGTTTTGGCACGGCCTGCGCCTCAACTTGACAGAGCCCTGGAAGGCACAAAGGCAAATAAGGGGGCTGTCACATGAATTTATTAAGGTATTTCATTGTATCACTGATCTTTAGTGCTCTAAGAGATGTGGGTTTATGTCTCCTGAATACTTTGGGGTTTATGATTTTAGAATAGAACTGTAAATCAGAGCCAAATGTGGGCACCTGGTACCTAGGATTATAGGACTGATTTTCCTCCAAAGCCTGATCTTTTCAGTCTGTGCCCTAGTACTTGGAGGACATGGCTGTAATGCATCAAAGCTTGATTTGTCTCAGAACTGGTGGTGTCCTAGGTTCTTCCAGTCACCAGAAATAACCTCTGGTATCTCAAAAAAGAGAGCAGAAGCATTGGGGTGGGGGATAAAAACCTCCTATACTTCTCTTGAGACTGAAATTCTTCAGGAAAATAAGCCTTTGTCATTTTAATGACCAATGTTTGAAATACAGAGAAGTATATAGAGAAAGTACACCTTAGCTCCCCCCTCCCACCCCCAGTACAAAGCAGGCCCTGGCTGTCAGCAGTAAAGGCAGCTTAAGGATGCAGTGAATTTTAACAAAAGCTGCAAAATCCACTTTTAAAGCTATCACTCTAGCCAGAGCTTGCACTTTTGCGCCTCGCTTTAATGAGAGATTTGCTCAACAATGGGTGATCTTAAAGGAGACCAAGGAAAATTTATATTTTAATATTGGCAGTTACTATGTTCTGAACTCCTTATGAAACCAGTGTCTCGCTCCTTCTCTTGTGCTCCAACAGTGTAATACATAGTCAGCCTTTTCTTTTTCTAGCTCAGAAATATCTAGGGTCACTGAGAATTACTTTCTTCCGCTGAACCCTGAAACATTGACGAGAGCTAACCTGTTTCAGCCAATGCACCAGTGAAGTCAGCGGAAGCATACCACTCTGAAAATGCAGTAATGGGCTGGCAAATTAGCTGTGACAGACTTTGCAGGGTTACATTTGTCCTGTCTTCTCCCCACATGCCCAGCTTTGCACGTTTCTCTGTGTTATGGGATAGGGTAAAACACCCCAAAGTGTCTTCAGCAACCGCTCAAATGGTCTTTGAACTCCAAGCATCATAAATAACAACATCAACAAGGTGAGTCTAGATGATTTTTCTTTCCAGGCCTGACTTCTACTTTGTGGCACCTGGAGATCTGAAACAAGATTTATGTTAATAAGAGTGGAAAAGAGTGCTGCTCACAATTTGGAGTGTGCTAAGGAGGACTGAATGCTTCAGTCAGCTCTGGGAATACTTGTCTGGTGCAGGGACAAGGAGGACAGGGCTGCACTGAGCAATAATACAAGTGTGATGTGCTGCCGGATTTGCCAGAGAGACTCAGAATAACAAAAAGGTCACTTCCAGGCAGGAGGTTTTTTATTTTGTTCAGACTTCTCTATCTGAAGTTTACAGATTTTTTTTTTATTGGAATAATTATCCAGCTGATACAGGCACACAGTGTCCTATCAAAACTGTGCTTATGGGTGTATGCTCTGGTTTGGCTCTCCCCCCCAATAATTTTTGAACCAGGTGCATGATATCACCCAAAGCTGAGAGAGAGACAAGCGTCTGGAAGACAGTAAGGGAGGAAGACCAGGAACCTGTTGCAAGCATCCTGATGGTGAGTGCAGTGGGAGCCCCACAGACCAGACCCTCCTGGCCTTTCACCTGTACCAGCTCCAGGCAGAATTTCTGCCAAAACTTGCACCTTTCTAGAAAGTAATATCAACCAGCCTCAAGACAGCAGCCTGTAGAAACTAGGCTTCCTCAGTCCCAGGATTCAGTAAACTACAGCTTTTCTGCAGGTATTCAAGCACAGAGTAACTCAAGAGAGGTAAAATTTTTCTTCTTCTCTTTCCCCCTTTGCGGTAGCACCCTCCAGCAAGGTGTATCGTGCCTGTCCTGTGATGGGGGTGGGAGGGAGGCTGTGCAAGCAGCAGGATCCCAAGACCATCATGATGACTGCTTATGGCTTAATCTCCGCAGCTCTGATTCTGGTGTGAGAGGCGTACATGGGCAGATCCTCACTGTGGGTACTTCCTCTAGACTCCCAGCTCTGTGAGGATGATGCCGGTAAGAAGTTCATCACAAGATCAATCCAGTGAGTTAGAAACTCAGGAATACAAGGGGTTACTTTTTCTTCCTTTTCTCCCCCAGGTGAAATTCTACTTGACACAATGCGAGCTATGTTGAAGGCAGTGCTCTGAAATGTGCAATAGGTTATTTTTGCATTGGCAGTGTGCTCTAGGCATAACAACAGTATTTGAAGACAAAGGGCATGAAGCAGTAAAATGTGCCAGATTTGAGTATTTGACCAAGATACTAATAAAGCGAGCAGTGTTGGCAGGGATACATGCCAATAAGCTCACATAGCAAATGTATGCAGATGCCTTTTTCATATTGAAATTACCTCTTCTTACTTTCTCTGAAACAGGGGCAGAAGCTGTTGGCCTTTTCAAACCACTAACATTTGGATTTATGAGCATGCCACCCATATTTTTGTGTGGGGAGGACTGCCATTGCTAGCCTTGCCACTGCTAAAATTAACTGGCATCTTAGACTACATAAGCTGCTTATTCCCAAATGCCAAGTCACTAGGGGCACTTACAGCAAAGAGAATGTTAATGGGATATTTCTGAGAATAGGCATTAAGTATGGAAAACACTGGAGCAAAGAAATGCATGTTTGAAAGTCATCTAAGTACCTTAGGCAGCAGCCAGAGCATTCTGTAATGGCAAGCTGGTGAGATACACAAGTCTGCAGAGGGAGTTGTGAAACTCAGTCATTTCCTCCTACTGAATGCTCAGTATTAGCTTCCATTCCCAGCACAAGGAACACTTATTCCTTAGCTTATTCAACAAAGATGTTCTTGACCCAGCTGTCCCATCAACCTGTCTCTCTGTACACTAATGCAACCTTACGTCTGTGGCCATCTCATTCAGATCCCAGAAAGAAAATGGCTTTCTCCTATCCCGGTACCTCAAAGGATAATGTAATAAGGGAAATATTGCATGATAAGAACTTGTTCGTGTTCCAGGAGTAAGGCCCAGGACCAATCAGCCACTAACTTGATTTACTGAGATCAGAATCATGTCAGAAAGAAAAGAAATGCAAGCTGCTTTTAAGATTGATATTTGATATGGTTTTACATTACAGAATTACTATAAAAGCAAATCAGCCAGTGAAAGGAGATCATTTGCCTATGAAGCCTCACTGCTGTCTGCAAGTCATTTTAAAAGGCAGAGTGAAAGGGTTTGTGGAAATCTGGGATCTGTCCTGCCCATGCCCACAAACAGACCACTGAAGTAGATTTGCATGACAGCTCCTCTACTGTGCAAAAGGCATATTAGATTTCAGATCTGGCGCATCCTTGTCTCCTCTGAAGTCTGAAATGCACCAGGGCAGTTCACCTCTCTCCCTTGTCACAATGCTCACCCTTCCTTAAAAACGAAAAAAAGAGAGATCTAGCAAAAAAAGCCCCTCACCCTCTGATGTTTGTAGAATAGATAACAAGCAGATTATCAGTTTCTTGTCATCCCCCCTAGCCTCCCCCCCACCCCTAGTTATCCTAGTCAAAGTTAATACATTCTAACTAATATCTATGTTGACACAGGAATCACTTGGTGTTTCTGAGGAGCACATGTGCTAAGTCACCTTGAATGTGAAAAGTCTGACGGCATCTGCAGAAATGAACATGGACATCCTAATGAGGCAATTACCTTGGGGAAACCAGGCAGGTCTCTGTAATTGGGGCAGCCAGACTTAAACAGCAGCTGGCCAAGTGCAACTCCAATTATTGGAACCACTTAACTGCAAACCTCAAGAGACACAACCAGGTTTTCAACAGCAGATGATTTGGGGTAAGTACTGGATACTCAGCATTGCACATTGGGTCTTTTTCAAGTTGGACATGTCACGGCTTAAACCTAAATGTGCTATTAGTGCAACCAAGTTTTTTCTCACAGGAATATAAAAGTGTGCATTCTTTTCAAGTTCATTGCTTCAGCTTTTGCCTTCTTAAGTCTGAAAGCCCCTTATTGGCAGCAGTGGGTAAGGAAGAGTGCTGTCTTACTGAATTGACTGCCAAGTTGTTGAGGTTTGAGCCCAGCCGGCAACAAAGACCCATGCAGCCACTTGCTCGCTGCCCCCCACCACCGGGACAGGGAGGAGAATCAGAAGAGAAAGGGGCAGCCCTCGTGGGCTGAGATAAGGACAGTTTAATGCAACAGCACAGAGAGAGAGAGAAGAGAACGGTAACAATAACAACTGTAATACTGACAAGAGAGAGCACAAATGAGTGATGCGCAGCACAATCGCTCAACACCCGGAACGGGACCCGGAGCCACCCCGCACCCTTCCCAGCTGCGCTTCCCGCGCCTTGCCCGGCCAGCACCCCAGTTATGTACTGGATGTGACGTTGGTTCTATCGAATGCCTGCTTCGCTCGTTTGGATCAGCTATCCCCCTCCCAGCTTTCTTGTGGAAATTAACTCTATTCTAGCCGAACCCAGGACGCAGGTCCTCAGCAAAACTGGCCTTTTTGAAGCCACACTATATAGCTGAGATGGACTGTGATTCCACCCATGCATTCACAAAGCCAGTAATAAACTGTATCACACCTCTGATTTCATGATGTTCCTGTCTAAACAGTGAACACTGTTGTGTTGCTAGAAGATATCAATGGAGGGAGAAGCTGTAGACGTTGCTCCAGAAATAAACAAGCCATGAAACAATTCCAACTCTCTCTCTCTCTCATAAAAGCCCTCTCTTGCTACATTCACCAGGATCCTTGGAAGAATTTTGCACCTATTCCTCCACTAGGTGAGGAGAGGGCTCTCAAGTGTTTGGTCTCTTGCCTCAGTTAAATAGCATGGGCTGAGAAGCGGAAGTGCAAAAATAAATTAAGAAATTTTCATTGGTGAACCAACAAGTTCACGAGCTTGTGTGACCCATGACATCCAAAGCCTGGTCCCAGGAACCTAGTTTGTGGAGGGGTTTTGTGGTTGTGTTCATAGAAACAGCCCAACCTTTGCTGTTTTCAGGAGGCAGTTATTACAGTGAGGAAGGCAGCGTCTCGCTGGGGAATCCTCAGCTCTCCTGCAGAATAATGGTGAAACGGCACCAGTTAGGTGCCGCAAATGTCATTTATCGCCAGTTGTTCCCAAAGTTATTTGCCGTGTTATCTATGCCACTCAAAGGGAACAGGGTTTTTCTGTCTGATTCTAATATGGCTTTCTTTATTATATTAACTTAGCTTTCCACAGACACTGCTTTATTTCATTTTTCTGTTCTGCCTCTTTTTCCTGGTATATATTTTCTGTCTAGATATCTTAACTAAGGCCCAACCTCCTCATTACTGATCTCAGCACTGTGTATGACATTATGACAATTTTATGCATAGACATTTTCGTATGGTTTGCTTCACTTTCTTGTCAGCAATTATGAGCTGTCATTACAAGTGTGAGAAATAGTTACCGTGCTGTTACAATTTTACATTGACAGGTAATCTAAAGGGAATAAGGGAGAGGAAAGAACACAAAGACTCTGAAAACCAGTGTGGAAGAGAACTGGGAAAAGGATAAATAGATGAAATAATATAAAGAACAGGGGAAAGTAGTTCTTTGGCCCATAATTTCAGTGTGTTCTCTGGCACAGGGAGCCTTTGACAGTTTTCTAGTCACAATTTAAACAGCCATATTTGGAAAAGGGGAAGGAAGTGCCCTGTAAAACCTGGCAGAGTTGTCTCTAGATAATCAGCTGGATCATAACATAAGCAAAATCAGCTATGGCCATGTCATATGGATGGACATGGATGCGTGTTTGTGGTACCTCGACCATAGATACTGGCTTTCCGTGTAGTAGCTACAACACTCTGTCATCATGTCACATAATGATACAGCTCTGTCACTGTACTGTAATATATACTGGACATCACTGTTATACATACCGTATTTCTAATTCCTGTTTGCTTGCATAGAAAACTAAAAAGCCAGAAATATAGTGGTATGATATTGCCTATCACAGCCTACATTGGTATTTTAAAATTCTTGCTGAGTCCGTTCATTACACTTCTCTGTTCAACTGAAGAGAGAATGAAGCCCATGAAGAAAGCAGTCTGTCCATCCCGAGACAGGTGAAGAACATCAGTGCTTGGTAGAGACATATTTCTCTCCATGGTCTACAGAGTCAACGTAGTCGATTAGTTTAGCCTAAACCTAATTTTTAGGCAGCTTCTGTTACTTTAAGTAAGATGAATGCTACCCACCAAAGACATGAAATAGAGCATGACGCACTGAGCAAGCACCAGGAAGGAGGACTTGCCAGACCCAGTGGCAGGCTCAGGATGCAGCTGGCCTGTCCAAGCTCTTGCATTGCCAATTGATCCTGCTTGCTGCCAGAGCAGAAAGAGTTTGTTCATATGTGTGACAGAGGACCTCGTCCAGCAAAGAACAAACAGGACTGAAATGGCTGATGGATATCATCAAAGCAGTAATGGATTTATGGCACTAAGAGGGAGAAATCTTCCTGGTAAATAAGCCTCTAAATCAGTTGCTTGATTCTGGTTGTTATCAGAATTGATTTGCCATAGTAAGAAAATTCTGCACCAACAGGAGAAAAGACAGGTAAAAAGGGACTCCACTTAAGAAAGCTAAGGATAATACAGTCAAGTGTACCGTACAATACAGACAATTAGGTATGTCATATCTGTCATGTAGCTATGCCTCCTGAAGCCTCTTTTTCTGCAAATGAATTTGCTGTTCTTTGCCATGGAAGCTCATTCATTGAGGCTATTCTCTGCCCCACACTGGGTTCTCATAGGATTTTGTGGAGAGCAGAAAGAAACACATAGTTCTATTTCTATGGCATAGTGTAAAATGGAATGAAAATGTCTAGTTTGATGTAAATCTAGATTCTAACAGGATGGTGGGCTTTCTTTTTCTTCTTGTAGTCACCAGCCCATTTCCATGCCATCAGCTGGGGGAGACAACACAACCATCATTAAAAACAGACATGATATTCCTATCATTCAAATGTAGCCACGTATTGGTCTGAAAATGCTACATTCTAGAGCTGAGTTTGGGCATGATTTTGTTTCTGCTGGGGAATATGCATTCAGCATCCTAACATACGGGGATACCAGAGAGACATTTAGCCCCAGCTCTTTAGAGAGTTGAGTAAAAAGGAGGTTATTGTTGTGTAGGATTAAAAGAAAATTAGGAAAGATAATACACTGATGTGTCTTGAGAATACTCAAGACGATTATAAACGTGCATGTCAAAGCAAATTCTTATGCTTTTTTTCCCCAGGGAATGCATTGTAAAAGCAGACGTTCATCTTGATATTTGTATCTTATCTCTAGAAGTGAAGGTGGAAAAAAGCTACAGAAGAAGAGTGGAAAAAATTGGTAAGGCAGTTAGCTGAAAGTGTACAAGGATATCCTGTAAATGGAGGAAAAGAGGTTTTGCCTGAGCCCAAGATGTATTGTATACCTTCACACAGGCAGATTTCTACCAGAGGTAAGTCATAAACACCATTGTCAAGTAAGTGTGAAATGGGGACATGGGATGTTGCTAGTCTCTGACATTCTTTGGTAAAGAATATGAGGAAATAAAAATAGAAAAATGAGACAGGAGCCAAAGAAAGTCTTATTTTTGCTTTCTCTTGCAGGTTGAATCAGCCTACCATGTAATTCTGTATCAGAAGGAAACTCTATAAGCTAACAGTCCACTCCATCTTTCATAACTGATCAAACAAGGCACTGCCTAATAGCAAGAAGGTTGGAAGAAATTTTAATAACATCAGGTTACTGAACCAGTGAAATAGAAGAACAAGACAGAACTCTCCTTGCAGGATGTTCAATTACTTTTACATTATTGCTGACTCAAGGGACAGGAGTCTTGGGCTTATCTTTCATAAGCAAAAGCACAGAGCCAGATCCCAACAGATACTGAGCATCCATTGCATGCCACTAGGCCAGCCCTTTCTTTTAATCTTTAATTTGTGTAGCATTTCCTAGATCTGTTCCTCAGCTTTTTACCTTTTTTTCTAGAGGGCTTTGAATAGTGCCTTTTTAGCTTCTGCTATGGTTTACCAGTTTTCCATCACAAGTTAAAAGAAGTAATAACTGGCCCAGGAGACCAGAACAGAGATACTGCCTCAACAGATGAAAAAGGATCTCGAGGCTGAGAGTGTCAATGTTTAGGACAGACCTGGGCTAAGGAGTGCTTTCTTTAATAGCAATGAAGACAGGTGGAATAAGTTCCTGTCTGCCTCTGCCACTGCCCTTCAAAACAAGTAGATAAAGGTAATCAGGTAGTATGTCCAGGCTGTTGCTAAATGGGTTACAGTAACTATGTCTAAAAAGCTAATGATTATAAACTGAAGTCTGAAATAATTATGAACCATGAAATGGCGGAGATCTGTCTAGACTTTGACTGTAGTGTGTGAAGAAGTAACCCAAGTCTTGCAAGTTGGCCAGCTGGTTGGCTGTTTCTTGAATCAAACCAGTCTGGATTGTGTAAATGAACGCTTTCCTCATTCATATGCTGTTCATATGCTTTGAACAGAATGTGGTTATTTTTAATTTTCCAGCTAAGGATTTAATGTGGCAGTATGACCAGTTTTGAAACTTTCAGCCTCCTCTGCCAATCATATTGATTTTTATTAATTAGTTCAATGTGGTTTAGTGTCCAGGGGATAATCGAATGGCAAATCCACTCTGTACCTCTAAGTGAATGAACATATATCACTCTACCAATGAGAAAATCAGTTCCAATTTTGGCTGAATCATAGGCTTTCAAAGAAGTGAAATGATTGGAGTGGAATAGTTCAGTAGCACTGAAATCTCAGTGATTTGTAACTCACTGAAGCCTAACAGGACCAAGATTTTGGCTAGACGATATGAAAAATTGTAACACTAGTTCCATTTTCCAAAGGTGGCCAAGTCTACTGGTGACCTGAAGCTGTGCATTTGTTTATAGGAAGATTTTGGACTGAGGAGTTCATGGTTTCTACTTGGCCAATGTCCTGTTTTATGACCGCATGTCATGTTTTGTGCATATTTTTACCAACAGGTCATGAGCCTCATATATTAACCCCCATCCTTCATCTGTGCTTCTTTCCATCTGTCTTTCTCTGTGGCCTCTCTTATCTCATTTATGCCATAGTCAAGCCAGTCCACCAGACTCAGGAAGAAAAACATCAACGTCCATTGACAGCGAGGTAAGCACTAAAAAATGTCAGACCAGGTGCTGCGCAGCAACATCCTCAATTCTTCTTCTCTAGATTCAGCTTGCTTTTCACAATAAAAAGAAAAAGTGAAGTTGTCTGTCTCTGAAGTATATACACCCCAAGTATTTTCAACTGGCAAGAAACAAATAGTAATTAAGAGCCAGGTGAGGGTATATAACCTATTCTATAGGAAAATGTATGTCTTTCAGTGTAAAGAAAGGCATAGATCTGTGCAAAATATGACAAACAGCAGCCACAGGGAAAACTGTAGCCTTTGAGACATGTTTTTGAACAATGACAACTTAGGAATTTAAAATAATATAGATATCAAGAGCCAAGTCACACAAAGCTCATATTTTAAACAGTTTCCTGTATGCCCTCTCACAATGTCAGTAGCTTAATTAGGTTTGGCTTTAAATTCTTCCAGCCAAAAAAAATAAATAAGTCATGCAATTGAACTGGCACACCAGTGATTTAGAAGTAGCTTGTATCCAGTCAAGGGCAAGGCCCTCATTGTTAAATTCAGCACCAAATCAGGTGTTTTACATTGTTTCAAAGCCCAAGGAAGAGAGCAAAAGCATCTTATTTTTTTTTTAAAACTCTGTTCTATGAGTTTATTTAACTACCTTCTCATATAGCCTTAGAATCCATCAAAATTTGTTTGGTGAGTTCTTATCACTTGCATGAGCTGCCTCAGAATTGCTATATAAAGTATGCCGTCTGCCCCACAATAAAGACAATGACTCCTCAAGGGAGAGTAAAATCTACTCTTCATAAGGACATCACATTAAATAGTGCCTGCAGTGAAGGCAATAGGAAAATGACTGATCGATTTAGCACAGCCAAGTTTTCTTACATATGTATTTGTTGATATGAAGGGAAACTTCCAGGGAATAATGGTAACTAATGAAGTCTATTTGTGTGTTAGAGAATTCTGTTCTTATACAAATTAATGCTAAGACTACTTCCAACTTTTGTGCTTGATCAAAAACATAGATTAAGGGTGTGGTCAGATGTGTCGGATGAACAGGCCTTGATCTGACATCTCTGCAAAATATCAAAAACCAATGTGACATTTACCATTTTTACAGTATGCTGAATCCCGAACTGAATGTATTTGGACACTTTGCAGCTCGAGCTGCAATAGCTTATCTGAAACAGAAACATTGCTGGGACATTGCTCTTTTTATCTTCCTAATTTCCACTCATTAAAAACAAAATATAGGTCAGAAAAGAACTGATTATGGCAAAAACAACATTTCCAGATGCTGGTAAATAATACTGACTTCTGAAGATAAATTTATCCCAATCTCATCACAGGTGTTTATCGTATCAAATGCTATGTCTCCAGTGCTTAGAACTATCGAGATCCAAGTATTTTCCTCGCCTAAGCATGCCTTAAAATCCTGATTGATCACTGAAGGCAAGATTCAAACCTTAACAGTGCTGAAATGGGGAATAGAGGGACATCTGAATAACATGCTGGAAGATGGAGGCCTGAAGGGTTTTATAATTTTGTTTTAAACACAGTGATCATCAGGGGTTGACGGGTCTTGATGTGTACAGAATGAGGCATAGCAAAATATGCGTTGCACTGATGAAAGCGAATAGATTTCTACTCCCCAGAAACTGTCAGACCGGTCTGTGGATGCTCTCTGTTTTGGCAAAACTGTACAATGAGAGATGCATTCAGTTCCCTATCAGTTCAGACGCAGTATAGGCCTATCTTTCACCAATTGCTTCTTCCTCTAACATTTAAACTTCTAGAGGGTGCCCGACAACACACTGATTTGTGCTTCTGTTCCATCTTATTTTAAATGCAAGCTTTCTTTTGCAGCTTCTCTATTTTACATGTATATGTGTGAGCTTCTATTTTTAACATGACCATGCTAGATTCTTTTTGTTGATCATTAGTAAACCTGTCTCATTATCTGTCTATTCTAGACGTTAAATTTTCAGTGCTACTGCTAGCAGAACATATGTTCAGTTGTTGCAGTTTTATTGTGTTTCCTTAGAGAGTTTTGGGGGAGAAGATTCTCTTAGATTTGGTCTTTTAGTTTAATTTGGTAAAAGCTTGACTAGATATTTTCATTTTGATTTTACTTCTTTTCCTAAGTTAATTAACAGCATTCTGTTTGCTACTTCCAGTGAAACTGATAAGCATGCCTATACTCCAGTGCAGCGGAGGATATAAAGGTGCCTCTTGGTGCCTGATTATAGCAAGTAAGAAAGAGGGCTGAGGCCAGAACTGATGTATGGACTAGTGCATCATGTACTCCACCTACTGCAAGTCACTGAATTTCTAAATGGTAGCCTATGGACGTTAAAAATCTACAGTATCTTTCCATATTTTCTTTTCATTGCAACAAAACAGTTAGCCAGGAGGTAGAAGCTTATTTTGCATTAATATGCTGTTTCTCATTTCAGGGAAAAGGAGAACCTTCTGAGAGCAGTATAAGGATAATCCTCATTAAGACATTATAAACAAGGCATATTATTAGAACTGTTAAAGCCATTGCCCTTGATTATAAATGAGTAAATTTGTTAATGAGAACAGTGGTTAATTGGGGGTATTATTGCCAAACAGGGAAATTATATGAAAGTTAAGTACATCACAGTGGTTCTTCTGCACAATTAAAGATCTAGGAGGAAAGAGATTAAGGAGGAGAGTATGAGAAAGTAACAGTCATAAAATAGAAGTACATTTTTAAAAGTGCATTGCAAGAGTCTATTAAATAAAACTGAATGAAAGTCAATGGTGCATATTTACTCTGTTAAAACTCATCTGAAGCTATTTCTTGCAAGACCACAGACGGAAAATCTCAAACTCCAGCACTGTGCTGAAATGTTGTGTAATCATAGGGCCATCTGGTAGGGATAAAATTTGCCCCCCTGCAATTGCCTTAGGATCCAGGCCTCACATCTGTCCTTCCTCAAGCTTCTCCTAGCACATGTTGGTGTTTCATCCACTGCGATAACTATGATTGATTTGAGCAGCTCTTTGCTATAAGGGTTAGATTTTGCCTGGTTTTTGCAGGCTTAATTGTTCTTCCTTTCCCAGTTAGCTCTGCTGGAAATTACATGCCTTCCTGCCAAAAACTTCTTGTGAGGGAAAACAATACACATATGCAAGTGCTTGGGTCTAAATCTGGTCCCAGATTGGATAACCCCCAGGAAGACATTGCTGAATAGGGCTCAAGTTTGAAATGGCATTTCTCCTGTACAACCTTACTTGAAAAACACCTCTTTTTGTTTTGGGAGCTTTCATCCAAGTTGAAGCCCAATGTGCGTGAACTTATTTATGCTTCTGCAATGCATTTTGAGGAACATCTGCAAAGCCCGTGCCCATGCTGAACAGGGCTCTATGTAGTCTGTGCTATCTTTTATTTCAACTTTGGCATCCCGATATTGGGCACCCCAAGTATTTGATTCCCAGTACATCCCAGGTACTGGAGTTGAATGCGCTGAAGAATGCCAAAGGGTATCTCTAAAAGGGAGCATCTCTAAATACATAAGAGACAAAAGGAAGATGAAGGAAAATGTGGTTCTGCTGCTGAGTGAGTCAGGGGCCTTTGCGACACAGGGCTGGGAAACAGGATGATGTATTGAATGCTTTCTTCACTTAAGTCTTTACTAGTAAGAGCAACCGTAAGAAAATCTAAGGTCTTGGAGACCATGGGGAAAGTCTGGAGCAAGGAAGATTCACCCTTGGTGGAAGAGGATCAGGTTAGAGAATACTTAAGCAAACTGGACATACTTAAGTTCATGGATCCTGATGAGATGCACCAAGTACTGAGGAAGATTGTTGATGTCATCGCAAGAACACTCTCCATAATCTCTGAATGAACATGGAGACTGAGAGAGGTGCCTGAGGACTGGAAGAAAGCAACCACCACTTCTGTCTTCAAAAAGGGCAAGAATGAGGACCCAGGGAACTGCAGACTCATCAACCTCGCTTTGTTCTCTGAGAACGTGATGGAGCAGCTAATCCTGGAAACCATTTGCAGGCACATGAAGGACAGGAAAGTTACCAGGAGTAGTCAGCGTGGATTCACAAAGGGGAAGTTGTACTTGACCAACATGATAACGTTCCATGATGAAATGAGACGTTTGGTAGATGAGGGGAGAGCAGTGGTACTGTCTACCTGTCTACTGTCTACTAAGGCTTTCAGCAGTGTTTCCCACACACCTAGTGTGGGCTAGATGAATAGGCAGTGAAGATTGAAAGCTGGCTGAATGGCCAGGCCCAGAGAGTGGTGATCAATGGCATGAAGTCTAGATGGAAGCCAGTAACTAGCAGTGTACCCCAAGGGTCAATACTGGGTCCAATCCTGTTTAACATCTTCATTAATGATCTGGATGTTGGGACAGAGAGTACCCTCAGCAAGTTTGCTGATGACACAAAACTGGGAGGAGTGGCTGATACACCAGAGGGTCATGCTCTGATCCAGAGGGACTTTGACAGGCTGGAAAAATGGACTGACAGTAACCTCATGACGTTGAACAGCGGGAAGTGGAGTCCTGCACCTCGTGGGGAGGAACAACCCCATGCAGTGATATGTGCTGGGGGCTGACTGTCTGGAAAGCAGTTTTGTAGAAAAGAACCTGGGGTCCTGGTAGACACCAAGTTCAACATGAGCCAGCAATGTGTTCTTGTGGCACAGAGGGCAAATGGTATCCTGGTCTGCATTAGGAGAGTTGTTGGCAGCAGGTCGAGGAAGGCGATTCTCCCTCTCTGCTCAGAGGTACTGAGGCCACACCTGGAGTATTGTGTCCAGTGCTGGGCTGCTCAGTACAAGAGAGATACGGACATACTAGAGACAGTCTCACAAAGGGCTGTGAAGATGGTTAAGGGATTGGAGCATCTTACATATGAGGCAAGGCTGAAGAGAATGCTCAGGGGTGTCACTGAAGTGTACAAATACCTGAAGGGAGGGTGTAAAGAAGATAGAGTCAGGCTCTTTTCAGTGATGCCCAATGGAAGGACAAGAGGCAATGGGCACAGATAGAAACACAGGAAATTCTGTCTCAACATCAGGAAGTACTTCTATGGTGAGAGTGATGAAGCACTGGCACAGGTTGTCCAGAGAGGTTGTAGAGTCTTCATCCCTGGAGATATTCAAAAGCTGTCTGGACATGGTTCTGGTCAACGAGCTGTAGGTGGTCCTTCTTGAGCAGTGCAGTTTGACCAGATGACCTCCAGAGTCCCTTCCAACCCTAACCATTCTGTGATTCTGCAATTTCTTTTAGGCAGCTGAAATTCAGCATGGATTAGTTGTGGTTGGTAACCTAATAATCACACCTCAATCAGCAGAAAAAGGTCCTGCAGGGAAGGAAATTGCCTTATCACTTCTGCGTGGAAACCACAGATAAGGAGGTAGGTATCCACACTACCACAGAGCTCAGTGCCAGGTCCAACTGAACTGCCAGGACAGTCATCTTGGAAAGTTCCTGAGAGCAGAAGAAAGGACTAAGTTCTCTCTTGAGAAATATCATCAATACTCCTTTGGGGTTTGCTTAATCAGGTAAATAATGTGGACAAGATGCTTGTTCTGCTTGAGGTGTGCCTAGGGCCACTCTTTGTGGCTGGGTAGATATAGTCCAGCAAATAATACAAGATAGCAAAGGAACAGAATCAGCGCTTACATCTGTAGTCACGCTGTGTATTTGTAAATTTGATCCACAGGGAAATCAGTCCAGCCTAGGGTCATTAAGAGCAGCATGACAGACTTTTTGACTTTGCAGTTCCTTGCAGCTCCTTAGGTGCAATGAGACCATGTACCCAATGCCTTTGGCTTTAATGGGATGCAGGCTACGCACTGGGGCAGTTTGTCAGCCAGCTGCTTCCAGCTTGCATGCAGACAGGGTTAACCCTGGAGATGAAGGGATAAGAGGATACAGCACTGGCAACACATTTCTCGACTTGTATTAGTCTCCATTTAAAGCAAGAAAGGTGCATAATTCAAGGCCTTCCTGAACTACGTTTGCAAATGTGTTATTAGTGACCTGTGGAATATTTAAGTCTATAAGGTGTATAGCTAGAGTTATACTAGAAGTATTAGGTGTGGATCAGAGTTGGCCTTGAGACCACTGGCATTGTTAACTGTAATTATTAATTTTCTATGGAGTGAACAGCCTGGGGCACAGAGTGTCATTTATAGTGGCATGTGCAATGGACTGCTTAGTTTCCAGATGAAATTGTAACAAAAACACAGATGGAGTGATCACATCCCACCCACCTCAATTCTTCTTTAAATTCCTAATTAAGTATTTTCTCTTCCATCTTTCCACTTTCTAAAAAACAAAATATTCTGTGGAGTGCTGTTGAGGAGAGGAGGAGAGGCTGTATGGATCCCAAGTGACACCTCAGGAGTGGTTAGTTTTTGTTGTATATTGGCAAACCTTATACAGAACCTATAAAGGACTGAGGCTTTCTCCAATTTGAGAGCTGCTTTGGAAACCTGAAGGCATGGCAGGAGTGGGTGGAGAGGGGAGGGCAGGAGGTCCTTAGTGAACAGTATTTTCCATTCAGTTGCTGAAAGCAAATCCACAGCATGCTGCCAAGTTCCTGTCATTTGTTTGATGGTGGTGGCATACTGTGGAGCGCCAAGCTGAGCATCCCATAGATCTCCTGCATAAAAAATATGTGGGAAGATGATGATACATGACTTGTAACAAAACAACACATAAGGGCTGTGTATCACTGAAGTCTTCTTCTATCTCTTCATTTTTTAGTATTACCCTGAAGAAGAGTTTGAGTTTGTCATCCTAAAGCTACAGAACAGTTTGGTTCTTATGTGAGATAATAAAAAAATCCTGCCAAAACCACAATGTGGTGGAAAAATTCAGTATCAGATCATAGCTCTGTGAAAGGAGTATTGTGGAGCATCCACAGATAGGTAACTCCCCTGAATACTCTATAGCTGTGGCACCTCTTCTTTTCTCTCATCTCGTCTATCATAGATTCTTCTGGTGATATGTCTTTCATTTCATATCTCACTTTAAAAGAAGCAGTCAATCAATATTTGTTCTTCTGTTTTCCCACACTGCCATGAGTTAATGTAATGTTTTTTATCTTGCTGGATGTAAGAATGAAAATCTTAGATCTGTTGCTCTCCTCCTAACTTCTCTTTTTAGGGTCACCGCAAGAGCTGGTCATGGTTTGCTCTGCTAATACTGAAGACCCGGGAGGGCTACTATGTTTCCTCCTAAACCTTCATAACCATTTCCTTTTTAGCTTAAGCAGCTCTCACCTTTCCAGCAGTCTTTAGCCTTTTCTTCCTCAGTTGCTTCAGCTATGTCTAGGCTATTTTGAGGGGAGAGAAGGAATTTGTCTGAGAATAGAGGACGTCCTTTAGGCCTCTATCCTGCTGAGGGAAGGTTAATGTATTGATATAAAGCAAAGAACTGACAGTTTTGGTCAGGCACTTCCATGGCCTTTTTCACAGCAGTGTCTAAATGCCTCACAACTATCTGTGAATTCATGCTTACTGTGCCACAATTAGCTTCAAAAGCCATTATTGTTAACTTCTCTGAAAAGATAGATAAATATTAATTAAATTTGCCCAGATCAGCCCCAAAAAGTTTGCAATGAAATGGAGCCTGAGTCACCAGCCAGTATTTTAACATGAGACCTTTCTCCCAGCTCTCCCAGTGGTTGCCTGGTGGGGCTCTGCTTTTTCCTAAGGAGGGTATGCACACTGAAAGACTGGGGGTTGACTCCTTTGTGCTGGGTCTCTTGTAAAACTCATCTTGTCGTGAGATATAAACTTACGGCTTTTTCAGGATATTTTAGACATCTTCAAACAACCAGCACCCAAGCTGTGCACACACGGGAACGCATCACAGATTTCCTGAGACGTGAAAGAGGATCTTGACTCCAGAGCTGCTAGAATAGGCAATGTGTCAGGCAGAGAATGAATATTCTGCGTAAAATTCACTCTGAATCAAGCTACACCAGGAACAAGGCAGCCAAGATCAAACTACTTCTTTCCGAGATAAATTACAGAGGAACTTGCTAAAGGCTAGCTGCAGGCTCACATAATTGAAGCTAATATGCTAATTGTAGCAAAGCCTGGGCTCCAGCCAGGATATAAAGCTGTGTTGCAGCACTGATAGATGATCTCCCGGCATTAATGGGTACAGAGCGATCTCTTTCCCTAAGACCCCTGTTTACATCTTATCTTTGTCACCGTGAGATGCTGCTGTCTCACTCAGGGGTGCTAGAATGTGCCATAGTCACGACAGCTGTTGTGAGTGGGAGCTACCCGATTAATTCCAACAGGAAATTACCCCTTCATCCTTAGACCTTTTTTAGAAGACCCACCTATTTCTTTGATTATCTTCAAAGACAGAAATGGGCCACACTTTGTGTTAGTGAGACAATATAGACCGTGAGCCAGCAATATGCAGAGGTGGTACAGGGTCATGATGGTGTCCCAAAGCCTGCATAAGATCGGCCTGTGAAGAAGAACCAAGGAGCCAAAAGGACCTTAGAACAGACAGGGATAATACTGGTGAGCATCTGCACTAGGCTGGCCAGAATGGCAATCCCTCATTGGGGGTAAGGTCTCGTGTGGCATTATTCATGAATAATGTTTTCTAACATTTCCAAAGTCTCCATCCCTTCCTGATGAATGATGACTTATCTGTAGTTAATTGCTTCTCCAACGACAGTGTGACATCCTGGAGCACTGACCCTTTGGCATGTAAATCCTAGTAATACAGACAACTGCTTGGCATGTCCTCAGTGCCTAGGCTCCCACGGCACATCCAGCTAGTGCTTCACTCTCAGCAAGGAAGTCCAGATAAAGTTCAGGATGTGGGATCATGGCTATCTGAAGACTCAAATCTACTTGACTAGGCTCTTCTGATAACTTTGACTAACTGAATATATTTCCTTCACTAGACCTGTAGTTGCTGATTTTGCTTTTCTGAACTGAAGTAGAAGTGGTAAGACATGCAGTGTGTCCGAGCTCTGCAGCTAATAACAGGTACTTTTGTGTGTATGTCAAATATGCTTTCAGGCACCTCCACAGCTGGATTAAGCTTGGCAGTGCTACAAATGACACGGTCACTTCTGGACAATATATACAAGAAAGCAGATATGAGGCAGGTATGTGTGTGTGTAACATACCTCTGTTTTCTGCGCACCCTGATCCCTCAGGAAAATGGCACACTGGTCTAAGCTGTCTGTGGTGCTTTTCTATACGAATTGCTGCTACGCTCAGCTCTCTTCTCACTGCCTGCACAGCTGCAGAAACCCTTCCCTCAGTCAAGCGCAGTACTGGAACTTCTATTGCAGATGAAACTGTAACTTCACAGATTTGGTCTGAATGTTGTTGGTAACTTGGTCTATAAAGGGATCGTTTTATTATTATTGCAGCTCTGGAATATGCATGGGACAGGGCAGGTCTGACCCTCTAAACCAGGGTCATGTCTAATTGCAGCTCTCACATTAAGATGGCAAACCTTTCCCATTCCAAATAATAAATGTTGCAAACACTCTTCTGTCCCCAATCAAGGTCAGTATCTTTCAGTGAAGTATCACTGTCAAGAATGAAACTATATTCTTTTGAGAAGTCATCATGATACAGAAAGCAATAAAGCAAAAAAAAAATGAAATCCATAAAATGATCCCTCCTCTGAAGCGCGTAGGAGGAATGCCTAACCACACTTTCTTATCACTGTATTCTGCTCAGTAACGCAAAGCTGGTGAAAAGATGATGGGATTTTTGGAGTAGCAACAATTACCATGTTAGTATACGAGGCTTACGCATACATGGAAATATGGGGGACACACTCATTTTAGATTAGTTTATGTGATTTAGCAGTCTCACGCTTCATTTTCTTTGTTAGCGAAGTAGTTACCAGTATGTCTTGGAGTAACCCAAAAGATGACACTGGTGCTCTGTCAGAACTTTTTTATTAGTTAGATAGTTAGTCTAACCCAGGGTTAAAACTGTGAGGTAGCCATATATCCGAGATGGACATAAATTCCTAATGATTTCTCTAAAACAGATTGCTGAAGAACGTGTAGCCAGATAAGTCCCTGGTGGCACCACCCTGTGCTAAAAACACTCCTATTCTGTACGGGCAATTTTTTAGAGACGCAAAATTGTTCTAAGTTTACTCCTACAGTAAGTAGCAATATTGCTTAGCATGAGGTTTGGCCATTTCCATTCACAAGAGCTCTGTGACATTTCCCATTAGCAACAATCTGCTCACACCAGCAGAGCAGCTATTTGGTGCTGAGGCTGCTATGACAGGTACTTGAACATATAAATAGAATCACGCTTCATAAGTGTGACAGTATCACATCACTGAATGCATGGAAGTGCTGAAGTGGAAAAAAATTCTCTTACCCTGTAATTATGTGTATGCTAGTATTACATTCAGTGCAATGATGTCTTTTGGGAGTGGTAGGCCTGGTTAAACACAAGAATGAAGCACTTGGGTGAAGCTTTCATTTTAACTATAATTGTGATAAAATGATTAAAGCAAAGTTTGTGATGTAGATTGATACCAGCACTGTATGTGTGCACATACCCAATGCTTTTCATCTTCAGCTCCCTGGGTGATCCGGGAAGTCCCCAGATGGTCTCTGTGTACATGAGGCAATGGACTGACTTGAGACGAGGTGATAAGATTGTTCTCTTACCTGCTCCACAGCAAAGCAACTGACTGATTGTTACAGCTATCCAGGTGGGAATTTCAGACAAATTCTGTCAGTGCCTAGATCAGTTGATGGGCACTATTTGTATGCTTCAATGAGTTGATGGACTCCCTGGGTGGAGGAATCCTGGGCAATTCCAACGATAGCCCCCAGCAGTTCCTGCAGTAGGTGAGGGAGCTGACAAAACTGTGCATGGATAGTTTTCAATAGTCATCAGAATACAGATGCAGAAATGTCGTTGGAGGTGTTCAAGATTTAACTACGCAACTACCTAAGCAACCAGAACTAATTTGGGGGCAGGGAGGGGCCAGCAGGATGATGGATCAGATAACCTTCAGAGGTCCCTTCCAACCTAAATTCTTCTCTAATTCTATGGTTATAGGTATGACACTCTTCTATATATCATATGAAAGCTAGGAGATGTTTTGTGCACAGTTTAAGATAATCAGTAGAAATGGATCATTCATGTGCAGCCGTCATCAGGCAGGACCACAGACCAGCTGGACTGTAACAGTTCATCATAACAACAGATTGTGGCATCCCTCTCTGATCCAGCTGAAGATGCTGTTGCAAGAATGCTTGTGATGGAGACTCCCATACAGACAGCAACTGACCACCCTGTCTGAGAGATTTGATTCCTCACATGAGTGAAGATGTTTATGCAAAACATCCCAATACATTTTTTTTTTTTAACAAACACTCTGTCCACAGTTGTCTGGGCAGTGCAGTTCTGCAAACTTCCACTCACTGGTGACAGCTATTGGAAATTTTGTGGTCCACCAGGGTTTAGGTGGGCTTTTCTCTGCCTCTTACATTGTGCTTCTGGTCTTGCTTTGCATAGGAACATAGGATTGAATGGGATCTTGTGGGTCCTGTGTGCTCCTCTCCTATTAAAAAGCAGAATCCCTTCAAGTTTCTCATTGTGTCATTAGAAGCAAAGGAGTTGGGTAGGAACTGGTCAGTTCCAAGTGGTTTTCTTGTGGGTTGCATTCTTTCCCACCAATATGGCTTCTTCACTGTGATCTTTGCAAAGAGGAATATTGGTGGATTTTCTTTAAGAAAAAGAGATCCAGGGAAAAAATAATGTTGTCAGTTAAAGACAAAAAACCAAAATTCAGTTTTCTTTCTAAAAACTGAAAGAAGTCTTTGACATAACAAAACCTTTTTCATACTTTTTGGGTGATGGTTTATGAGAACCAAAGCTCATACTGGTGCTGTGACACTGTAGTGGTGGGTCCCTGTGTGTGTGGGCAGAGGGGCATGGCACCACTTGTAAAAGGCTGTGAATGGATGCGGCTGTCCTGCAGGGCCTGTTCTGGTGTGGTGATTTTCCTCTGACTGCAGCCGTCGGTACTGCTGGCCACAGACTCTGTGATGAGTCCTGGTGCCTCTCCACTTCCTTCCATCCAGCCCCACCATCCCTCAGTCTCTGGGCCTCCACCAGGCTCCAAAAAGTCCTGTGAGCTCCTGTCCCACCCTCTGCACCCTCATCATAACCTGCATTTGCTCCTTCTCTCGCCCAGCTCCATGTCCCATTTCTCCTGTTGTTACAGATCTCCTCTTCCTTTATCTAGCTGACCTCGGCTCCATGCCCCCTCTAATGGAAGATTCTTTATCTGATAGCACTTGTGTCAGCAACATCACCTCCCCTTGCAATTGGATCTGACCAAGAGGAATATTTAGCCAGAAAGGGAGTGACTTGGCATAATGCATTGGTAAATTGTGTGAATTTCTGGCACTTGTTCTACAGCAATAGAGAAGATTTGAACAGGAACTTGTCAGCAGGTCCTGGTTTCTTCTCTTTGCAGCAATTATTCAGGTGACAGAAATACAACATTTTTTTTTTCTTTCTGTTTTACTTTTCCTTGTCTTCTCTATAGCCCAGATACCACAGTAGGCTGTGTCTCTATGCGATGATGAAGACTGCAATTAGTGTTTCTGTGTGCAAGAAGATGTATCTTAAGAGATCAGCAGCAGGATTTATTTTCTATCATACACAGAGACACATATATGACAATGACATATTTCAAGACATTCCAAATATTTCCTGCTAAAAAAGACTGATTCCACATTCCCGCAACACAGTATCATATCCTGTAGGTGTAGCAGACAGCCAATGAAACTCTGGAGGCAAGAATATTTTTATGTCATTCTTCAACAGTCTATCTTACCCCAGAGATAATAGCAAGAACACTTTTTCTTGAAATCCCAATAAATGCACCATTTTTTAGATATGGTTTGATTTCATGCTGTCTTGACAGAGTGATTGACTTCAAGTTTTGAAACCCTGTGCATGGCATAAACAGTTCAAAGCAGTCTTTCCTGTTTGTAAAATATTATTGTTAGCCCTTGGAAACTTTTGTTTCTATATAATCTTCTGCTTCACGCCTCCACTGATACTGAAAATCATTATCAAGTGCCATTTTGATGTGTTATGTATGTCATGTGGTGAATTACTGAAGTCAACTGAACAGCAATGAACAGTGAAGGTCAGTCTGCTTGCAGACCTGTATAACTTCACTGATTAAACTCATGTCCAACTTGAATTGAACCCAGATATTTATTTAGTTTGCTAACAGGCTGTAGATTTACTTCCTCAGAGTCTGTTCCAATGCCAGCTGAAGTCAATGACAGTCTGCACTGCCTTCAAGGGGTTTTAGATGAGGTCCTAATTTTTGGAAGTGACATAAAAGTAAAAGACTTTTTTTTTTTTTGTGAAAATGATGGATGCAAGACAGTAGAGTAGACTGCTATCTAGCCAATGACTGCTTCAGTGGATGGGAGTGTTCTGGCTGTGAAGATGGAGCAGTCATATGTGGTAGGAGAGGTAGAGCTGGAATTATCCCTTTTGACGAGGTTTTGTCATTGTTTTTCCCTTTGGAATAGCATTTGTTTTTTGCCTGATTCTGAAACTTTAAAACTCTAGCTTAAATTTAATTGGATTTATATCCACTAAGAATCTGACACGGAGGTTTTGGGCATTTCTGATAAGCAGTAAAATAAGAGTATATTGAGAAGCCCTGCAACGGTCCTGCTTAATTGCAAGTTATTTTCCCTGATTTACAGTGCACAGCAGGGCCATCGGTTGTACCAATTCTCCAGGGCCCTGAACTTCTCACACTGCCACTTAAAAACACCTGGAACATGATATCAGTGATTCACTGGCCTCCAGCCAGCAGATTCCTACCTTGATACACAGACCTCTGTTGCTGATTGTCTTGGTGCCCGTGAGACCCAGGTGTGACAATAGCACTCCTGCCTCTTCAGAAAACACTCTTGGCCTTAAAATAAAGAAAAATAATGTATTGTACGTGTTTTATCTTCAGCATTTTTTCTTTCTTGCTAGTCATTTTGCTATTTCTTTGGCTTTCCTTTTCCTAGGTCCTAACCAACCTGAAAAATCCGTAATCATCAAAAAGCAGGACTGGACATATGGATTCACACGATTGTCCTGACCTAAGACCACATTCTCACTTACTAGGGACTTGCTGAATGAAAGGAGATCATATAAATGCTCCATGATCCCATGACATCCTTTGGCAAAGATTTCGACTTGTAAGGTACCTGATACACAAAAAAAACATTTCCTTTATTGTTTGTTCTGAATCTGGCTCCCACCAGCTTCATTTGGAGCTCCGCAGTTCTCATAACGGAAAACAAACTTCACGGTTTCTTGCTATTTACCATCTCCATGCAATCACGATTTTTAAAGATCATTATCACATCAAAATGATCATTTTTCCAAATTCAGAAATTATAGCATGATCAATTGCTTCTTATACAGAAGAAGTTTCCCATTTCACATCATCCTTCTGTCTTTTCTTGGGATCTTTTCTAACTCTAATATGACTTTTCTGACACAGGGGGGTTAAAACTGCGTATTTTTCAAGGTGTAGGCAAACCATAGATTCATATGGTGGTACAACAACATTGTCTATTCCGCTCTCTATTTTTCTTACTAATGCCTAATTTTTTTTTTTACTTCTTTTTTTTTTCCTGACTGCTACTGAGAAATACACTGATGCATTCGTGTAACGATCTCACTTCTCAGTATTAGTGCTGGGCTCAGAACCCATCATTTAAGGTGTGGCATTAGAACTACTTTTGTCCAGTGCTCATCACTTGACATATATCTGTACTTAAAGCTGTCAACTGTTGTGATGTACCCAGGCAATCAGTCTTGTAAGTTGTGCAGTTCTTCGCAGTCAGTTCATTTATGAATATGCTATCCAGAACAGGCTCCTGCACACACCACTGTAGACCTTCCCTGGTTTCTGCCCGCCATCATATCAACTGGTTGCTCACTCCTACTCTCTGTTTTTAAATGTTTTTTAGAAGTACTAAGGAAATTAAACATGAGGAAATTTGCTGAAGGCTGTTTAGAAGTACAGATACACTACATCAGCCGGATCACTCTTACTCAACTCCTTGTTGACTTCAAATAACTCCGCTAAGCCTGCAAGGTAAGGCATCCTCTTAAAAAACGCCGCATGTGGACTCTTCCCTAATGGATCATACTTATCAAAGTGTCTGTTCTTTGCTGATATTAATACACTATTGATGCCAAAGGCAGTCATCACGCTTTCAAATCTGGACTTCCATGGTTCCCCCTGAAACTATTTTTTTAGTTAGTATCATATCTGATACCTTCAAGTTCGCAGGTGTGCAGGGCAGTTTTAAGCACATTATGCACCACTTCCAGTAATCAAACTATTTAATTGTGGAGCTCTTCCAGAGCTATTAGGTGAACACCGTCTTAATCCTGACAGTTTGCTACTTTGGTCTGTTTTGAGAAGGACAAAAATAACCTCATCTATTTTGCAGTCACTTCAGTTTCAAACAGATTCCGTAATGAGTTCTCCCACAAAGAAGAATCTGAAAATTAAGTGCCCGTTTCTTCTGTTTTGTATATTGATACAAAGGTGCTGTTTAGCTTCTTGGCAATCACCTCATTGTCTCTGAGCACTCTTTATATCCTGATCGCTCACAGACCCCAAAACTCTCAAGCGAGCCTGTTTTTCCTGACATGCTTCAGGATGTATTATTGTTCTTTTACCATGAACTGGGAGACCAAAGTGATGAGAATTAGATGTCCATGAGGAGTCATGGGTAATAGAAAACATTAAAAAAAATTATTCTGTGGGGTTTTGGCAATTCTTTGCTGCTTTAGAACTGGAGCTACTCATGACCAAATACTACCTGTACTTTCTGTCTCCTGCTCATTTTGTGAGCATTAGTTCCTCTCTTTGTCCAGCTGGGTTCTAATGAAATGCTTCCCTCCTGGTTTTCCTGCTGACCTTTAGATGACTGTCTATGACTCTATGCCTTATCAAACAGGTACTGTTTAGGGACTAAGGAGACATGTATTAGCTAATCTTACACTGGGGGAAGTCTTGGGTCTAGATCCAGGGCCACCTGCACAATTCAGGTATTTATCATCATACATTGCCAAGACCCAAGCCATGCCAGAGTGCATTCAGGGGACGATGTTAGACAGCAAATGTGATACAAACACTCCTTCAAAGATTATGGAAAATCTGACTGTTTTCTTCTGTGATTTTTGCATGAGTAGGATTTATAGGATTCCGATGTTTATCAATTCAGAAAAACCTTACGCTCCTTAAAAAGTACAAGCAACATTAGAAAAGTTCTGGAAGAAACTCATCCTGTTCCTGTTTCACTAGGATTCTTTCAGTTTAAGTAGATTATCATAAAGTGATATTGGCAATTGCCAAGGCAGTTACACAGGGTACAATTCTCTCCATCAGCTGAACAGAGGTAATTAGATTGAAAACTTGGCTGCATTAGTCTAATCCAATACTGTACCGAACTGTACAATCCGTTATACATCATATCATCTCAGCACTGTGTCAAATCAATATCTGTTTTCAGCAGAAAAAATGTGCAGGTTGTGCTGAAGATATGACTAGTGGGAATGCTTTTTGGAGTGTGCGTGCAGTTTGCACTGTAAGGAATGATGACAATTGGTTTAATCTGGAGTAATTACAGATCAGTGGCCACTAGTTAGGCAATTACTCAGCGGAAATTTCTTGAGGGAAGCAGATCTCAGCTTTGGGAAGAAAACATACCCAGTATAAATTCCTTACATTGGTAGAAAAACATTTCCTCTCCCAAAAGAAAGAAAAAACAAGGGAAACAGAGTAACAGACTTATTTAGCCAAGACCCACAGAACTTCACATTTCCCACATCGAAAAAAAGTTCTGAATCTTACAGTGTCAGTTCTGATCACCAACATGCCATGCCCTTCTTAAACAGGTGAAAGAGAGAGAGAAGGTAGTTTTGACAAAGTGCTCTCTCATCTGCATTACTAACACATCGTGTCTCCAGAGAGTGCTCAGGGAGAACAAAGTATTATGCATCTGGTAAGGTATGTGTACAGTGAACGCAATTTATGACACATACCTTATGAATCATTGTGGAAACGTCGTATCTTGAAATTATTTTAGAATGGTTCTGACCTCCAGGAAGGCTGTTTTAAGCAGAAAGAATGTGCTAATTCAGGAACATGCATAGACTATGAATTCAGGACATTCCCAGGGAGGGGAAGGAGGCATTTTGTATTTGATGCTTCAGAGTGCAATCCCAGAAAGCGAGAGAGTAGGGGTAGGATGTTAATTACTAGAGCCATATGTGATAAAGTCTTCTCTATTATCAAGGCCCCCTTGTTATTGGAGTAAGGAGCCAAGAAAGATAAGGAAAGGGAAAACTTGAATGAGAGAGAGACAGGTAGTGCCAGGTGGTGTTGCCAAGGCTCTTCCCTTAGATTAGAAGTCCATATTCTATTTCATTCTTCTGTTACGCGTATAGGCTGAAGCCTTGAAGCCAGTCTATCCAAACTCTACAGAACTACACTCAGGAATTAACTCATCAGTAAAGCCTTGTTTGCATTGTAGAATTCAGCCTGCAAAATTCTGGTGTTTTAACAAAAACCATCCACAAAGCTCATAGAACAGATATTACTTTGTTGTTGTTGTTGTTGTTGTTCTCCCAAGACTGCCTTGAAGTGAAATCGCAGCTATGGCACAGCGTGGTAACTTTTCCGCTTTCTTCTTGTAACCGAGATGAGGATCAGTGCGCAAGAAGAAAAGCCATCTTTTGGGAAGTGCCATTAGTAGCTGTGTAAAAATGAAATACTTAACACAGCAACATTAGTGTATTTTATTGCTGAATTTTAGTACCTACTGTGGGCATAATGGGGCTGTGAAACACAGATTCTTCAGAGAGACCCTGGAAGTTTCTAGGTAGGTATCATAGCAGCACTGACTGCAAACTCTCCTCCAGGCATGGCAGAAGACTTTGACGTGGGGGGACTCCTGAGTTACTAAGTCAAACTTGGCTTTGATGAAACTTCATTTCTCCCCAGATAGCTCTGATGTGTGATCTCCATCAAAATAACGTTTTTACATGTGTGTAGAACTTATTAAACTGCAGACTCCTCGATTTCTTCATACATTGTAT
The DNA here is from genome assembly GCA_013398225.1 of Steatornis caripensis. Taxonomy (NCBI): domain Eukaryota; kingdom Metazoa; phylum Chordata; class Aves; order Caprimulgiformes; family Steatornithidae; genus Steatornis; species Steatornis caripensis. The sequence continues at coordinate 39,041 of VZSC01013311.1, read as the reverse complement.
ACAAAGAAAATTACAACCCTCACTGAAATGCAAAAAAAGAAAGTATGAGATGTATTTTCAGTATAGTTGAAGTCTACCTTGAGGAATTACTGCTAGGATTAGCCTGTGTATTTAAGCTCTCAGTAATAAAGAGCATTTTATCACATATATTTATTATAACTAAATAATGTTTGTGTAGAACACAGTATCTAATGTCTGCCTCGGTACAGAACGGGCAGATTAAGTCTGACTTTAACTGCCATAGCGTTTTTCATTTGCTGAGCTACATACTTATAGGGATCGTAATTTTGGCAATGATGGCAATAGCAATTTCTTTAGTAAATCACAATATACTTGCTGAATAAAAGAGCTTTGCAATTTCCCGAACGAATGGAAAAATAATTTTGCAGGATCAGTAAAGGCTGCAATAATTGTTACAGGGCTTATTGCAGTTTATGCGAAGAACCTACTTGTTTATGATAGACTATCAGAAGTAAGATAGCATGAAAGTGGAGTTCATAATAAATGTAAGCGTAGCATAGTTTAAAAGAACAACTTTTTTGTTGCTTAAAAATATAAAAGTGCAGAAAGTGATGAAGTGACTGCTTCAGAAGCTATGAAGCACAGAATGCCAGGTCGTTTCATCGAGATAGCAACATGAGTAATGTTTTCAAAGTTGCACTTAGAACTAGGTTGTTATTGGTAAGTGCAAAAGTTTTTTGTTTTGGGTTGGTTTTTTTTTAAATGAAAAAGGCCACTGAAATCCCAATACACAGAGATATTAAAATATTCCAATACTTGTTTCTAACTGCGTGGCTAGGGGGATAGTCCATTAGTTTGTTGTCTACTTGCTTACTTTGAAGGCAACATGAAATTTGATCAGGAGTATTGGAAGATACAGAAAATGTTTAACAATAAAGTTGTTCAAGTTTTGGCAAAAATTAATATTTGCAACAGGCCATGCAAATACTAATTTAGGGAGATAAAACTACCTACATATTAACATAGTATGAAAATGAATATTATTCCAATTAATCTCCTAGCTCACACACTGCATAATACAAAAAGGGAAGCTGTATACGATTCATGATATGGCCTTTAATGTGTGCAATGAAAATTTAAATTCTTTTTCCACTTTTGCCCATGCTTTTCCGAATTACAAGGCAGTTTTCATTTTGTCAGCATCGGGTGCATGAAAATGTTGAGGAATTTCTCTGCAAGGTGATTATCTCCAAAACCCTGCAAATGAAGGGGTCTGAAAATGTTGATCCTATGTTAGAAGCTATTTTTGTGTCTCAGGCTACTTACTTGACTAAGATAGAGATGATGAAAAGACATTTTGAATAACTGAAACTTCATTCTCTACTCTTCTTTCACAATGGTAACTTCTATCATGTTTTAAAATTAGAGTAACGGAAGCTTGTAATGCTTTAGTTGATGAAATACAGAAACATTTTTTCTAAAAATAATGTCCAGGAAATGCTAAGCATTTCTGAAGGACTGAAGCTTAACAAAAACCTAGATGCAAATTGCTTGCATATGAAACAACGTGGGAGTGCTTCAATGGCCTGTATTCTGGAATAGACTAACATTCTGCCTTCCCATCATGGTTCTTTCATATCTGTGAATTTTTTTTTTTTTGCAATCCAATCTCAAATGCAGCACGAGAAAGAGTATTTTCTTTTTGTGAACAAACATGGACATTTTCAAAAAAAATTCTTGAATGCTGATTGTCTTACGGCAACACTTCAAATAAAAGTTAGTTTTAGTTGCACACATAAAGATTTTAACAGATTGACTGAAAAAGAAAAAGATTTGAAATGATAAATATAATTTTAAATAAAAACCTCAATTTTATGGCAATAGAATCATTTAGATGAGGGCATCAAATGTACATTTGAAGAAAACTACATGACATACTATGAAAAACAGTGTTTTCATAAATGTTCCTTATTGTTCTTTATTTTTCAGGTGGTTGTCACTGGGACTAGGACTAACATTGTAAGTGTCTAAACTAGCATTTGAATCTAAGAACTAGCAATTCAGGATGTCTGCAATACCCTTCAAAGAGCCCAAGCAGCAGTTAAGAAAGATTTCAAATGTTAAGTGCTCCTCAGGATGACTTTGTGTTGTCTTGTTTATACACTCTTGCTTTCAACATTATAATCAGGAATGAAACCTGATTGGCTGGCTGGAATAAACATGTAGTGTTTTTGCATTTAAGCTCTTCTGTTGTTAAAAGTGACTCATGGTACAGCTGATAAACCTAAGCACTTAGTGTAGACAATTGCATGTTGTTTAATGTAAATGTTTATTATTTTTTTTAAAGACACTCCCATCCTCTCCCACATTCTCACTGGCGGTTCTCTGCCCTCTCCATTTACTTGATGTAACTGTGGGTAGTGACCTGCCCTGTAAGCAGGACCAATGAAATGAAGCTTGTTAAAAAATAATCTGCAAACGCGTTCTTTGGGGGAAGGACAACCTTGCCTTGCAGAGCTAGACCTGCCTGCAGGCACCTGGCAAGGCCGAGGGCTGATTTGAGAAATGTTTCAGCAGGCACAGACCAGTGGCCTAGGAGCTCTGGTGATGGAGAAAACAGCCGGCATTCCCAGCACCCTCAACATTGCCCTGGCCACACAGACTGCTACGCACTTTGACAAGTAAATGAGACTTGCTCTGAAGCTGTATGTGTCTGACGGCTTTTATAGGGTCACGTAGGTGGTTTCAGGGAAAACATGTTTCCACCCCTTTGCTAGCTCTGAAATGCTTCTATGCCCAAAGTGAAAAACTGTGCCTTAGACAACATAACTTTTAGGCTAGGCAGTCACAGTGAGCATGTCGACTCGACTAAGTACTGAAAATGCCCTGCAGGATGTAACCATCTATTTAAACTTTTCTGAAAGAAGGTCTGTGCAGCAGTGTGGGTAACAGCGGTCTAGACTTCTCTTTGAAAGTCGCTGGAATTATGAATACTTTTACATTATTCAACATTAGTCTCTTTTAGTTAATACTTACAGTGCGACGCGGTACTGACATATTGTTCCAGCACAGTGCGACAGGCCAGTGAAAATCTAGTAAGCAGTCAGAAGGATAGTTAACCAGGGAGCAATCTACTGAATTTTGGGGGGTGATAAATGTGTTTAATTGTATATATAAAAGAGGTTAGAAGTATTCTGACTTGCTTCTTTACAAGGAGCAGTGTCCCATATAGCACTGTATAAAAGCTGAACACGCATTTGGTGCCTGGCACTAGAGAATGAATCCATAAGGAAAGAAACTCCTTGGTTACAGTATACTCACATCCCAGGGAGAAAATACCGGGAGTGAATCATCTGTCTAATCGAGCAAGAAAGGGCATGGAAAGAACTATGAACATGAAGTTAAAGACAAGCAAATTCAAACTAAAAACAAGACACACATTGTTCTGGTAGGAGTGATTGAAACAAACTATCAGGCAAAGTGATGGATTCTCCATCTTTCAATGTCTTCCAGAGCCAGCATGTTCTCTGAAGATGTGTCTTTTTTTGCGAACTACAAGTTACTTAAAGGACAGTTTGAAGGGCAGTAGCTGACGAGCTGAAGATCCCCTCTGGGCTCAAACTCTCTAAACATGATGCGCTGCCACGGATCTTACAGACAAGACACAAAATATAAACGATGCCATAGCTTGATTTTGCAAGCTAAAGGAGGGAAGAGGAACAGCAAGGACCACAGTGCAAACTGAACCCTGAGAGAAGTAAAGCTCCTGTGCAGGTACGTCTGAAACAAATAGGCTGTGGGATGTAAATAAATGCCTCTTGGAACCATAGAGCATAGTCCCAGCGTCAAGGAGGACGTATGAGCTTCTCTACGGTGGGATCCCCTATTAGCTTAAGTGTACATTAATTCAGATGCAATATGCATAAATCAGAGTAAATGCACAAAGCTGCAGGATGAAAACAGGTGGAGTACTATCTAACAACATCCATGTGGGACGTTGTGGATCTGAGATGAAAAGTTAAAAACAATGCTGTAAAATGTTTTACTGATGTTTGTGGAACTACAGTACAGAGGGCACATATCTGCATATACCCATTTTCATGGGCAATTCCCTAATTTTTCAAGGCGTTAGGCTCTGACAAGCATGCTACATATTAACCTGATGCGTAGGAAGAAGTTTGGTGCTTTACCACGGGGAACAAAACATGCCTCATCTCAATGGCTCAACTCATGAAAAACACAGATCCTGCAGAGATGGTAACACCACCTTCGTCTGGGGGAAAATACTGATTTCCAGCCCTGCCCTTGCACCCACACATATCCTCTGTCTGCTTTGGAGAGCAATGTTGGTGGTTTCTGATGTGTAGTGGTTTTTATGCCCTCGCAGAAAGGCAGCAAATGCAGAACAGTAGAGGTGGCAGTGGCTGGTTGTCTTCCTGAAACAGGAAAATGCGAACACCATGTAGCTACACCTCTAAGCTGTTTTTTGGAAATGTCACTACAGGATGAATGGGAGGAGGGGGTGGCAAGACTCAGATGACTGTTTCATGAATCCCCAAAGTTTATGCAAAAGTTTTAATCCAGGATTAATATTTGCTTCCAATTTTACTCCTTTTTTGTTTGGGTATAGAAACTTTGTAATGAAACATTTTGCTTGATACTGCTACAATCATATGGCCTTAATCCTTATTTTGCTGAACAGGAGTCAGTGTGATCATTATCTTGTAAAAGTTCAAATCTTTGTCATTTCCTTGGCGCTACCATTACACTGATGCTACCAGTGGAAGAGCGCAACTTACTCTGAGTTGTTACAAATTTGTCATTAGCACAGAATCCTATTCGTTCTCCATATTTTTTCCCAAGGCTGAGCTACATGAACAGCCTAGACCACAATCATTTAGCACTGAGTTTAAATTGAAATTACTATAGCTTGTTTTCGGTGCACTTTGCTTCAAATTAGAGTGAATAGCAGTAAATATTCACAAATGTGTTTGACTTTTAAGATTCAGTGTGTTTGAGTGTTAAAAATGATTTTTTGCTCTATGGTGGATAGACATTTTCTGACAGGTGCTTTTCAAATGGAAGTTAGAGACATAGAGTTGTTTTTTTTCTCCTACATAGTCAACAAGCAAGACTTCTTTTTATGATGTTTTATTCTATTCTGTCCCTAGTTATGCCCTTTAAGCTATCTGTGCAATCAGATTGCTGTACAAAGGGAAAATAAGATGAAAATTGTGTAAAATGTTCATTTTAAAAGCAGAAACCCCTTCATTCTATAAGATTGGAGTTGGAAACCTCTGCCTAGGCAGACGGTTCAGAGCCTTGTACTGCCAGTTTGGGCTGAGTTCAAAATATGGCCAAGCTTTGAGCAAACTTAGCCTAAATTATACATTAAAGTGCAAACCAAGTGAAACATCAAGTTTCTTACCATCCCACCCCCAAACAAAGCCTTGCAGTATGAACAGTCCTACACTTTCCATTTGTTCAGAATTGCACCTGTCAAGATCCGTAAGACCCAACCTTGGTTACCTGTATGCAGCCCAGAATGAGTTATTTAGGTGTTAGTGAGGTATTTTCCCCCAATTTCCAGCTCTTTAACTTTTTTATCAAAGGTCTGTTCAGTGATGAGTATGTCCCTCCTTTTTTTTTAGCTTTATTATGTATGGGATGTGGCTCACTGGCACTGTATGCTCTATTGCTTCTTGATTTAGGCAAATTCTGAGCGGATTGTTCTTTGAATGTTGCCGGCAGATTCATACGAGTACATCCTTCCCAGGGGATGAACATAATCTTCTCTTTTCCCATCAAGGAGAGTGTGATTACAATGGAGTGTGGTGTGACAGATGTGGGTATTATAAACAGACTGTTAGTGCTTTCTGAATGACTCAGGCATTAGTTTTTCCTCCTACCAAACACTGACAGAATGTTCTGTGTATCTCTGTATTGTAAATTGTCATCTTGGTATCGGTTCCCATTCATTCCCACACTGTATTTTAGCCAAGCACCGATAACTGTACGTTGCAAATTATACGAACCCTCCTTCCTTTGTCTGTTCATTTGTTCCTGCCTCCCTTCCCCTGCATTAGTTGCCACTGGGAGCCTTTGTTTGTCTTCAAATGTAAATCAGTCTAGATTTGCATTTATCAAGGATGTCATCCAGTCTTTCCTTTACTGCCCTTTTATGCATTTCTGGGTTCTGCATTTTTTTATGTCGAGAGACCTGTCTTGAACCTTTGCATCTTTTTATTGTGTGTTAATGTAACTGCTCAAATCGCACAGCTCATGGCTCACTTCTCCTCAGAGCCCACTTTTTTATTATTACAAATCTGTAGCGAAATTGGAGAAGCAGTCTGCCTTGCAGTACATTTACACTTACATGAACATGCAGACTGAAGACTTTTTATTCCTAGGGGTCCCACTTTCTTGCAATTCATGGCATGCTGAAGAAAATGAAGGGCTATGCATCTTGCCTCTGGCTTGGGAGCCAAAAACCAGAAGAAAGCTCAAAAATTAAAGCAAATCTCCATAAAGGTTTAAATGGCTTATTTTTAGTGGAAGAAAAGAACAGTAAAAACAAATAGTTTTTTGCATCCAAATGCAAATGGAGCTAGAGGAACCTAGTGTGCATGTATCCTTTAAAGTTCTGTCAAATCTACTCCTGTTTTTTTCCTTCGTCCCATTGAGCAGGTTTGTGTCACTATATCAGGGAAAGGATTCATAAATATTCCTGCATATAAAGGCAACTCTGCTACTATTTCTGAATTCTCCCCCTTTTTTTTGCTTACTCAGCAGTTCAAAGCCTGGTGTCTGGGCAAGTACCCTAGCACTCTTGGTTGTTAAGTAAAGGGAATCCTCTGTCTTCTTTTGCTGCCCTGCGGTATGAGAAAGCAGTGTACTTGCCAGTGCCTGAAAGCACAGTACCGATGCCTGAGTCCTCAAGGAGATTGTGGAGGCTGAAACCCACCTTCACAGCCAATTAACAATCAGACCGAGGAGAGGATAAAATTTGAGTCCCTGTCCCCTTCTCTGCTTTCACATCTCCTGTCTCCAGGTTTGGACTCCGAGTTCTCAGCTGTAGCCCCAGCACTTACAGGGCTTGATAGACAAACTTTGGTGGGCTGCTTCCCCCCTACATACCCCTGGCTGGAGGGCATTGCCACTCTAACAGGCGGGCACGCTGTTAGAGAGAACCCAGCACAAGCATCCAGTCGCTCAGCTTAACTCAACCCCCTTTCCCTAGCAGTTTAATCCAGGACACCAGGCTGGTGCTCAAGCTGCTGAGATGCAGGAGTGTGTGCCATGCTGCTGACGCGGAGGAGGGCAGCAGAGGCACAGGTGGAGATGCAAGGCGAACTGTCCTGGGCTGTAACACCTTCAGCTTCTGCAGCCCGTGGGCCTGAGCTTGACAGTCCTCGCTATTCAGCACTTAACTCAGCCTTGGGAACACCAAGCAGAGCCCAGCCTCTGACTTCTTAAACATTGCAGTGTGCAGCTTTCAGTCTGTGTATGAACCTGGACCTCAGAGAAGTGAACCTGAGAGCTTAACCAAACACTGGCCTCTCTCTTCCTTAAGCTGCAGAAGGGCTGCAGAGCTGCTTTGCAAGTACTGCCCAGCTCGAAGCACACACTGAATCTCAGTGGGACCTTACCCAGTGTTTCTTGCGGGCATGTCTCTGTACGTTGGCAGGAAGTGCAAAGGATCTGCCAAGTCAAGAATTCCCTAGTTCAATCCTCCCTCTAGCCCCATCCCAATCCTTCCACAGTAATGGTCCTTGCAGGGAGATATTTTGGAAAAGCTTTTTTGCAAGGAGAATTATGCCACTTCCCACAGCTCCTGGCATCCCAACCCCAGTGCAGCAAGATCCCTCAGGACCTCCTGTATGGGTCCAGCCATGGAAATGTGGGCTAAGCCTCTTTCTATTTACTTGGTTTTATCGCAAGAGGGTTCACGGTAAATGTAAACTTTATGGACTCCATCCCAAACTGTCATGCTCCAAACTGTCTCTCAGTATTGGTCTTAGTCTAATACCATACGGTTCCCCATGTTCGAGAATAACCTTTAACAAGCAAAAGGACTCCTCTTTCCCTGGGGGATGGGGGACGTGGGATGTGCTGTTGCTTCAGGGAACAGAAATAAGGGAATGTGGCTCCTGGTTCTAGTCAGATGACACAAGAAAGGAGCATGTGTCTCGTTCGTAGCAGCAGCTTTGTTAGTGAGTTTGTAGGTAAGATTCGTTTGCAGATGTGTTGAAAAACCATGAGCTGAACAGTCTTGACTGGAGAAGACAGGCCTGCGTTCGCAAGGTAAATTATTTGGGATAAATCACACAAGTGACTCCAACCTCCTTCAATGCAGCTGTTTACATGAGGTGCCACCAAACCAAGAAACAGGCAGGAAGGACAACCCGGAAAGAATAAGGTGAACAATTTTCTTTCCCAGTGGCTGCTGTTGCTGTGTTGGCTGCGTGAGTGAGTGTTTAACTCAGCAGTCTGTTAGAGTGAAATTCATTTCAGATCTGAGCATTTTTTTCCACATTTTGGGTTCATATTTACATTTGTTAAGGTTAATAGACCTGACAACTTCTTCATGTTCTCACCAGGGAGCAGTCACTGGCAAACCGTGGGAGGGACTGAAACAATATTCTCCACAGAAAGCAAAATCTGTGCATCACAGGGCTGTTACGCATTCCTCCCTAGTAACAGTCCTCGGTCTCCGTTAGTGCAAATCAGCATAGTGCCCCTGATTTTACCTCAGCAATTTTGCACCACCTGCAGATCTGAATGCTTATTCTTGCTACTTGTCTTTCCAGTGTTCTTCCAGTAACCGTGATGAAACCTCAGCATTTCCTAAATCCACTTTGTTCTTTTGGAGTCTTTCTTGGTGCTTTTATTTTTCTTCTAAAGTGTTTCTGTTTCTCCTTCTTCTGTGCTTGTGCTATAGAGCTGCAACTTTAAGTTCTTGCCTTTTAGATTTCATCTGCAAAAAGCAATTTTTTAAGGGCATAGGTAGAAAGGAGAGGTCAGGCACAAGGTGCCTTTGGCCACTTGTAAAGTTGCATGCCTTTAAAAAAGAAAATAATACAGGAAGCCAGGAAATTAATTCAGGAGAGAACTGAATTGTTTTTTTTAGGCTAATACATAATCCGGGGAAGTATGAATCTGCATTCCTCCCACTGGTATCAGGGCTCTCAGGATATCCAAGGCAGGGACGTTAGTGATCCAAGACACTACGCTTTCAGCTTTCTTCCTCTTCCCAGACTCCACAGAGGACCAAACAGGCAGACTTTAAAGATTCAGGCAGACAAGACCTAAGTTGTTACCTCTTTTGCGCTGAATTGTGGTAACCGGCTGTATGCCTGCTCTTAACCTAAAATAAATGTGAACTAAAATGTAGTAGCTAAATGGAGGTATTTAAGGTAAAATATTTTATTTGCATTTAAAATGGTATAAACAGTAGGGGCAGGTCCTGGACTTAAGCTGGTGTGCGGTATCTTGCCACTGAGGGAGACAAATCCAGTATGTGAGTCCCCATAGAGAGTATTCTCTCTTCCCCTCTTCCAGGCCTAGTACAAGGAGGCAGGAGCTGAAAGCTGATGACAGTGTTTAAAAATCTCTGCTTTCCAGACTAGGGGTTTGAAAGATTCATCCCCAGAGCTTGCCAGGTGTTTTATTAGATAGTTTCATTGCATTCCTCCGTGCTCTTGCCTTTAATGAAGTCTGGCCCAAACACTGCAGGGCTCACCCATGGAAAGATCTTCCACCACAGTGCCTTGACATTAGAGGTCTCCATAATAAATGTCTTCCACAAGTAGATGATAGTTAAAGTACTGTGAAGGGGTCGAGTTCTTGCTGTTAGTAACGTTGTGCTGAAAAGGGTAAGTCAACCTTTGTTAGCACCTTGTATTAGCCTCTGTGAGAGATGATATTGCTCTTTCCATAGGAGTCCCAGCAACAAATGCTGCACGTGGCCGAGTACTAATCATAGTTGTTTATTTGCAGACCAGCCTTCCTCTCACCGTGCCTATCTCGTTTCTCCACCTCCAGCTCCACCCCGCATATCCTCTGATGTTTTGGAAGTGCAGGAGCAGAAATGTCATGGCTTGCCATCAGTGCGCCTTTGTAATCTTATGTCATATCTTGTTTGCCATGTGGGGTTTTTTCGTCAGTAAATTCTAGTGCACATCATCTCTGTGAAGTTTTAATTTAGTTCATTGTCAGACAAATTTCGTATGGTGCCTAATGAAGGAAGAAAGATCGGGTAAAAGTCAAATAAGGTCGCAAAGATTTGGCCCCGAATGAAGATGCTAAATATAAATGCAAATAGGAAAGGTAGACTGAGGGGGAAAAAACGTTGGCTTGCATGCAGCTTTTCTTCAGGGATAAATAAATTCAGAACATTTTTAGATGCAGGCTGAATAGAGTCTAATACTGTATTTGTCCTCAGTTTTTATCACAACTGAGAAGAGTGAAAAATTGCCTCATCTGTAAGGGCTTGGAATATAATGAGCAAGAATGAGCTTCTCTGTCAGTCCTAATAGCTTTCCCTCGGAATAGATAGCTGCAGTGGGGGTGATGTCGCTTGTTCCAGCAGTTACGGAGTAGCACCAGTTAACCACAAGTTTCTCTCTGCAACTCATCTGGCTAGTTAGAAATACAGACACCTTCGACGGTATGCTGTGGAGCATCAGTTACAGACAGACATATGTATATAGCTATAGATGCCCATGAAGAGAGGCAACACATATAAATGCATACAGAGAGGAGAAAAAGGCTAACAACCAGATAGCCTACAAACTGTTGTGCTTCATCATCTATAATACAGGAAGCGCAACTTTATTTGAACTAAACCTTTCATACAGTAACATCAAATTTGCTAAAATATCTCTCTGTACTAATACATTGATATGTGCATATAAAATACAGAACATCTATGAACCATATATAAGTTCAGATATGAAGCATACGTACATTTGCGAGTTCATTCGGAGCAGCAGTAAAGATGTTAAGTTCCTAAACCCACAGGTTTATTTAACCTCTATAACAAATAAAGAGCAGCAGTACATGTTCTTACATACCACTAGGTGGTGACTTCTGTAATGAGTTGTTGACTTTTATCCTAAAGTACATTTCTTTTGTTTATTGGAATGAAGCGGAATCATTATATTACTGTCTGCACTGTTAATAATTTACCTCTAAACATATTGCCATAAACATCCTGTTGGCTGTAGGAGTCTAAGGAAAAGCTACGGAAAAATAAGGTGAACGTGATCCCTGCCAGATACTGTTTGAGATTTTTAATATCTTTGTGCAATTCAAAACTTGTTTTCTTTTGTTAATAGGGGCTGCAGCATGTCACGTACAAATGATTAGGCAATTCAGATGCCTCCTGAGCCGAAAAAGCATCCAAGGTTTTCTTCAATTACGCAATGTCATGTGCATCATCTTGTGTAAACAGTAAGCCTTCCCACATCAGGCAAAGCTGGCTTTCCCGGTGTGTGTTGTGTTTCCACTCAGAGTAACCCCTCATTTTAGCTATCTGCTATTAAAAGGCCGCTTCAGAATCATACTTGGCACCTTTCCCTACATGGTGGCAGCAACAAGATCAAACAAAAGTGCTTTGTTTGGCAGCTGTAGTCTCGCTCTTCAGCTGGGCAGGGGATCAGACTCTTATCAACAACAGGCTGTACCGAAGACCCACTCACCGCTTCCCTCCAGTGACACTGGTTGCTATTAATACTCTTCATCTGGCATAAAGGACAAGAAAGCCTTTAGCCTCAGATAAGTGGTGAAAGTTCAGTGATGACTATGCACTGAATAAGGAAAAGTAACATTTCTCTCTCTCTCCCGTTAATGCATCATTGAGATTGGAAGGTATTTAGAGCTGAATTGGTCTTTTTTGTACAACATACTTTGCATTTGTACAAAACTTTCTACAACGGGCAACGTACCTCCAGTTGTTTAACCCAGACTGCCAAGCTTTATCAACAACAACACAACTAATAATAACAATTCATTGCAATAAGTGATGACTTCCTGGAATTTGCTTGTTATTTATGAGGCTGTGACATATTAGTTATGGCTTTTAAAAGCAACTGAAGATTGAGACAGTCTTAAAGACCTTGTTCTTGATAATTAGACTCCTTTAAGGAGATTTTAAGTCTGTAAGCAAAATCACTTTTGGCCTATACAGCTGATTCTCTTTCTGTGAGTGACCAGCCAACAGTTTGTAATGGATATTCCTGTGATTTGTAGCCTAGGAGTGTGACCAGGTATCCCCTTGCTTAACTTGTGACATCCTGCTAGATGACTCTGCCATTAGAGGAGGCATGTTCTCTCCAAATCTGCTTTTCTTTTCTCATCAAGCAAATTTCAGCCTATGAACTAGCATTTCTTTTCTGGGAGCAGTAACACAAGCTAAATTTTTCTTGTGCATATGCTTAAGGAAAGACAAAGCAGTGCTCGACTGACTCAAAATGTGTCTGAAGAGCCACCAAGGTACCTGAACATCCCTCTTCTGGTCTTCACCTACCTCCACTGTTGATTGATCTATTACAGCAAGGCCTTGTGCATGGCTGGACTCCAGGCGTTCTCTGGTACAATGTTTATTAATGCCTTGCCAAGATGAAACATTTCTGCAACAAGATTAGCATCGGTATTTACAAGCAGAGGGTTAGCTCTAGAAATAGCTCAATCAAAAGATGTCAGAGCAGGCAACTGTTCATGGGAAATTATTTGCAAGGGACACATTCCCCCTCCCTAGTTACGCTTAACATTTTCCTCCCAGCACGAGGTTCGCTTTCCAATCTTAAATGAGGAAAATACATGCCTGCTTCCTGGAATACAGTCCTGTTTATTTTCTGCTACCTTCCTGCCTGCAAAACTGCCTACTGATTTCTTAACCTGTGTATTTCTCTTCTAATGATGAATGACTAAGCCTTAAGCTGTGCTAACGCTGGCAAAACAGAGTGTGTCTATGCCACACTGAAGTGGACACAAGAGGAATTAATTTTTTTTTTAATTGAAATAATCTCTGGTCATGTCTTGACTGGCAGAGACTGCTCTTGTAACCAGCTGTGTGGGGACAAGAGGGATGAGAAGTGTCCTGGGAGAGCAGAAGGTTTGGAGGCACACAGGACTTACGCTGAGTGCATACACTCTTGGCCAAAGACAATTTATGTGCCTTGGAATATCCTGAGTATGAGCGTGATTTTTAAATCCTGCTTTCTACCCTGGCAGGGTGAGGGTTTTTTTGGGAAACGAAGCAGTCCTGTATTTTCCATTCTGAGGAAACAGCAGCAAGTATCTTGGCTTTCAGAATGGGTATAAAGTCAAGTTTTGTAAATGTAATGCAGTTAATTTGCAGTGTCCTGCTGTGAGCCTAGTGACACTGTAACCTGAACCCATAATGTGACCAAAAGCGGCTTCAAGCAGAGTGCGTGGCTTTTAAAGCAAACATGTAAACAAAAAGCAAAAGCAAAACCAAAACCCAACCCTAACCCAAAAGCAAGCAAAAAAATTGCATAGGGGAAAACTGAGAAGAAAATAGTGATTATTCCTTGTTCTGTCTGAAATGAGCTTTTGCTAGACCCTAATCTATATTCTACTTCTCCTTTCATCAGAATTTGTCAGACAGATTTTGAAACCCAAGAAAAAATTGTAGTTGAAAAAATTGGTAGTTTAACAAATTGCTCCCATTAAATTATTTTAGAGGGCTACAATCTAATCAAGAAATGTATTCTAAATCTGGCTTGCTTTTACCAGCTAAGGGGATTTTTAAAGAAAGATATGCTATGGCAAGCTATACGTGCACATGACTTGTAGCTGAGTATCAGCTAAAGGGTTAAACCTTACAGCAAATGTGCATAATGTAGACTAGAGCTCATGTGATTTTCTGTTTTCCTGTTGAATAAATTATCTGGGAACAACGAATGTGATACATTGCTGCTACTAATGCTGTAGCCTGTCCCTTTTTTTAATTACAGCAATTAATCTTAATCTGTCTTTGTTTGGCAACAGCTAGGTTAGGAAGAACCAGCTGAATGCTTTTAATACAGACTGGTGTTTTGATCAGTAAGCTCACAGTCTTGTCTTTGACAGATAAAAATGTTCAGTATTTTATTGTAATCTGAGTGGATGCTGTATGGTTCTTCAAAATACCATTGTGTATTACTAAGGGAGCGGGAAAAATATTTGCTACAAAGGAATATTTTTGTAAACACAGTAGAAAAATGAAATTCAGTGCGTCTAGATCATTTTGCCCTGTTCTGTCTCTAAAAATGACACAGCTGTGTTTCACATTGTATGAAGCACTCACACAAGCATTTAATTCACTCATTGTAAATCAAGCTACATAAAGATGATGTAATAATTAGGTCTGAAGCAGATGGAAGGCCTGCTTTAGATAATACACTCACTAAAATAGCATATGCTGGCTTCCTTCAATTCTATATGTTTTAGTCTGTAAAGCCGTACTTTTGATCAGATGACAGTTACTGAAAAGAATAAAATAGGCAAGGTTTGCACAAAATTTTCTGAGACAGAAGCTCTTCAGTTTTGCAGTACTGCATTTTTGTAGGCATTGGTGTATGTTCATAGAGCTCCATGTACCATTTCTTGGTTGTGACTCTAGGAAAACACAGTTAAGGAGTACCAATCTCATTGAAACAAGCTTCAGTTTTTCCACTGAGTGTCAATGAGTAGAATTTTACCCTATGTAGGCTGAAGGACCATAAGCTGGTCTGTTCTCAACTGCGCGAAGACCACCCAAGTGAGTAATCTGGTCTTTATCTACTCTTGATCATGTGAAGAAAAAGACCGTGACCGCATAGAGAGGATGGAGCACACTGTCCAGATAGTCACGTCCAAAGGTAAGCTCTCTATTGCAACTGGGCCTACAGCATCTCTCTAAGAAAAAAAGGGTGTTTTTGTTCCTTTTCCTATGCTCATTATTGCAAGAGCCCAATTAAGCAAAGTTCTCTACTATTTTAAGCTCCTCTGGCCACGAACAAGAGCTAGTGTCCGATCCAGCATAGCAGGTCAAAACCAAGTCTGAACTTCACCTGGGAGAAAACTGGAACCTACTGCAGCATTTTGCAGAGCAGGCGTTGCCTCATACCATACAACCAGATCTCCTGAGTGAGCAGGTAAACATGGCTTCTGCAGATATCAAAGACAGCCTTGATAAGAAAATGCAAGGTGGTTGGTGACAAAGGCATCAGGTATTGCCAGTGCTGCAGAATAAACCTGGTCATGGTACATTTGCCATTTCTAGATGTTAAAGATTTTCTAGGATTTATAGAGACACACTGGTATTTCTGCCAGCATTACACTGAAGAGACTGTTGTGCTCAGACTCTGGGATCTGGATGATTTTCTTTTCAGAATGACTGTATGCCTGACCTCTGTTCCAAAAGTGTTTTAAATAGTGAGAAACCTTCAGGGTGTTTTGACCTTCTACGTGTCTGTCTTATTAATGACCAGTTGCGTCTCACACAATTCTGCCTGCTGTGCGGTGATTTTTTTAATATTTACATGTTGTGCTACGTACACCCACCGCAATGCAACTCAGGTCAAGACTAGTGTTGGGGAAAAATGAAACGGTTGCGTGGATTTGTTTGGAAAACTTGTCAGTGTCTGTAAAACCAATATGTGCTGAGGTTTTCTCAGGCGTGATTTTGTGTAGCCTGGGTCAGGCAGGTAGGGCTGAAGAAATCCCTCTTTGGACCTATAATCTCAATCCCTTTAGCGGGGGCTCTCTGCTCCAGGGAGTGCAGTCATGTCATTGAGACCATTGCTCAGTATGAATGAGAGCAGATTAGGGAAACGGTTAGCATTAATACTCCTCGATTTAATCAGCATAGAGTCACCCAGCTGTGACTGGGCAGCCATCACTTGCCCCCTGAAGGCCCAGTTCCCCAACAGGAGTACATGCACTTGCGTAAAACTTCAGTCTGTGCTTGCAAGATGGCCTCTACAGGGATGCAAGTCTAAATTATGTATATACACATAGAAATACTCCATGAGTGATTAGTTCAAATCTAAGAATTTTAAAAGCGAGACATAGTGGTTTTGTTCACTTGAGCAAACATTCAGCGTCTATTTATTATTACGAACAAACCCCAGCAGATTATAATTACTATTTTCTTTTCTTATTACTGTGGCAATCAGGAACACTGCAGAGAGAAATTGTCTGTGGCCCAAAAAGCTTACAGGATAAGCAAGGGATAGCATGTGATGGAGTTGTCAAAGTTGTTTCAGCAGTGAGACTAATAAATAAATGCACTGTTTTTCTTAAGGAAAGGAAAGGAAAGGAAAGGAAAGGAGAGGAGAGGAGAGGAGAGGAGAGGAAAGGAAAGGAAAATATCTCAGGGTTGAACACAGTCTTGCATCTGGCCCTAAATGAAAGCTTGTTATTGGTGCCTGGAAAAGATGCCATGGAAATGAAGAGCTGGATTTTTCACAAAGCTGATACAGATGCCGGTGCTGACATCTCTTTTACCCACTGGCTCACAAATAGGCATCTATCTCCCTGGCTTGTCTCTGGTAAGAGTTAAGGGCTTTCAGCTTCCCCTTTCACTCTGCTGTACTTGGTATTGACAGTTAAACAGCCCCTGGGACCCTGCTCCTACAGAGGTCTTCAGCTGAGAAGACTACAGAGATGTTCTGTGGCTTGCTGTTTCCTTTTAAGTATTTTATATAAAACTAAACTATCTAAACACAGGGATTCTGTAACCCCAGTTCCAGGCTGGACTCTGACCCCGTGATGAAACCACTCACCAGGGCGGTGGGAAGGGGTTTTACCACGCTCAACGCCTGGGCAGCGTGTCCGCTTTTGGCAATTGCAGCATGTCCGGCCAGATCTGCGGTAAGACACCACAACATTTTGTGGATGTTTCTGATAGTGGAAAAACCATGAAGACTCTCGCTTAACAACTGAGTGATGGACCCTCCTAAAGTAGGCTGATCCTGAGATGGAAACAAAAAAATACATATACACACACACATATACAGAGAGAATCCTTAATCCTGAGTCAAGACTCTGGAGGCCTTCATATTGAAAACAAGCAGCTTGTTTGATGTGATACTGAAGTAGGAACAAACAGAAGAATTCAAAGACCTGACTGAAGGTCCTCTGCTGAAACTGTTGCCTCGAAGCAGCCAAAGAGCAGAGATGGGCTGTGAGGTTTTGTGCTGTTGTAAGTTTGGGACGAGGGTGTTTTTGCTTGTTACTTGTAAGAGGTTGAAATCAGACATCCAAGTAATCCTGAACAATATTTCACACAGCAAATATACTACTGTGCAGCATTTCTGCTACATTTGTGATGCATGCTTTGTAGAAAAAAACTATTTTGTGTATGCTTCAGAAAGCGGTCTTCTCTACTGCTGCCCTTTTTCTTCATCTGTCGGTCGTGCTGTTAACTGCAGGCAGTATGCTCATTTAGCATATTGCAGAGATGCGTCCCTTTGTCTGGTTTACAAATTCTTCACCAAGAATGTGTTTGTTATTTGGCGTTATTAAACAGCTGATTTTGCAGGAGCACATTCGAGCTCTGGATTGTTTGCCAGCAGTTTGTAATAAGCCAAGAAAGAGCAACAACATATAATCAAATCCATTATGACTACATTAAGATTACAGCACAGAAAGGAAATTAAACAAAAAAAAGTATTGCAAAAGTACAGCTAAGAACAATGAAGATATCTGAACAATGTTGTAAACACTTATTACTACTTACATAAGGACTACTTGTCTGTTTACTTTCAAGCCTGGGACTGAACAGACTTTCCTTTTAAGGCTGCCCTCAGATAAGGTCAGCCTCTGTTAAAATGGAATCATATCAAATATAAACTTGTTTGTTTCTCAGCAGCTCTCTTAGCAATACTGAAGCCATTCCTTAAGTGGCTAAACTCTTCCTTCAGTCCTGACAATTTTTATTATTGAACAAACAACAGGAATAAAAACGCAGGTAAGGTGATAAAATCATACAGGAATCTCTCAACTTAGGAAAAGCAGATTTTTTTTCCTTTAAAGAAATACTTACTGTAGATAAATTTAAAATTTAAAGGAAAATAATAATTACTGTAGATACATCATGGATAAATGGCAATGTGGTATTTAAAGATAAATGGTATTTAAAAAGCAGTAATGCAGATAAGCTGTCAATGGAGAAAACAGGTAATAAATCAGGTGCAGTGTCAGTTCCGGCCTGAAAATTCACCTTTCTCCTTCATGTGGGGAGGGAACAGAAGGCACAAAAAGTAAACAAATACAGACAAGCCCTAGCAGAGTGGAGGTAGAGATACTAGGCTCCACAGAAGGCAAATGGGAATAGTTTTGTGAGTCAGATCTGTTTCCCAGTTCTCCCTCGTGTGACATTTGCCGTGGGAGAGAGGATGGAGATGGCTGACAGCACCAGCCGTCTGCCCTGCACACCATGCTGCTGGCTGGCCCGTGCTCTGGCAGCAGCTTTATTTTTCCAAAGTGCAAACACGAAGGGCAGTTGCGGGGATTTGCAAGCTCCTGCCAGACGGAGAAGCATCCTGGTTTTTGAAAAGCATGTTTTTAAGGGAACGGTCTCGTGCAATGATTGCTATAAAAAATCTGGTTTTCTTTGCGAGCATCTTCTGGTGAAAATTTTAGTATCAGACTTCAGATTATTGGGCCATAAAGTTAATTGGGACTTTGTTTAACCAGCTACTATGCCATTACGATCGGTGGCTTTCCTGGGATTTAATTTGTCTAGAAAAGAATTATTCACTGTGTTCTCAGAAGGAAGGGTTGTATTTCAGTATTTTGCTGGAGAAGGCTGCTGAGGCAGAAAGAGAACAGAAACACAGAGAGAGAGAGAAAATATATGACATGCTGTGCAAATGATACGGTCCGCCTTTCTTCTCTGCTTAATTCGGTCCTCACCAGGTTTTAACAGGCAGGCTGCACTCAGTTTGCCTTTCAGAAGCTGATGATTGCAAATGCCATCTCTCACCTCTTTCATTGCCACAGCTCCAAACATGGCAAATGTTTCCCTCAGAACGGGGGACTCTGAATAGCTGGAAATCATTACTTTCCCCCCAGGTTTCCCCCGTGATCGTTTTGCCATTTAGGGTTAAAGAAAACTAGTTAGCAACAGAGCATCCAAACAGTAACTGGCTGCAGGAGATGAAGGTAAATTAATCTTATTAAGCCTGAAGCCACCAGCTCTTGGTCAGTACCTTCACGCTGAAGTACAGCTGGTGGGAGGCAGTCGCAGATCTGTCCCACGAGGGCAGACCTGGTCATACCAGGTGGCATTTCTATCCACTCTCTGCGGGGTTTTCTGCTCTGATGTGCCCAGGCAGTAAAGATTAGTTGGAGGGGAATTCTTATTCTTCTTAGGCACAGTCCTCTTGATTACAGCCAGCATTACCACTGCCTTCTGGGAATTAAGTCACTGCCTTCGAAAATCAAATCATGGGGAGGATCGCTGGTTTTGCAGCAGTTTTCAGTGTTGGAAATGCGTTTCAGGCTTCATAGAAAGAAAACTACTGAGCCTTTCTTCATATGTAGAGAATGGCGAGACAGTGACCTTTTTTCAGTGCAAAACCTGGGAAGCTCAGCTGAGAATATAGACACAAAGTGTCTGGGATAAGCGCTTTGGTGGTAAGCTCTGCAAGGGCGAGGGAAGCTGGTCGGCGGTCTCGTGAGTCGGCAGTGGGCCCCAAAGGGAGGTGTAGGATTTTGGGGTAGCTGCAACCCAAAGCCTTGCCTGGCCACGCAAAATACATAGTCTTCAGAAGCCCAACACAGCAGCGTAGCGAGTGTACACCTAATCCATATTTTAGAAGTGTGGGTCTGAGCTCTACTCATCTGTTATGAAGTGTTTGGGTGCGAGTCCTCTGGGCTGTGCAGAGGTGCAGGGACAAGGTGAACAAAGCCCAGGACTGTGCCATCCTCTCCCGCCTCTGTGTGATCAGGACATGAGCAGAAGCCAAAGCTGCCATCACTTATCCCATGCTCATGGGAAGCACTGGGTAGCTCTCCAGAGAGACCCAGCATTACAGGCTGTGGAAGAACACAGATGAGCTAAAGAAATTACAACAAATGGGCAATGGAGATTATGGGGCTTCTGCTCATGCACTAGCCCATGCTGCTGTGCTCTGTGACTCCTTTACTGTGCGTTCAGATAATACCTGTGTTCCTGAGGATGTATAAATTAGATTAAAAGTAGAGGGAGAAAGCCTGCCCTACAGGATCAGGCTGCTGAGGCATCCGCACCAGTATCCTGCTCTAGGACCAGCTGCTCTGGAAAAAAAGGCTCACAAAATTCAGTGGCATGTAAGTGGCATGTAAGGGAATAAAATCCTTCCTAAAAATCACTTATAGAGACTATGCTTTGCTTGAAGCTTGGCTGCATTGAGAGGCTATTCAGATTTTTTTTTTTTCAAGGGGAAGAATTTTTCTGTAGCATTAAAAGAGCAACTAATTAATGAAGCATTTTTATAATGGAAATTAATTTTTGCTTATATACGTTTGTATATTTTGCTGTTAATATAAACATAAGCATCCTCCTACACATACTTACCTTGACCTAGACCTATACACATGCTATATATAGTGCAACATGCTCAGTTTCTCCTGTAACTTACTATGGAGATCTCTATCCCTGTCTTGGTATGCCCTCTCTACCTCTCTCTTACATCACTTCGATAAAAAGCCAAAATCCAGAGGAAGATCATAATGCTGTACAAATATTTGAAATGTGAAAAGAAGCAAGAGAAAAACAGTTTCACTTACCCAAAACTATGAGGGATAAAATGAAGGCTGATCAGCTCTGTATAAGGAAGCAGAGATTCTGGTCAGGAATAAACATTTCTCAGTGCTAAAGCAGATCGGGTTGTAGAGTAACTGCCTGAAAAGATCACTGAGTCACATCAAAGGATGGATCGTGGAGCTGGAGGCTGCGAAAATTGTGGTGGCATTAGGATGTAGCTAAAGAGCCCCAGTAAGGCTGGGACAGCTGCCTGACCCTGCAACCCCTGCCTCAGGGTCAGTTTTTATTTCATGCACAATTTAATGTGACTTCTGGCTTATCTGCATGTTAACTAAAGCTTGCTGTCCAGCTCCTGGTTTCCCTAAAGTCTCAGGTTATGGCCAAGCTTATCTGGCCGCCAGCAAATGGGAATTGGGATGTCTCTGCCCTGGCTCCCCCTTGCTGCGCACTCCCGGTCCCTCCCTGTCCCCTGGGAGCCAAGGAGGGGCAGGAAGGCTCCCTCACGGGCAGGGGTGGCAGCAGGGGAGAGGTGGGAGTAATGGCCCCTTTCCACACCTGCAGCAGGGTAGACATGAGACCAACACAGTGGTCACGTGGAGCTGTGCCCTGCACCGCTGCTGTCCATGTTGACCATCAGCTAATGAGCTGGAGAGAGAAAATAGCAGAGACGGGCAGAAAACAGCTGGCATGGCACGACTGTAAGCATACAAAGCGCAAACACTGATCGGTCATCGCCGTTTCCTGATGTCCTGATGTCAGATTCACCAGTTTGCCTTTTGTTGTAGCAGCACTGCAGGTGCTGGCAGCCAGCACCGGTGGAAGGAGGACTCGCATCACCGCCAGTGGTCAGACCCACACTGGCTTGGGCAGCAGCTGGCGTGGCAGGGTGAGTCGCTCTGCGCGCAAACAGCCAGTGCCATGTGCTGCACGTGTTCGTGCAGAGACATGCCTGTGTTCCTCTGCTACTTTAATTTCCTTCAGACAGCGTTTTTTTGCTGCATCTTTCTCACTTCCATGATGGTACCACATTCCTAATGACACTGGCAGGTGCTCGTAACCAGGATCAAGGGACGAAAGGTCCTTGGTCATGGTAACAGTCTACAGTCATCCTAATTGAGCTATAGTGTGGTGTCTTTTACTTAGCTGGCCTTTTTTCATGCAAACACACATCCCAGTTCCGCTGACTTCACGGAAGCTTCATGGCCCCCTCCAATAGTAGCATTGCACAGGATCTAGGGCACATTTCAGGCACCACAGCAGACTTTTACAGCACAGAGTAACTCTATGCAGCATTTTGGAAGAGCTAAAAAAAAAAAAAACCCAAGCCCACTTTGAGTTTATCTGTTGTGGGAATGCACAAGAGCTCCGTGTAACGTCTCCTTCTGGGACCCAAGCTGGGAAGTACACTCTAACCAGTCAGAGCCAGGCACTGGGCAGGCTGGAAAGAGAGGGCTGTGTCTGGGGGCAGCCAGCATCACCCCATCACAAGCTGGAACTGGGCGCCCCATCCGGGCTGTTCCGGTGACGCTGTTGCACCCCCTGGGCCAGGGAGCGCAGCCGATGCCCATCCTGGACAGGTTTTGAAAGCTCAGGCAGGGAAGGAGGGGGTGTCTGCAGGCACCTCAGGGTTTCTGGCCCTCACGCCTTCCAGCAGCATAGATGCAAGGTCTTTACTTGTCTCTGGTACGTGCCTGAGTTCCTCCACAGGGTTCTGTGTGCAGATAATGAAATCTTTATTTCTCTCCATGAATTACAGAGAAAATCTTGAAACACTATCAGCTGGTTAAGTATCAAAAGTAACTGAAGTTATGTGAAGTGAATGGTACAAAAGTAACAGTTAATAACAAAGGCAAGGAGAAAGGACTACTTAAAACTTGCAAATAACTGAATGAATTGTTTTAAGACTGGTGGTGATGAATTTTTTCCAAATGATTGTCCCAAGTACTATGAACACTTAAGATGGAAGGTCTTAGAAATCTCCTCTGTTTTTCAAATCGAGTGTTTTACTACAGTGGCAAACAGAAGGACAAGCCTTGCAGACTGAGTTCATCTTCATTTGTAATGACGGTGGTGGGTTCCTAACTTGCGTGTCAGGTGGCTTCAGGCTTTTTTCACAGAGCCACCAATGCGTACATAGTCGATAAAGTGGGCATACAAGGAGGTAATGTGCAGTTCATGGTCATCGTATGTTATGTATGTTGCCAGGTGCTATCCGTCTGCTTAGGGTTGTGTTGGTATCACTACAGCCGGCCTCCTAGGCTGGGCAGTGGGCAACTCTAACCCTGGAGAGATTGCCCCATTTGGCTTGCATTGTATTTGCATGAACATTCATCATTGTATCAACAGAAAAGAAATGGCTGGTAAGAAAATTATTTGAAAGGAGCTTCCAAATAGTTTTCTGAGAAGGAGGCTGTGCTAAAAACAAATACCTATTTATGTGCACGCATAGTGTGAGGATTATCACCTCAGGGAAGTACTACGTAATGCAGTTAAGTGTGCGTAATGCAGCTCCACACCTCTACATGCCACTGTGGGAATTAGCTTCCTTTCCCCTATAAAGTCTTCACTGTGCTGGCAAGGGAGGATCTGGAAGGCAGCTCCAGGCACTAAATGAGTTGCACAACAGCCATCGTCTACGTCCCACTGGGCTGCAGAAACTTTATATTTTCATATTTTCAGCTTTTCACTCCTGTAAAGAAACACATTAAAGCCCAAAGATGGTTGACTTGCCATAGATAATCACAGCCTCACTTGGGCATAACTGTGTGTCTTTCCTAGTTATCCTACCTGGTCTTAGGGGGAATATCTCTTGCTAGTGAAGAGCAGGGCTGAGACTGTCATTAACATTGTTTACTAGGATCATGTGCTGTTCTCCTGCTAAAGAAAACCCGAAGTCACACAATTGCCTGGGAAACAAAAAGAATACTTAACGTATTTTATGTATCTCTCATCAGGACATACTAATTACAGGCTGTTACCTTCTGCTCAGACTCAGAAAAAGTAGTGTGCGTAATATTCAAGTGAATGTTCAAGTGAAACCAGCATGCAATATCTTGCATGCTTCTGTGGTTAAAAGGTTGTTTCTAAAATCTGAGGTAAGCATACGTTCTGTGTGTGAATATGGAGCAGAGCAGTACATTCTAATTCCAGCTGAGAATCCAACCCAGCACCCCCAGCCAGGGTATTACCTGAACGAGACACCTCATATAACATACTTACACCTCATATAATATGCTTGAGAACACTTTTAGCACTTGTAGCCACAGAACTGTACCTGCCAAGTTTGCCTTTATTTGAGGAGTAATTGAATTGTTCCCACCTTCCTGGAGATAGATTTGCAGGTCCAATAAATTACAGGGATCAGCAGGTAATTAGAGAGCTAAATGCTGTCATTTACAATTGTATTTATTTACCCTACAATCTTACACTTACAGCCGACTGGGCATTAGAAATAGGGATGTGGACTCACAGGCTGTTTAAAAGCATTGGGTCCATGGTGCCTGACTAGGTCTAAATTCACATAACATATTTTCCCTTCTATTTCTTACTGTCATGCTTTGTATCAGCCCCTTGCATGTCTCATATTCTCATTTGGCAGTGACTGAATCACTCTTCCTATCCCCTGCTAGATGGTTATTCTGCGTCTCCCTTTATCTAACCAAAACCCCTTCTTTTTTCTTCTTCCCTGTGATTTGAAAAATGTCTCGTCCCGTGTTCTGCGCTGGAAGGTGAGTTTGGTTAGGAAGCCACAGGTCCCAAACCTTCGATACTTCACCTGCAAAAACGTTGGCGCTAAAGGTTAGACACTTGCATCATCCACTATTGTAGCCTGGGGTGCTGGATAGCTAATGTGTGCAGTAGCTAAATAGCAGCCTTATTTTTTTTAAAGGTTACATTGCTTTTAGCTTATCTACATTATGCTGGGCATAGTGTTACTGGCATTTCATGACATCAGGGTTACCTTTATTCTGACAACAGTACAGAAATACCCATAAGCTACAACATGATTTAAGCTCTTCATGATGGTTATGCTTAAGGCGGCCCTGTAGAAAAATGCAGATTTAACTTCAGTCAAAAGAGTAAACTTTTTTCAGGTCTGTGGCATAAATGTGAGCTCTCTCTCTGCTTCTTTCTGCCTCTTCCCAGTGATTTAGTTCAGTCCGAAAAACTGAAAAATCAGACTACTTTCCATATGAGATAATCATAAGTTTTTTATGTTGTATTTCAGGAAATCCTTTTTGTTGAACTGAAAGAAAGCAGCATAGAAGGTGGGGCACTTCTTGTGCTCTAGTTGTAAACTAGAGGAGGAAAAACAGTTTCGCCCTATGTGAAACCAAATCTTTCTTAGAGTCACTGAAATGGATAAAGAAGAAAAAAACCCACCACCCCATCCCCCTAAAAAAAAAAAAAAAAGAAAAAGAGCTAGAAGGTAGGTGAGTTTCTATCATCTCATCTATGTGTCTCTGGAAAAAAAAAAATATCTTTTTTTTGGATTTAAAATAATATCTGGCTCAACACAGTTTGATTCAAGCCAACACTTTGAAACACATCTGGAAGGCAGATGAAGGCCTGCTTCATCTAATGAGTTCACAGTAGAGATTCTCCTGTAGGGGTCCTGGTGGACGATAAGCTGAAAATAAGTCAGCATTGTGCTGCTGCGGCCACAAAGGCAAGTTGGATCCTGGGCTGCATCCACAGGGGCATTACTAGCAGAGATAGAGACAGGATCATCCCACTCTATTCAGTACTTTTTCCACTTCTGGTCCCTGCAGTTCAAGAAAGACAAGGACAGACTGGAGAGAGTCCAAAGGAGAGCCATGAAGATGATCAAAGGGCTGGAGAACCTGCCCTATGAGGAAACACTGAAGGAGTTAGGTCTTTTTTCCCTGGAGAAGAGAAGGCTTAGGAGGGGCCTCATTATCATCACAGTATTCCAGTACTTAGAGGGTGGCTACAAAGAGAACAGAGGCTCTTTCTTCACAAGGAGCCACATGGAGAAGACAAAGTTAGTACAAATGGTAGAAGTTGCACTGGGAGAGGTTTCATCTCAACATACCAAAGAAAATTTTTATATTAAGAACAATCATTCACTGGAACAACCTCCCCAGGAAGGTGGTAGAGTCCCCATCGCTGGAGGTTTTCAAAATGTAGTTGGACAGGGTGCTAGATAACCTCATGTAGGCTCCCTTTCCCATGAAAGGTTGGACCAGATGATCTTTTGAGGTCCCTTCCAACCTGGGCAATTCTATAATTCTAATTTAGAATAAAGAGCCTTATTGCTATGTAAGGATATTTCTTGTGAAGGAGAACATTTCAATATCTAAGGAATTTTTGCTGTAGGATTGGAAGAGGAAGGGGTTAACGTGATGAAACCCACAGTCTTGTCTGGAAATAGAAAAGGGAAAGGTGCAGGTTAGACTCCAAGACAAGTACCAAACCTGGTATATGACACTCACTTGTGAAATAGTTCCTTACAAAATGAGGAAACATGTTGCAAAGAAATCTAAGAAGAGAACACCTTGGGAGTTAATACCACTGAACATACGTCTGCTTGTGCATGCTCAGGTACAGAGAGAGAAGACACAAGTGGTTCTTCTCATCCCTTGACCTACTGTCTGGTACCAACACAATAAGAGGGATGCAGCCACGGTGCTATACTGGGTGCCATGTTAACCAGGGACAAGATTCTGTTGATGAAAACCTCACTTTAACATCACCGGGGAGGTTTCTCCACTAGTGTCAGGAAACAGCTTGCTTTACATTTTAACCCTATCTATGAATCTGCTGCTTGGACAGTAATTAGCAATATGGTACTTTTATAAAAAAATAACTACCTCTTTGGTTTTGGCTATTTTATATTGACAGAATAGCATAAGGAATATATTGCCAGAAATGGGAAGAAAAGAGCTCATGAACCCTCAAGAGGTAAGTGAACGGTATTATCCCTCTTGGTGAATATACAATGGTTTATTCCTTGACAAGGAACATTCATTCATTTTCTTTTCTACATATTTTTCTTGTTGAGTGAGTGGGCAGGCTGTGGTAAGGGGTACCTGATTTGACATTACATGTATTTATGACCTACAAAACTTGATATAGACCAAAAAGAGTGGGCAGGGGAGAGAGAGAGTGAGAGCTAGCTTAGCAGTTGAATGTAGACCTAAGAGCCAAGAAATCCCTCACACTAATTGTACTGCTACTACTGATTTATGGGGTGGCCTTGGGCACTGTTAAAACTTAGCAAAAGTTTTGAGGTGGAAGGGAGCTATGTGTTACTATTAAGATAGCATAATGAGGCTTTAATTAGGGTAAAATTGGCTACTTCTCAGCTGAGATGGAATATATAAACACGCTACTGAAGCTGAAAAGAAAGCTATTAGTCCCTCTGACATGAACTCTTGAGAATGGGTCATAAAACAGTATTACACTAGAGACTGTGTATGTTTTTGTATGTGCCAATGTTGCCATCGAAGTTAAATATACTTCATTTTAATTTATAATACCTTGTGATTGAAAAGATTATTTTCGTACCAGTGCAATTCATATAAATTCATTCATTCTCAAGACAGGGGTGGAAACTTGGCACTATTTCCTTCCCACATGACCATTAAGCCAACTTTGACATTTTGTACTTTTTTAATTAAATCAATGTGATCTGTGCAGGCCAGTGTTTGGTCTGACAGTGTTTTAAAGCTTGAAATTCAAAGGTAAATTATTTTAATAAATGTGCACAATGATTAAAAAAATTAATCTCTTCGGCGTTGAGACTGCATTGTCTATTATCTCTGTTTTGAGTAAAACAGATGGTTCATATTGCAAATGATGCATGAATAGGACTTCCCCAATGTGATGCAAATGGATTGTTGAAACTGGCATTATACGGATGAAAAGGGGCTGATGATAGTAGAAACTTCCTGGACAAACATCAGTAGTGAACATATTCTTTGATTAGGTTTCACCACCTTTTGAAAAGCAAAGCATGCTCAGAAAAATTCACTAGAGAGAACGACGTCCTTTCAGTGACTGATAGTTTCAAGGAGAATAAACCAGCTCAGTAAGTCAGCTCCTGGTTCTGGTGCTGAATCCCATCATCACCTTTGGCAAGTGCATTCACTCAACCTCTCTGGGCCAGCAGCTGTAACATGAGGGTCACAGTCCCGCACTGTTTATCATCTGTATCGTGTATTCAAACCATGCATATTTGGGGCAGACATTTTTTTCCAGTGGTTGGCACAACCACTGAACACTGCTGTAATCCAGAAGTAGGTAACATGAAAGGAGAAATAGTGTGATGGGAGCAACTTGTCCCTGAGCTAGAATGACCTTCCACATGCACTGGATTGTATGGAATAGACCTATGAGCTCTTGTAACGTAGAAAGGCCTTTTCATTTGAGCAGACTTTCTCACCTCACTGTGTCTGTGACACTATATTTCCTTGAAATACATCCTTAATAGTATAAGCAAGTGAGGATCAGGTCTAAATTCTTCTTCATGTTCCCAGTTTAGAAGAGGACTTGATGAACTTTCAGTCTATTCCTACAACTGTCAATATTTGCGTTTCTGTGATTAGAACAAAATACATTCCTAGGCTGGCAGTGTGCTGACCAGATTTACGTACTTTTTTCAGTGACCGATTCTTCCCAGTTTTTCCTCCTTCAGAGAAGGAAAACTCAGATTTATCTCAACAAACCAGTACGCAAAAAAGGGCTCTTGTCCTTAATCATGATATTAAAAGTGCACAACAGCCTTGTTTTAAATTGGAGCACCCCAGTCACAGCATCACCAGCTTCTCTTTTCTTGTGTCTTCTATTTCATTGAGTATTATAGATTACAGACTGTCTGGTGTTGGTTTTGCAAAATAATTGAATGAGTTATTTATTTCGGTGTTTCGGCCCTGTGGCGTAAGGGTTTTACAAATTTATGAAATGTCTGGGAGAGCAGCTGCAACAGGTTCAGCTGCAGGATGGGAAAAACATAGTCATGAGAAATAAGATCCCGAAGATTTTGCTTTTCCTTCTAGTTGCACATCAGAGTATTTTGCAGATTCTGATCACAAGGGTTCATTTTCCTGTGTTTATTGCACCCATCACACATGTAACCTAACATGGCCAAGATTTGCCTCTCACTCTTAAGTGTCATAATTGATCACCAGTTCCTTCCTGGAAGCCTTTCCTCTTCCGTATTCAAATTTACGTTGCCAAAGAGCACAAAACCTGCTGTCTTTGCACAATGTCCCATAGGCTTGTCTGCTCTGTAGCTCTCGATTCAGAGCACATAGGTGGAAAGGCCCAAGATGGACCCTACCAAGGAGAATCTGAGACACCCTGGCAAAGCAAGGTGACATCCAGGGTCGCCAGCTGGGAAGGACAAAGTAGGCTTGTGCAGGGCTGAGAAAGGAGTGTGGCAGAGCATGTGGAAGAAGGAAGTTATAGAAATTTAAAATCATGAGGAGAACAAGCTGAAGTTTGAAATGCCATTAGATGTTTGCCTCGTTTTAGTTGTTGAACATTACACATCCTGTTCTCTCCATGAGCTTGCAGGGGTACCAAATTCCTGTATCAATTACTGTTTTTTTTGGCATACTTGTCACAATTGTGCATATGTGTTTCAGAGCTCACCAAACTGGAAGTCATGACAGGAGGTTTGCTCCTTGCCTAACAGGCAAGTCTGGTCTTGAAGAGGGCAGTTTGGCTGTTGCAGCGAGTGATGCAGGCAAACCCCGTGAAATGAAACGTTCAATATTCTGCATGTGAAATCGTACCCATTTTCACAACATCTAGAATTATTCCCCTGACTTTTAAGGGCTCTTTAGCCTAAACGCTCCGTAAAGTCTATGAGATTTTTTCTGGAGCAGAAAGAGAATGTACATTTTTGCATCCATTTGTGTGGCTCCTGGGACTTTTTCTGCTTTTAACATTCTCTGGCAATGCCTCATGCTGAGTCTGCCTTTGGCGGCAGCCACTGCACCAAGGGACCATGCCGGCACAATAAATCACAAGGCAGTGCTGAGAGGATTTCCTTGATACAAATTGCTGTAGGTTCGGAAGAGAGGGCATATTTTCTTAGCACAGAAAAGGCCCCCACGGCTGCTGCCATAGGAAACTGATCCATTGTTGTCATTCTCTGTTGTGGGAAGGAACAGAAGAGCTTTTTGATATTCTTTGGTTTCTGCTGTATAGTCTGCCACAGAAGTCAGCATTAGCAGAACCAGACCCGTTCTCATCTGTTCAAAATATCGTCATTATTTCTGAATGCTGATTACTCAGGCAGACTGCAAGGCGGACCTGTGTGAGTTTCAAAAGCAGGGCAACAAATCATTGTACTGAAGTGGCAACGACATGGAAAATGGAGGCAGGGTACAAGCAACCCACTTAAGGGACCTGGAGAAGCTGTAAAGGAAAAGGGTTGTGGCTGAAAGAGAGCAGTTAGCTGAAGAAAGTATTTACTCAGCACTTGCTAGACCCCATCTGGAGTACTGTGCCCAGCTTTGGCCTCACCCTGCAATATAAGAAAGGCACCACTGACCCAGAGTGAGTTCACCAAAGGGCCTCCAAGATGATCAGGGCAGGAGCACTTGCCCTGTGAGGAGAGGCTGAGGGAGGAGGGGCTTCTTCCAACAGGGGATGCGACGGCTTTGGAGGGACTTAACAGCAGATGTCCGATGCCTACAAGGAGGTAACTGAAAAGATGGAGCCAGGCTGCTCATAGTAGGGCATGGTAGGTAGACTACAGATAGTCAGTTTCCAACTAGATAGAAGGAAAACCTTTTTCACTGCAAGGACAGTCAGGCAGCAGAGCAGGCTGCTCCAAAAGGCTGTACAGTCAGTCTCCATCCTGGGAGGCTTTTCAAGACCTTACTGAATAAATTCCCGACTTCAGAGCTGACCATGCTTTGAGCAGGGGCTTGGACTAGAGACCTCCTGACCCTTCCCACTCAAGTTACTCCATGATTCTGACTACCAGCTGCTCCATCATGCTACATGTAATGGCAGTTCTGCACAACTCACTGAACCTCAGTCATCACCCAAGACTCGCAGCCACTAGACTAATGCCTAACCTCAACAGACAAGTGCTTAGGCCTCCAGGCTCTAGGATCCTTACAATATTTTAATTTTCTTAAGCGAGAAACCTTGAAAAGTTGACCTCAGTGTCCTCAGTAGAGTCATAGTAGTCTAGGGCTGCAGAGAGCCTGAAACAATGGTTTCAACCCAGAAGTTTTCCCTGCTTGTGGTATATTAAACGTGAAACCTGCTGCTCTGAGGGCATCGGTCCTCTTAAGGGTAGGCTGGTGGTCAGGTGCTCTACATTGCTTGGGTGGGCCAGCAAAGCCAAACATTGGGGTGCCAGGAGTGGGCAGAGGAAGTACTGTTAATCTCCCTTTCACACCCTTGGGCTTGCTGTTCATACAGGTATAATGGTTACCTGCTTTAAACCTTCTGACGTAATACAGAAGTAAATGTAAGCCACAGAGTTGGTGCTATGTAACAGGGTTAAAGAGGGGAAAACCATAGCTATCAGTTAGAATGTAAGGGCTGTAGAAAACACATGAAGGAAGGTAAAGAAAATGCCAAAAGAATGTCTGCCAGGTTTACAACAAGAAGGAATTTCTGAGCCATAGTACAAGCAAAAGAAAGAAATAATGAAAGACCACATTTTCAAAGTGAAAACAGAGCCATTCATAACTGCAAAAGAGACAAGAAAGAAGTCATCAATAGATGTTTCTGTTCTGCACTCAGAGAGAAAAGCAAGTGATATGGTTATGCCACCTTAAATGTTTTCCAGTCTACTGGAAAGCAATGAAGGTGCTACCATCTCTTTAAGATGAATGTTTATAAAGCATCAAACCTGAGTAACCTGCATCAAGAGATGTAGCAAATTACTTCAATCATCTGGTGATGGTATACTAAAAAGAAAAAATGGCTTAATATATGTAATCATCTTGCTAGCCTGATATATGTCCCTTGCAAATATCGGAAAAACTGAAACAAGATTTAATTAATAAACATATAAATAGAGATAAAATGTGTGAAGATAATTTCATGACAGTCAATATGATGCTATTAAAACATAAATCTTGTCAGAGCAGCCTGATTTTATTGGGAATTACATGTTTGGCTGATAAACACTGTTGTGTAGACATAAAAAATTTCTATGGTTTAATGTGTTCTGTTTGCTGCCATAGGATAATCTGAGTTTTTAAAAAAGGAGCAACTGCATGGCAAGGTTGCAAAAATGAGCAATTAGTGTCAATAAAGCTTGGATAAGATGAATTTAGAACTTGCTAATTGGCAGATTGCAAAGCTGTTGCTAACGTGAAATTTCCTCTGAATGAATCTGTTTCTAGTGGGGTGCCATGGTGGTATGTACTAGAAACAATGCTGACCAACAAATTTCATCAGTGATCTGGAAATAAATGCAACATTCCTGTTGATTTAAACCAAATCTGTGAATATCACATATGCTGGTGGAATAGAAACGATGATGAGGACATGACAACTATATGAAAACGCGATTGGGGGTGTGGAGTCTGATCAAATAAATCTTTTTAACCTGGCTGAGTTACACAAGCATAGACTGTAGGCTGTATCTGCAGAATTGAGGAAGCAGCAATGCTGACCAGGGTCTCAGGGTTGCCACAGTGCAAACAGAGTCCCACTGTGATGTTCTGGCAATACAAGCAAATACAATGTTTAGCTACATAAACGAGATAAGCAAGTAGGAGCAGAGGAGTAATTTCACTGGACCTGAAATACTGCGTGAAGTTCTGGTGCTGACGTCTTGAAAAAGATGTTGGAAAATGAAAAATGTGCAGAGATTACTTGGGGCCTAAAGAGTTTGACAAAACGTTTTATTCTGAGAGGGCTTATCTATTTATTGCAAAGTGGCTCGATAACAGCTGAAGTGGTGAAAAAGAGAAGATAGGGCACAGTGAATCCTTAATCTAGTGAGAAGAGTTCAACAAGAACAGGAGGTTAGCAAGGTCAAATGTTGGAAGCCAGAAAAGGTTGTAGTAGAAGAAGATGCATTTTTTTAACGGCGGGGTATGAATCTTTGAAAGAAATTACAAAAAGGGATGGTGAATCTGTTTCTGGATCTTCACCTCTGGTAAGAAGAAAATATTTTGAAAAACAAGTTTTAGTCAGACAGAGGCTACTTGATGCAGTAGAGAAAAATCTCCTTAAGCATTAAGTTGATTAAACAGACAAGAGCCACTCTGAGGTCTTCTCTCCTATTAGCCCTTAAGTCTCTTGGAGATGTCCAATGGATGGGCTTATGAGAGTAATTTTACGCTTGTGATTATGTTTTTGGTTTAACTACCTATAAGGTTTAGTCCCAGCTGTGGAACTGGCTGTGCTTTAGCAGCACTGGTCATCCTCATCCTTTTTGTTGCATGCTGTATGGTTTTCAGAGTCATCTTTTTCTGAAATGAGAAAAGTCGTGTGTGTCTGTTCCCAAGTTCTCGCCTGCACAAGAAAGAATGACCAGGAAAATAGCCTGCAAACAGAAATTTGTTTCCTGAAAGCTGGAAGTAAGGAGCAACTTGGGAAAGAGGTATGACCATTGTGTTTTCTCCCTGCAAGGATCCCTCTCCATATTCTGAGACTGGCCTTATTACAGCCACCTCCAGCTAGCAGGAGAGTTACATATGTACTCAATAACAGCAAACATCAATGAAATGAGCCTTTAGAGCTACCCTTACTGTGCTTGACTCACCTTTATTGATGTAGTGGGATGAAAACTGCAATTTCCAATAGCAGCTGACAGACCTCAGGGCAAGCCAGGAGAGGCTGCATCAGATCGGGGAGAGCAAATTTAAACTATTCCCAGGTGCCCCGGAATAATCTCTCAAGGGGCCATGGTTACAGGAGGGCAGGCAGAGCCAGTACCACTACGGACGTTACCCAGCTGAAGCGCACTCCTGGAGTGGCCACTTCATCTGGCCTGAATAAAATGGGGATGGGAGTCATCTACATAAATGTAGGTCACCTGGGCTGCCTGGTAACCAGGGGCAGTCCCAAGTCAATAGTGAACAGAGCTCAAAGCGTGGTTTGGCCCACCCTAAAATAGGCATTTAAAATAAGGCAGAGCTATACTCCCTAAAAGTGCCTTCTCTGTATGTTGGCTGTGTAGGGAGTTTGCTGATTATCTCAGCTACAGACTGCCATGCTGCAGATGTCTGCCTTCAGTCAGCTAAAACAGCTTTTGGGGTCTTCTGACCAACTCGGTTTCTGCCATCTGTCAATGCTGGGAAAAGGTCCTGATGGCCTACAGTCACACTCGTCGTGTACTATGAAAAGGAGCAGATGTGGTTTCATTTTCTTCCACATGCACAAAATGCACATTCACACTGGCTGAGTGAGCACTTACCGCAAGCAGTGCAGGGAGGCAGTCCAGGCTCTGATCATCCAGCCTTTGTTAGCGATCTTTGGACACCACTTTTAAGTGAGTGAAAGTAATTTCTGATTTTTTTCCTGCTCATTACAAATGAGGATTGATCCAGCACTAACATCAAAAGGCAACAGGCTCATTCCACTTATTAACTGAGGGCAAACCAAGAAAGCCCATTTGAAGCTTGCACCAGAGACACATGGATAACGTGGTGGTACAGTTTTTCCTGTGCTTTCTGATTATAGACTGCATCATAAAGTTAAGGTAGGGCTGCCACGTTACCAGAACCAAAGTGTCAGTAGCAGCATTATCAGGTGGCAGAAGGAGGAGCGATGGGCTGGGTCCTGTTGCAGGTCAGTGCAGGAGGTGCTAACAGCGTCATTGGAATATTTGCACAAAGCTCTGGGACTGTCCATGCTCTGTGAGATGCAGTGCTATTTTTGAAATCTATAAAACTAGTCTAGTTTCTTGAAAGCATCTCATCATCCCGTTCATTGGGACAAATACCCTCTCCATCAGAGATGGGCTGTAAAGCAGTATAACAGAAGCCAAGATTAGTTCAAGATCCCTGGCACTTGTAGGAGTTGGATAAAATTTTATTTGTATTAGACTATTTCCTTTCAAATGGAAGACTGTAGTTACAATCTGATGGAAAAGAGGAGGAGAATTTGCACTTGACTAACAGAGCATAATCCGATATCAAAGCAAGGCCAGGGACATGCAGATTTACACAGTTCAAATAAATGGCAAACTGCCCAGTAAGCCTTTTAAAATGACAACAGCTATAAAATATTCACATGAATGCCTTAAAAATGTAGTTTTTAGCATGTTGATCTGCAAACATGTGTGGCGAATTACGCTGTTCAGCGGTTGAAATGGGCTAACAAATGAGTTGCCATGTAAATAATGACACTGTAAGTGACATCAGAAGCAGCCCTTTGAGAAACTTAAAAAAAACCCAAAACACCAAAGAATTTTTACAGGAAAGAGAACCTTAGCTTCCTAATACAGAAGTAACACATGGCCTAAAAGAAATGTTTTTCTCTTTCCAATGTACATCTTCTGCTTTCCACTGTGATTCTTGTTTTCGCCTCTTTGCTGAGACCAAATGAGGAGTTAGGTGTGGATACCCTTTTTCTGTTGTCACACGCCACGTAGGCAAGGAGATGCTGAGTGAAGACTATGCTTAAGTTTCTTCATCTTCTGAGACTAGACACAGAAGATGAGTGATGAAAAGAACCCAAGTGGTGTATTATTCCTCTAGTGAAATAAGTGTATGTCCTGCAGTAGTCCTACTAGAGGGAAGCATCCTGTTGACGGTATCAAATAAAGGGGGACAGCTATATATGGCGAGTGCAGTATGTCTAACAGAAATGTGAAACGGAGCCCTTTGACCCACACTCTGTAAGGTGAGACCCAGCCAGCAGGCAATGGGGGCTACACACAGACAAATCAGCAGTGACGTGCAGGGTCTGTTCCGGTGGAAGTGGATGTTGGACTGAGCCTTGCTACGTGCAAGCACAACTGGTTAATCACAACTGCACGGTTGTGGACTGTGGAAAGTGCTAATGCAATTCAGGTGCGTGGCCTTTATCATTTGAGTTTATTCCCAAACATATTTGCTGGAGCGGAGATGCTGCTTACATACCTGCAGTGCAAAAAATCTTTTTCTCTGGGAATTGGTTTACGTTTAGTTCATGTTTCCAAAGCCCTACTCTGTGTGGTTTCCTCCTCTGCCATTTGCCTTCAGTATATTCTTCTGTGTCCTCTGAGTGTTGCAGTATCATTGCTGTGAGATCCCCAGTGTGATCACACCCTACATTACCCTGTTTATTTTTTCTTCCTGACTGCCAGTCATAGGAAATTCTCACATGAAGGAGGATTTGTGAAGAGACCGTCGTCTCTGCATGTTGCCTCTGACTTGTTTCCTTTTTTCAGCTCCTGCCATAGCTCCCTGCTGCTCAATCTCAGTTGTCTGCTCAATCTAATCCACATCTTCCCTCAGCTCCTTGACTGAAGGTACCGTCAAAGCTCAGCAAATAGCAAGGGAGACAGTTCCACCTTATTACCCTCTTTTAAAAGCAATAGTTCCATGTATAATGTTTTCTTCCCTTTTAAGTCACTCCTTCCTTTGCTATTTGAGGTGGGGTCCTTGTTTCTCAGCGCAGCTTTGGACCTGGGCCTTGGAGAGAGCTGTCACCTTCCCCTCAGGCACCAAAGTAATCTGTGCCTTGATCTGGAAAATTCATGTTCTCTATCTGGGTCAAATCCAGAAAATGCCTTTAGCCTGAGTGTAAGTGCATGTCCATTCCCAGTGAGGTAAGAGCTTGGAGGCAGAGGTCAGAGGATTCACCAGCCTGCCCCCATATCTCTTTCCATTACGAGACTCCAGAAACTTCCACGTTTTACTGCAGACACAACCCTAGCCTATGGTTCCTCTAGCCTGTGGTTCCTCTCAGGTCATCTGGGCTGTGTGTCAAGCTCCTCTGCTTAAAACCAATCTGTTTCATCAAAGGGTTTGTTAGCACGAGTCCAATAAACCCCTTTAACACCTTGAGGCTATTTCTCGTTGAAGACACCTCCTTTTTACTTCTAAAAGGAGATGCCACAAATATCCTTTCACTTCCTACTACCGCAGCCGTTGCTAGCAGCCACTTCTTGGGAGCCAGTGGCGTTTCCCCATGTGGATGTGAGGGGACAACCGCGCTCCTCGAGGTTGTATGGCTCCCATTGTGTCTAAATTCCCCTCCCAGCTCCACTCGCATGCTGACTCATCCATTATGCTTTCAGGGAGCTGGGAGTCAAGTAGCAAGGGGCAAAATACCTGCTTAGTGAGGTGCTCTCTGAACAAATTTTTCCCTGCAACAAAGTGGAGAAGATGTTAAAATGTGAAATTGTCCTTGCTGTTCATACTAGGGTCCACGGTGTGGCTGTGTTTTATTTTTAGCTCTCTACTTCTTTTTTTTTTTGGCCATTTATTATTTATCTCACAGCTTGGGAGAGGTCACTCTTGCTCATCATTCTCTGAACTTTCAGGTAGTCAAAAGACTTCAACTCACGCCTTTCCCTGCTTCGATTAGGTATGGTCCAGTAAGCCTGACTAATGCTGGCAGACTCCCAAAGCTTGGTTTGCTAGAAAATAAGCCTGATGCCATTATTTTATCCCCAAGGTACTTCAGGTTTCCAGACAGCTCTCAAATTTGAGATTAGGAGGCATGAACAAGCCAGTTGATTAATTACAAGAGGTATTTTATACATCAGATTCCATTTTTCAGCTGCTAAGGAAGAGGGAAACCTCCTCGTCTGCCAGAAGTGTGCCTGTTTGCTCATGTGGCTACTTAGCATGAGAGCAGGCTGCTCTCTCTTTAAAAATCCTGTTAATAAAGGGGAAACATTTTCCAGTATTTTTTTCCTCCTTTACACGCATAAGAGAGAGTTATATCTCAAAATCACCTCATTTCCTCATGTGTGTGCATGGAGATTGAGGAGAAGTTACACTCCCTTTTCATTAGTGGGAGCCAAGCTCTTCTACCCCAGCCTAGAAAATTAGCTTTGAATGTCTGCTGTTAGTAAGTGTGTCACATCAGCCACAGCATGGAGAACACAAGTCAATGTGGACATGGAATTGCATTTTCTGGTATTTGTGTCCTTCATAAAAGACAAATGGTTTGCAGTTAACTCCAAGACACTAGCTAGCCCTTAGAAGGAATCACAGAATCTCAGAATGGTAGGGGTTGGAAGGGCCCTCCGGAGATCACCCAGTCCAACCCCCCTGCTAAGGCAGGTTTGCCTAGAGCAGGATGCACAGGAACGCGTCCAGGCGGGTTTTGAATATCTCCAGAGAAGGAGACTCTGCAGCCTCTCTGGGCAGCCTGTGCCAGGGCTCTGTTACTCTCACGGTAAAGAAGTTTACTTTACTTTTCCTTCCCAGAATTTACTGGACAGTGAAGACAGTGAGGACTCAGTTCAGTATCTGAGTGTCTCCAAAATAAAGCATTTTGAACCAATATGCAGAAAGGCAGAATTCAACCACCCTCCCGCCTTTTTTTTCCACGGCAGATTCTTCCCTACTTACAAGTAAGGGCACTAAGTCCTTACTGAGTTAACATGATTACAACTATAAGAAATGTCTAACTAATTTGAGGAAACAGTGAAGAATGGGCAGCATGAGGCTAAGGAGCAATATGCCCATCTCCACTGTCCTTGCCAGTGGTTCTTCACATTTACATCCTGGATGACCACCCAAAGGAACCAATGTGCCTTTTGCACATTGCTTTTTATTTCCTCCAACTCAATTTGTTGGGGGCTAACAAAATCACAGCATCAAATAAGAACAGCCAGAGTTTACCTTCGCTTGAGGGAAGATGGGAAAGCCAGTGTCCTGCTCTCCATGAAGGGATGGTGACCTGTAGTTCCGAAAGTCATTCCCAGAATCTGTGTTACTCCCCTGCTGCTCAGCCTGCCCACACTAGTGGCAATCTCAGCCTAACCATGGTGTTAGCAATGGCATCATGGGTGTCCCTCAGTGTCTGCCAGGTTACTCTCAGGGCTGCTGAGGTTCAAAGCTCTCCCACACTAACATGGATCTTCATGGCTCCTGCTAGTGCTGCCTTCATGGGTTAGGACACCTTTCCTCTTCACACAGCAGTGCTGTCTTTGCAGCTACGGTCTACACCTGCTGCCCTTCCTCCATCTCACCAGAAAATGTCCCCCTCTGCCAGCAACCCCCAGTCCCAGGCTGAGAGATACAGAAGGAGAAGGGAGAACTATGCCTGTAAAGATTTTATCTGTGGCATTTCCCTAACAGCATCCTATTCCTTTGAGCAACATCTTGCTGCACTTCCCCATGGACAGAAGCTTTTAGTTGGCTTGTAAGAACATAATTTTTTCACTAAGTGAATTATCTATCTGCTTGAGGGTAGGAAGGCTCTACAGAGCGATCTGGAC